>VZRW01001872.1:659342-764807 GCA_013398125.1 Aegotheles bennettii | reverse complement strand
AAGGGAGGGGACCCTCGGGAAATCCTGGGGGGTTTCTTGGGGTGTGTGTATGTGTGACCACCGCTGTCCCTCCGTCCTGCTGCGGGCCTGGGCTGGAGAAAGCCCCGGGTGGCTGTTGGCAGTAGATCCGCTGGAGGGGAAGGAGGCACTTCTGGGGCTTGAAGCTCACCTGTGAATAGGGCTGAGGAGGGCGGGGGGTGCATCTGTATCCCGCAAGCAGGTAGGCTGAGTGTCACCAAGCCTTGAGCCATCCCATTCCCTGACCAACAAGCAGGTTCTACCCAAGCTAAAAGGGCCTCCCGACGAGGTGGATTCAAGCTGATCTTAAACCTTCACCTGCAGAGACTCATGATCCTCCAGGGCATCTTCTCTGTGGTGCTGCTCTGCATTAGGTGAGGCACTGAGATTTCCGAGTGTTCCTTGCTGATTGGAGTCTGAACGTTACCTCTCTGCTCCCAGTCGGGCTGGGGAGCAGTGTTACTGTCCTCCTGGTGTTCGAAAACCGCTGCACCCTTTGGCCTCATTCTTAAGCCCCCCCGCCTCCCAGGCTTTTTAATCCCTCAAGAATTTGGTAGACTTCCGACTTCTGTGGTGCTGGGGACCTGGCATGGGTCAGAAGCCACAAAGAACTATGCAGCTTGTACTTTGAGTAGGGATTTTCATAGGTGCTCTGAACAAAGCAAGCAATTGCTCAGTGGCTGGGGGAATAATGCTTAAAACATGTCTCGTTTCTCAAGGAACTGCTGCTGGAATGCCAGCACTGGAAGGGAAGTGGATGTATTATGTATTAAGGTGCCTCGGTAGGACTGGAAGGAAGCTGACCTCACAGAATGTTAATATCTAATTTGCTTGCTTGTAAGGATCTGTCCTCAAGGGTAGAGCCCCTCTGTGTGGATGCATCTGCATAGTTTTGCTTGTCTGACTCGGGCTGTGTTGGTGGATGGTGTGGAGTTGTGTCACTGTTGGGATTTCCCTGTAAGCTGTTGGATATGGCTTAACTGGTTGAGGTCTGTTTATCTGAAGTATTTGCTCTACAATTCACTTGATTGAACTGGGCATTGACATAATGTAAGATGAAGGTATTTTTCTCAGCTTGTGTATGAAAGTAGGAGTTGGAGCTCTGCAGTAGGTTATCTGCTGGCTTTTATATTCAGCAAATATGGCTTGAATAGCATGCATTAGCACTCCAGTAACATAGCATTTGGTTGCTGGCAGTTGTATGTTTGGGCTAAAGTGTCACATTAAGAGATTTTCAGTGTTTTTGTCCATTTCCCTTATGGGCAGATGAATTGTGGAGCTGAGCACATTGAGCATGTTCAGCCAGTCAACACTGGTGTAATTCAGCTTGTACTTGGAGGTGCAAAAAGCTCTGTTCTGCAAAGGCTGGGTGGTGATTTGTCTGAAGCTGACCTGTTCATCTCCTGTGCTCTCTGCTATATGACGCATGCAGCCACTTCAGCTTTGGAGTGCGAGTGTCCTCTCTGTGGGAGAGGGGCTGTCAGAACAGGGTTATTAAGTGGGTTAAAAGCTTGATGCTTTTCTCTTGCTCTTTCAAAAAGTCAGAAAAAAACAGCCAGAACTTGCCAAAGGTAGAAAATAACAGCAGATGGTTTTCTTGGGAGTTTTCTCTAAGTAAGCTGGCTGGGTGAAACCCTGGAAAGCCATCCTTGGGAGTAGCTGCATACAGGTGGGTCAGGAGAGAGTTTCATCCTTTGAAGTGTGTGCTCACAAACCACTGGTCCTTATAAGGAATAGCCACTGAATGAGAGAAATCTGGTCTGCTCTGTGCTTGTCTCCTTCAAGCTTGCCCTGTTGGAGTGACCATAACAGGCTGCATCTCCTTCTGAGCTGGCTTTTGTCAGACCTCCCAAGAGCTGACTCTCCAAACTGATGTCTCAAATTCACAGAGGGTGTTAATGGTTTAATAGCTGTTGCTAGAGCAAGGAAGCCTGGTTCAGACAGATCCAAGCCTGTGAGACTGCTTCAGCTGGAGACCAATTTGTCTTTATTGTCCCTCAGCTTGGTGACTTCTCCACAGTAGGAGATGGTTCTTATTCCAAGGGGCAGCTCCTGGAGATGCCTGGTTTTGGCATCTATTTGTAGCCTAGAAATCCCCTGTACTTTTCTAGCCTACCAGGTATTAAGAAACTTATTTCAATGCTAAAGATAAAGCTCCTTGGCTGTCTGCAGCTGCACTGCATTTTAGCCAGGGGAACCACATCTCTTGGGATTTGTTGTTGTTAAGTGCAGGGGAAGTAGCTGGTGGTGTCTCTTGCCCTCTGTGTGTGCTTCCTCTTTGAAGCAAGGATTAGTTTTCCACCAAGAGCCTGGACAGTGCCCAGAGCCTTGGCAGATCTCCTCCAGGGCTTTAGCCAGGTGAAATCTGGGGATGAGGTGTTCCTGCAGCATGAAATACTGAGTTGCTTCAAGCTAGTCACAAAAAAGCTTACTCCAGAGGAAGTGCTTGGTCAGTGCAGCATGCTTCAGCTTGTTTTTATTGCTTGGTTAAGGCTGTAGAGCTGACTATAAAAATAGCCAGACAGGAGGGTAAATGTATAGCCCAATGCATCACTTTTGTGTTAAGTGGAAGTGCTACAGCAAGGTGTCAAACTCTGCTTGAGATGATAGCCAGGTCACTGCTGTTCATACACTATTTAATCCAGTCTCTTCCTAGAGCTTAGTAGATCTTAAGCTCTGACTAATCTTCTTTGAAGTGTGAACTTGTGCTGTTATCCTGCAGCAAGCTCCATGCCACTATCTCCAGCTCTGGCTCAGTGTAGAGGTCTGGGTTAGCTTAGATCTAGCAATTGTGGTTTTCCTGAGCAAATAACTCTCCAGCATTATTTTTCCCCTTTACAAATGTAGAATTTTGGCCAACAATGCTTTTCAAACTGGGGGAAACAGGATAAGCCTGCTCAAAGTACCCTGGGAGCTCTTGTAGCAGGCTAGTACAGGCTGCTCATGTTATCTACTAGCCAGAAGGAGGAATGGGTCTTAATATGGCTCTTTTTTACATTTTAATTAACAGATCTCTAAAAGCCAGCCTTCTAGGGAGCAGCTTTCCCTCTTATTCACTGTCACTGCTGATCTTAGTAAAGATGGAGTAAGCTTGTTGGGAACAGAGATTAATATTTCAGTGCTTCTGCTAACCACCTCCTAAATGTTGTAGTCTGTTTGAGAGCCTAGAGCTAGAAACCTACAAATGTGTGTATGTGTGCATATATACATATGCATAATGTATATAACTGCAAGATAAATGCTATGGCTGTCTTTCAAGTACGGCTGTTTAGGTTTAACTACTACTAAAACTACTTGTGTAGCCTAAAGAGACTTCTGACTGCTAGAGAAACTGTATTTAGATCCAAACTGTTCTTTTTTTTAAAAAAAAGCCTTGAAACCCCCTATGATCTTACCTGGCACTTGCTAAAGGGGTTTGAGGTGAGTGTAACTTGTATTCCTCAGCATGGCAAGGCAGATGCATGGCATCAGGCACTAGCAATTAACTTGCATAATACAGTCTTAGTGCTTTTTAATTACAAAAGTGCATAAAGGATTAGGCTGGAAGAATAGCTGAACGCTGTCAACCTTCAACTGCAGGGAGAGCAGAGATAAATGGGTGGTCACCCATCCTCCAGAGAAAGGAGATGCTAAAAAAAGCAGAAGGTATCTGTGCTGTTGCTGGTGAAGAGCTTCTTAGAATCCTAGACTCCCAGACTGGTTTGGGTTGGAAGGGACCTTAAAGTTCATCCAGTCCAAACCCTCTGCCATGGGCAGGGACACCTCCCACCACACCAGGGTGCTTCAAGCCCCATCCAACCTGGCCTTGAACACTGCCAGGGAGGGGCAGCCACAGCTTCTCTGGGCAACCTGGGTCAGTGTCTTGGCAAAGAATTTCTTCCACAGATCCAATCTCAATCTCCCCTCTGGCAGTTTGAACCTGTTCCCCCTTGTCCCATCATTCTATGCCCTTGTCAAAAGTCCCTCTCCAGCTTCCAGTACCTGAAGGGACTCCAGGAAAGGTGCTCTAAGGTCTCCCCAGAGCCTTTTCTTCTCCAGGCTGAACCATCCCAATTGGTGGCTCTTCTGAGCACTTGGTGCATGTGTGTGGCCTGTGACAGTGAATCACTCCACTAGCTTGAGCTGCTGAGGGCCAGGGCTGCAGGGAGAGTGGAAAAAGTGACTTGGTATGCCCTGCAGGCTGAACCAGAAAGTGGAACCAAACCAGATAGTTCAGCCAGCAGCAGCTAACTCTGACCTCTGTCACTCTAAGCTGGTAATGCTGAGGTTGTCTTCTGTGCTACACAGCCCTGCAGATAATAAGGATCTTCAGCTAGAGAGATCTTTCTCTCCTGTGTGCGGCAAGAGTTATGTTTTATGATGGAAATACATGTACCTGTGTGACCAAACCAGATAGAATACCAGCTTTCTGATGTCTTGATGTGTTTAACTGGCTGGACACATTTGTTGTCTTTTGGGAAGTGTTATTGTATGTGAGCAGCAGGACATGGGGAGGCCTCTGAGTTAGATGGACTACCACAAATGTGGTGTTACTGAGTTCTCTTTCCCCACAACAGCAGTTACCTCTTGGACAGCATCACATGTGTGCATGAGAAGACATGGAGAAGGGATACACTTTGTGTAGCAAAGCAGTGTTAGGTGGCTTGCTGCTACACTTGCAAGTAATATTTACCTACATGCTGTTTGAGTGGGGAAATGAGGAGTCAAGTGAGGTGGGGAGCTCATTCTGGTGTCCATGAGCAAGACTGCAAAGGGTCACCTTTGTTTCTCTTGCCATGAAGACCAGGAGATGGTTCTGACAGCCTCAACTCTCTTCTTTACCTTTGCACTGCAGGGGGATAATAGATTTTAGTAAAAGCTGTTCACTCATGAAACTGAGAACATGTCAGCCAAGCAGGTGAAGCTGTTGATGGTTGGAGGCTTCTTGTGGTAGGGCTTGACTGTGCCACTGACAAAGTGCCCCCTGGAACTGGGAGGAGGACCTTACCAGACCAGCTGTGTAATAGAGGCTGTCTGCTACCTCCATGAGACTTGTGTGCCCAACTGTCCTTCACATCACAAGTGGTTAAGTGAGGCCTTGCTTGGATGGTCTTCTGCCATTGAGTGATGGTGCAGCAAGCCTAGGACTGAGTGGCACCTGCCCAGAGGGAGATGGGTGGGAGCAGGCTGCAGCTGCTGTGAGGTGCTCAATCTCTTTTAGGTGGGATATTGGTAAAAATTTCTTCACCCGAAGGGTTGTTGAACACTGAACAGTCTGCCTAGGGAAGTGGCTGATTCCCCATCACTAGAGGGATTTAGCTTGACTCCATAGGCCAAGGAGCCCATACAGGGTGTGACACTAACACAGCCCTAAACCCCTCTGTTCTTGCTCTCATCCTATGTTGTCCCCTATAGACCTACCTTCCTTACTGTGCAAGTTCCTTGGTTTCCTTCTCCATCTTTCCATGGAACAGGGCTTGCCATAACAGGCCTGAGATGTCAGTCTAGCCCTGACAAACTTTATATGTGTCAGTCCTGGATGTGGTGAAGGACAAGCAGGTTGATGGTCATGACCTTGTTAGTTTGATGCCTGCTGGGTAAAACATAGCACTCCAGCATTGGGACTAGAGCTTGGCAATGTCTGTCTTGAGCTTCAGATGGGGGTTTGATTTTTGTCTGGCATGAGACTTCAGATTATGTGTGTTAGGAACTGGAAAATGGGGATCCATTGCCTGAGATGTGTGGGAGAGGTCTGCTCAGAACTGGCTGTAGACTGGTATGCTTAGAATTTGTCACCCAGTTATTTAAGGCCCTTGGTCAATAGGTGTTTGTGAGTGTGAGTAATCTTGGTTCCTTTTTCCCTTTCTAGGTCTTGCACTCTGGACTTGTCAGCCTTGTGGACTTCTGGGCACTCAGCTATGAGTAGATCAATAGGATTTAACATGTGCATGGTCATCTGCAGCATCCTGCTCTTGTCCTCCAGTCCACCATGCCTTGTGGCTCAGCAGCTGGAGGAGGAGGACACTACAAAGGTTCAGCATGGCCCCTGGGCAGAGAATGGGGTAGAAAGTGAAAGGACAAGCATGATGAACTTGAAAAGTAACTTGGGTCCTTCTGAGCAGGCGGTCTCTGAAGGGCCATGTGAAGTGCCAGCAAAGCCATCTGGGATGCCCTTCAGTGAAGCTTTCACTGCAGAAGGAGAAACACAGCCTATAAACCCAAGCCAAGTCATCCCAGGGGACCAGGTCCTGGGTGCTCACACTTCTGCTGCAGCAGTGGCTGCTGTAGATGAGGAGGAGCTTGGGCCCACAGCATCGGAGCTGGATGAGGATGGTGCGTTCAAGGCTATGCTGACCATAGCTGTGACTACGCTCAGTCCTGCTGTCCAGGAGGAGTCTGGTGACCCTGTTAGCAAGACCACCATGGAGGGTGGTGTTGAAATAGAGCACAGTTCTGTTGGTCTCTCAGCAAACCCTGTTTCTGGGACAGCTGTGGAGGAGGTGGCAGAGAGCAGCTCACACCCCTCAGCTGTGCCCCAGCCCATGCTGCACCCCAGCTCCCCCAGCTGGGGAATGGCAAGTGACCATCCTGTCATCCCAACTCCCCAGGCTCACAGCATGACCTCTGAGGTGGGAATGCCCAGAGCCCGCACGGGGAGCCCTCTGAAGTCCCTGGCTGTACATGTGTCCATGGCTGCAAAACGTCCCCTCACAGCAACTGAGGCCTCCCTCCATCTGGAAGCAGGGACAGGTGTCAGGCAAGGAGAGCTGTCTGCTGGGGCTGGCACTGTCACCATCCACCCTATGGGCACTGTGCCACCTGACTGGGATGACACAAAACTGGGAGATGTAAGTCAAGGGGGAGGAATATCTCAGGAGGAGGTGACAGAGGACCTGGGAGCAACAGAACCATCCTGGACCCCACAGGGAGGTGTTGGGGAGGATGAGTATGCAACAAGAGTGCTGCCATCCCCAGCATCCCCTCCACCAACTCCTGGGCTTGCTGAGGAGACCAACTGCACAACACCAGTGCAAGGGGAGGAGATGCCAGCAGCTTCCATGGGCAGTAGTGATGCTCTCCACACTGTGAACCTGACTGGTGAAGATGTGACTGATCTCAACTCACTGGAAAATGTAAATGTGGTCACAACGGAGGAGGGGAAGAACATCCTACCATCACAGCCAGAGGCTGCTGTGGTGATGGACACACAGTCTGATCTCTCTCCTACTCTGGAAAGCTCATGGAAAGGTAAAACTTGCCTGTTAGATGCTTGGCTCTAAGTGTAGGTCCCTGTGTAGACTAAGGTAGGCACAGTCTGGGTGGTTCCCTGTCCTGAATGTGAGGTGAAGCAACTGCATTGAGCTGCCTCTTCTGCTCCTTAAGCTGAGAGAGGGTGGCTGTAGTAGCAAACAGCAGAGCTGAGACTGGAAAGGCTGTGGCAGCTGAGCATGGAGTGGAAGGATGTACTTGGGTATGGAGGTCTTGACAGAGAATTGGAGTCTCAGCAGCGGAGAATTGGTAGTAGTTAAAAAGTTTGCTATGTTAACTCAGTGAAGTTCTGCATGTGGTGTGCTACCAAATCAGGTCCTACACATAGAGGTGGATGGGGACAGCTATAGTCTGTCTGTAGGCATTCTGCCTCAACCAGGGAGATGTGAATCTGCTTTGAGTAGCCCTCTATGCCCCTCCTGTGACTAGGGAGGGAGTCCAGCCTCTGACCTGCTGGTTAAGCACTTGATTTCATGGAGGATAACATTGCTCCAAGTGTGCCTTTGGTACTGGCTCACTCTAAAGCCCTGCAAAATGAAGGGGAAGTAATTCCTGGGGGGGCTAAATTACAGAATTGTAGAGCATGATGAGTTGGAAGAGACCCTCCAGGATCATGAGTCCAACTCCTGTCCCTGTACAGGACACCCAGCAGTCACACCATGTACTCAAGAGCATCATCCAAATGCTTCTTGAGCTCAGGCAGGCTTGGTGCTGTGACCACTGCCCTGGGGAGCTGTGCCAGTGCTCAACCACCCTCTGGGTGAAAAACCTTTTCCTGATACCCAACCTAAACCTCCCCTGATTCAGCTCCCTGCTGTTACCCCGAGTCCTGTCATGGGAAGCCATAGGCTGTGATGAGGTCACCCCTCAGCCTCCTCTTCTCCAAACTGAATAATTCAAGTGACCTCAGTTGCTCTTCATAAGTCATCCCTTCTGAATTAATTAGCATCTGGGATCACTTGGCTCTCACTGCTAGCTATGGACACTTGCAGCCAGTGCAGAAGATGCAGAGATAATGGGTGGCTGGAAATGCTGCTTAAATCCAGGAGTAGGTGAGCTATAGCCTGTGAGTGACTGACATCTTCCATGACTTTACAAGGATGCTCAGATCAAAAGACTCGTCTAGAGCTTTGTGTTGTCCTTTTTAAGAAGAGCTCTTAGTGTTGCCTCCCCCACCCTAGATTGAAGTGGTGTTCATGCTCTGACCCTCTGGTGTTTGTGCCAGCTCTGTTACCAACAGGCAGAAATCTCCTCCTAGACAGCCTGCCATGGGCTGATGGTGTCACACTGTACTTACCTACAGAGATGGCACCTTCAGCCCCATGACAATGTTTCCACTCTGTTTAAAATACAGGAGGAATATTTCTCAAAGTCTTGTCAGGTGTTGAGCAACAACATGTTCCTAGGCTGAGGAACATGAGCTGGAGCTTAGGACTTTGTTTAAATTGCTGGCATCTTTAATCTTCCCCCTTAAGCTGCAGGGGCAGAAGGACAACTTCTCCTCGCTGCATCCAAAAGATGTAGCAGTTGCTGTAGAAGAAGGAAAGCTAATTGCATGCTGGTGCTGAAACATGACTGAATTTCTAGATTAATTTATAAGCACTTGACTTGTCAGCAGGTTCCATCTCTGCTGTTTCCCAGATGTTGGGGAAACAACACTATCAATAAGACTCCTGCAATGAAAACAAACCCTTCTATGAAGCTGGAGTGAGTGTTGTAGCTGTGAGAGCTGGTCACTAAAGTCACTGCTCTGGTAGCCTCAGATGCTTCATGTGGTGTTTCATACCACAGGCCTGCAGTGCTGTGCTCCCATGGTGTTGTTCCCCAGTGGGTCCACATGGCTCTGAGGGAGCAATTAAGAAAATGAGGGCTGATTCTGCTGCTTTTATTCCTGTTGTGCACATTCTCATGCCTGTCTTTGCACTGCACAGCCCTGATGATACTTGGCTGGACCTGCTGCTTGCACTGAGGCTCTGGAAATGTTAATGCATGGAGTTCGTCCTTCAAACCTCAGCTCTCCTGCTGTCAGCTGTCCTGTGAGTTGGTACTGACACATGTTCTTGCTGTAGGTGTTACTCAGGAGGTGACAACTGTTGCCCAGGAGGCTGATGCTGCTCTGTCAGTTGTGACACTGGTGCCTGGTGCTACCCAGGGAACAGGAGCTGCAAGCTTTCCGCAGGAAAACAGTGGGGAGGACACCCAGATGATGACTGCTCCTAGTGCCACCCAGACGCTGGTGGCAACTGGTACTTCCTCTATGGCAAGCACTCCAGATGTAGAAGGTAGGGTTCTGCTTCAAGGACTGGGGGTTCATTTCCACTTGAGGTGTTACATCTGAAACCAATATCAATGCTTGGACACTGAAGTCTCAACACACAGCATCCATAGTTTAAGTGACTTTTTCTAGCCTTCTGCAGGCTGTCTATGACCCTGGGAGGGCTACCACTGCTTTCTGCCTGTGCTACCAGACCCACCATGTTGAAATATGCCAGTATATGGGGTTTTTTTGCTCCAAATAACCGTAGGTCAGATTTAAAAAAAAACAACCCCAAAACAAACCCCCCACATCTATCCTTGCTAGCAAGCTGACTTTTAGCCTTAGACTTTTAAGCCAGTTTCAAGCTCTTCAAGAGTCAAAGGCTGTTGCAGATGGCTGATTTTCAGTCCAAAGGATGAAAGTGTTTCATCAGGGTAAGATGGGAGTGCAGTGGTGTGGGGTTAGACACTCTTGCAGGAGTCTGGCAAGCCCTTGGGTGTAGAAGCCTGTATGCATAGTCCCTCCCATTGAGGTATGGTGAGCTCTCAGGTTGACGTAGCTCATACAGAAGTGCTTTAAGCAGGTGTGTTCATCAAGTTGCTGCCTACTGGCTTGATGTCACCTTGGCAGGTACATGTGGGAGCCTATGTTCTTGACAGGAGTGTAGCAAGTGTTCCCTTACACTCAAGCTTGAAGTCAGCTTTGTGCTATTTCTGTAGTAGGAGGTGCCACTGTCATGAAACTGCTGCTGGGTATCTTTTCTGATAAGTCTTATGTTGCAGGGCATCAAAAGAAAAACCTATTTGCACTGTGCCTCTGAATTTAAGATCCCTTTGTAGGGGAGAGAAGGTTTCCACTAATTAACTTGCTTCTGGGATTCAATTATAAATTCAACTAATTTTTCTTTGCACTAAACAATTAGATGTGTTACTTGGTTCAGACCTCAGCCAGTGTCTCAGTGCTCTGATCTTGCTATGGGGTGGTGACTAACAGTCCTCAAAGCAATGGAAGTAAAACCTAGCTGAGTTCTTGTTAAGGGGAACCTCCTGTGCTGGCTGTCCTGGAGGAGAAGCTTTCATTACAACAGAGTCAAGAGGCAAGAGTTTAACTTTTTCCACTCTGAGTTATCTTTCATTAAGGAGTTTGTTCTTAAACAGTTTTTTTTTTAATATTGTTGTGCCAAACTGCTGCTGCTTCCTTTTTTCTGTAGATCTTGCAGATGTGGTCATGGTTACCAGTGAGAAGGCTGTTCCAGCTCCTGGCAGGTTGTCTGCTACCCAGTCTGGCCAGACAGAGGAGCCATCCAGCAGAACTCTGGTCCTGGTAACTCCAGCATCAATGGCATCTTCTGTCAGGAGGCCAGCTCTTCCATCTGTGAGGAGGATCAGTACAGCTGTGACCTATGGGCTAGACCACCTGGAGTCAGAAGGTACCACTGATCCCAAGGCTAAGAGGCAGACAGTTTCATGTAAAGAAGCACACTTGCCTTGACACTGAGCTCCCCAATTTATCTGTTTGACATGCAGCTATGTGCATATGTTGTTGTTGCTAATAAAGCTTTTGGACAACCTGTCCCCTTCCAGGAGGTACAGGAAGCAAGCAATGAAGTGTCATGGAGGATGCTTGAAATTCAGGCAGCTGTGTTGGGAGGGGTGGTTTTTTCCCTTGGAGAGGGAGCATCAGTGGTATTGCTGTTGCAGTAGTCTGGCTCTGTGTACCTGTAACTGCTGGTGTGTGCATTGATTGCAGAGCCTCTGTACCAGGTAACCCTCAGGGGAACATGGATGAGAGAGCTGCCTCAATGTTCAGCTGGCTGAAACCTTGCCAGGACAAGTGATGTTCTATTTACACTCCATATGTGCCACTGCTGGGAGAGGCAGAGCTTGCATCCCCTTTGAGATGGTCTTCCAACTCAATGCTACCTGCTAAGCTCTTCTCCCATCACTGGCTCCTTCAGCCTTGCCTCACCCCCTGGGCTCCCTTCTCTTAAACTGCTTTTGCCCACTGCTGGTCTTGGAGTCTCTGCTCTGTGTTCAGACAGTTGAAACCCAGGGGTACAAATTCTGCCTAGGCAAGCACCCATCAAGAGGTTTGGGTGAAGTGGGTCCTTGTCTGGAGGTGGTCTGCAGCTCAGATTTGATGTCTTCAGTTCATCCACAATTTTCCTGCAGAGGATTGTTTCACTTCTGCTTCTTGCTCTTTCTCCTATTTAAACTCTTCTCTGCTTGCTCATCCATCCAGTTGTACTCTGGTGTCTGGACTGACACCACCTGGCAGGGATTAATCTTTCTGCCTGTCTTGCTCCCCCTTATTCTATCTTGACCTTCTGCTGCCTTCATATTTCACTGCAAAGGTTGGCAGCCCTCCAGGGGTGCCATGCCAGATGGTATTTTTTCTCTGATTAGAGGTGGGGTGCCACAGACACAGCTAATCAGCATCTTTCCTCTGCATGAAGCAATAACTCTCACTGCTGTGAAGTTTGGAGGGCAGCAGAAGCTGGGAGCCCTCCCTGCTACATGTGTGAGGTGCTGCAGCTCCTGCCCTCTGTCAGGCTGCCTGCTTGCTTTGAAGATTGCCAGGAGCTCCCTGGGCCTCCAGCTACAGCCCTTGCCCCTTGCCAGGATGGATCTTGCACGCATCTGGCAGCACGAGGATGTGGTGCTGGTGATGGGAGAGTGGCAGCAGGGGAAGCAGGGCACATGTGTGGGGAAAACCTGACTTTCAGGCTGGGAAATAAGGTCCCTGCTTAGCAAGAGCAGTAGGATTCAAGAGGTTAAACTGTTTCTGAGCCCTCTGGGATCTCATTTAGAAGCCTGGTTTTCTGCACAGGAAGATAAGGGGGACTTCTATTTCAGCTGAGCATTGGTCTCCCCATTTAATGAGACTGCCTGCACAGACATTTAAAACCAGTAAATCTTTCTGCTCTGACATGGGACTGATGCAACTTTCTCGGGTTCCTGCTGAGCTCTTATGCACCCACAGACATGTTTTCTCTGGTCTTGAATATGCTCAGAGCTCCTCTGAGGGCAAATGTGGGCTGTACCTAGGGCAAGCTTTCTGAAATGCTGACTACTGGGAAGCTGTGGGGTTCTTGGCTCTGCAGGTGCCTGTCTTCCAAGGGACATGGCATTCTCTGGTGTGCTGTGTGATTTTTTTCACAACTGGCACAGCTTTTATGGTCTAAATCTCTTCTGGTCAAGCTAGACCTTAATGCAGTGAGCCAGAGTTTTCCCTGGTGTTGGGGATCACCAATCCACATCTTGTAAAATGGGACAAATACCACTTGGGGATAGGCTTTCTGCCTGGGGATGCTGCTGCCCCAGTTAAACACAAGTGAAGCTCTTGGGCTGCTTTCTAATAGCTTTTTCTGTGTAATGGCAATTAGGGGGCAGCGCATCCTCATGGCAGAGTGGCATTTGGAAGCTTGGTTTCTGCTCCCCCAAAGCTACAGTTCCTAGTGCTTGCACTCAGGATATCCAGATGCTGTAGGGTACAAGAGTTTGGGAGTGCTCTCCTGTGAAGCTATGCTGAGCTCTGACCCAGGGTGCTCAACTCTTGGAGGATGCAAGCTCAGACATCACTGCTGTTGCAGGCATATGCTTGGGTCCTTAATGAGGGATCTTGGCCCTTTGTGGGGAGGCTGTACTTTGCTTGCTGATGGAAGAAGCACAAGGAGATTACTGGGCTTGGCTGGGCTCCACTGCCTTCAATGGGGTCCTGCTGACTTGCTGCACTGAGGGCCTGGCTCATCATTAAATATGAACCCCTGCTGTTCAGCTAGCTCTGTTTCTTGGGGACCATCTGTGCCAAACTGCCTACAGTTAATTGCATCAATATATTCACCTACCTGGCTTGGATGCAAAACTGTTTTAAAAATCAAATTGCACAGGCAAACATGAGGTGCTTTGAATATCTCTCTAGATGAGCTTATTCTCACCTGTAGTGAACTCTGGAGAGATTAGCTGGGTAACAAATATCCTCCTACCCTGACTCTGTGGTGATACTGGTTCTACTTGACCTCCCTAGCCAGAGGAATTGGGAAAAGGGTTTATAGGATATGGAGACAAGACACAGCAGAGGATGGGGCTTACTTGTCTGGGAGACTTACTTATATATTGTTCCTGTGCCCAGAATTTGGCTGTCTCCCTAGCAAACTAAACACTGCAGCTCTCTCTGTAGGGCTTCTAGGGTTCAAGGAGATACAATCTAGCTCAGCTTGCCTACTCAGGACCACTGTGTAAGCTTCCCAATACACTTTGAAAAGTGCTTCTCTTGAAAGAAACCACTTGCACTTGGTTCCTTTGCCATAATATCCACCATGGTAGGTATGGGCAGAGATGACTGCACTCCTTTAGCATTTGGCAGGTGTAACTTGAAATTGGCAGTAGCCTGCCATGTCCCCTCTTCTGCAAGATCCTTGCAGTGTTTGAAACCTGGAGATAGCACAACAGCAACTGGCTCCCCTCAGCTGGTCCTCAAGTAGCTCCTGTTGCTGTTGCATATGGGATGTGATCCAGGAATGCACTGGGGCTAAGTGAAGGTGGATTATTGCACTTCTTGATAAGATCTTGAAGGCCATGTCATCCTAACTGCTGGTTTAGAATTAGCATGTAAGTACAGAATGAGCTGCTGCCAAGGGTGATGCCTCACCCATCACAGCCTGGGTTACAGACCAGTTTGGTGTGAACAGCTTACAGCACCACTGCTGATAGCTGTTGGTGAGGGTGGGTCTGTATCTATCAATGCAGACTCAAGATACAGTTTTCTTGTGTGCCACTACCCTGTCCAGACAGTAAAAACTCGGCTGAAATGGCTGGAGGTGGTTTTGAAGCAAGGCATGCAGGGCTGAGGATGGGAAAATGTCTTGGCATTCATCAGACCATGCTAAGATGAATCTCTTCTGACATGTAGGGTAGATGGCACTCTGTTACTTTCCAAGGCTGCCCAGATGCAGCAGTTACAGCTGCCTCTTGATGTAGCTGTGTTTCAGTCCACAAGTCCGTAGAAGCCCTTCAGCTGTTAGACCTCCACATGCTGCCTTTGCTGCACCCAAGCTCAGCAGGAAAACAGTTTAAGCTCAATGCTCCCTGCTCAGTAAGCTCCAGCTTGGCCCACTTCAGCATTAACTTGGGATTTAGAAACTGTTTACCTGTAGTGAGTTTGAGATGGAGGAAGTAACATAATCTGGCTCTTGCTACTCTTCCATAGGCATTGTGAGGAGAATTAAGGAGTGTTGTGTGTTGGTGTTTCTGATATTCCTGTCCTGTTTTTGTGTATCGCTTACCCCCCAAATTGGAAACTACTCTTCAACAGTATCTAAGCCCTAAGGCTGGTTCCTCTTTGATCATCTAGGCTGGTTTTGAGCTGTTGTTGCTGAGGGTGAGCTGCTCATGCAGTCCAGCTGTCAGGTAGGCTGCTGGATGTGGTGGGTTCTTGGAGCATCTTCTGCTTTTAAAAAGCTCTATCAGTTGTATGTTGTCAGGAACTGTCAATAGCTCTGAAAAAGGGCATCTTAAGCTCAGCTGCTCAAGAGGGAGGAGATCTTAACTGTATGTCTTGAATGTGAAGTGTTCCTGATTAATCAGGCTGGCTCTCAGCATGCAGCTGGCAGGATCCTGGTCATTAGGGTAGAGGGCTTGGGAAGGCAGTGTCAGATGCCTGCTGCCTAGGACAGCACTGTGCTGTTTCCAGTACTCTGCCCAGTGAGCTGGCATGTCCCCATCCAATGCAGCATTTAGCTGTGGAGAAGCCCCTCCATGATGCTGAAACAGAGCTGGCACTGTCCTTGGGATCAGCAAATCCAGTGTCCTTCAGTCATGGGCCACCTCCCCTTTGAACCCTGGACATGGGCTTCACTGCCTTTCCTCTGGCTGCTGCATTGAGGGCTGTTCCAGAACAGTACCAGTATGAAGCTTTAGACTTCTTGACCTTAACATATCTGATATTTTAATACCTACTTGTGTTTGGGTTTAAACAGTTCCCATCACTCCTTGCTGACCTGTGTATGTATGTTTACTCTTCCAAGGAAACTATAGCTTAACTTGTTTCAGTGAGAAGAGCTTTTCTACTCCTGTTCTCCATTATCTCCTGTTTCTCTTGCATCTTGTTCTTGTGCAATCATCTAAGCAGTGTGTCATATTTGGAAGGAAAGGCAGTGGTTGCCTTTTTTCAAAAAATACTTCAGGACTTGTAGCCATTTACATAATTTCATACAAGACCCTTCAAATTCTCCTTACACTCTTCTTCTGAGCTGTGTTGCAGTATAAGGAGCCTTATTTTTTGGATGTGAAGAATATTTTTGCTGGAAATCCAAGGCTCTGACTGGGATTGGTATTTGGACCCTGGCTGTATGGATTAAGACCTACCTCATTAAACCTCTGCAACCCCATCAAAAAGTTTAAAGGAGGTTGCAGAGGTGTAAATAAGACAGGCACTTAGCCCGGCAGGGTTAACTGGCCTGATGCTGTAATTCCTCACCATCTTGTTGGATATCAGCTAAACTGGCAAGGAGCAGAAGATTTAAAACAAAGCACATGCAAAATGAACTAATTAGTACATGTTCTTGTACACGTTTGTCTTGCTTCCAATTTTTTGCTGCTGCAGAAATGAGAATTGTTGTCCCTCTGGTGCAGGTTGACCTCTGTTCTTCACAGTAGAGAGTAGTTCATCCCTGATTCTCCTTTGTAGCAGAAAACTGTAAAAAAGTGGCAATTTTGCATCAAACCCAACCTTTTTTCCTTTCCTGAAAGTGTTTGGCTGAAGACAATATCTCTGCTAAATCTGGTGGTGACTTGTTTTCTTTCCTAAAATCCACCTGAGTTGAGGAAGGAGGGGTGTGGGGGGTGATCAAGCCCTAAATGAGTTGGGAGCTTGTGGGTGAAGAGCTCACAAGGTGTTAGGCTAATTAAAGGCTTGCTAAGAAGAGGAGCATCATTGCATTGTCTTTCCCAGATGTGTGAGAAGTGGCAGGTGCCTGCCCAGCTTCTCTCTGGGAGGAGGTGAGCTGCACAGCTCTTGGTTCTGGGGAGAGGAATGAAACTTCTGTTACCTTGATCTTGTTGGCATTTGGGCACTGGTCTGTCTCCAGCAGGCTAGATGACATTTCTTAATCTGACCCACTCTGGTTGCTGTTATGACCAAGCTATGCCTGAATTTTCAGTGGTATTTGACTTTTTATTTGTCCAAAAAATTACAGTTCACTTAAATATCACTTTATTGTTGGAGCTTTCCCATGCTTATCTTCAAGCTTAGGCAAAACCAGCAGAACCCTCCTACAGTTGCTACTGAAAAGTAATTGGACTGTGTTGGTGAAAGTTTTTAATGAGTTTTTTTGTTTGGTTTAATCTGGGGATTAAGCAGTTCACCCTGGCAGCTCTAGGGAGGTGGATTCAGATAAACAGATTATGTGGCAGTTTCTTCTGAAGGTACAGGAAGGAGAGTTTTCCTTCATGGCTACTGATGGTTGGGGTCCGTGTGGGGTGGTGTTGTACCAGGGGGCTTCTCTGGGGACCTTTGGACATCAGGACCAGGGCAAACCACCCTGCAACTTGGTTTAGCTCTTCCATTTTTGTTTCCTACCTTGTGCAGGTGGGATACTGACCCTCCTGTCAATCTGACACAGGATGCAGGGTCTAGAGCACTGGCTTCTTACTTTGTCTTCTGTGAAGTTATAGGCTTTTTCTTTTAATAACAAGCTGTCTTTATGTATGGGGGGGTGGAGAACTCATGGTGTGTTTCCTCTTGGCTGATGTCAACACCTCAGGCCACATGGGTACAAGGACAGGCCAGCAATGTTGTTCTGAACCTCTCCAATAAAAAACCCTGAGGATGTAGACTGCCCTTGACAAAGGATAGTGGAGGCTGCAGGGGGATGATCAAGGACTTGTCAGAGCTCAGGCTTCTTTCTTAAAGTGAGCTGAGTGGGCTTGGAGTCATCCTCCCTTCTGGCACCTGATATAACTTGAGCTAAGACCTTGGTAGCCTGGAGACTGTTGCCTGTAATACCAGATCCACCCCCTAATCTGCATCATCTGTGATGGATCCATGCTGGGTTCGTCCAGATAATGAAACTTAAGTATTTTCTGAACTCTTGGGCTGTTGGTTGTTCCTTTGCCAGGCAGTGTGGTTGAATTGGATCCTTCTGAAGAGACACCATCAAACAGCTTTTTGCAAGAGAAAATGGAATTAATGTCTCTGGGGCTTTTTTTTGTGATTGGGGAAAAAAAGTACCATGCCCACAGCCGCCTTCTATGTGAAAGCACTTTGTTGAGAGGTGTAAACTCTATCTGCCTTCATCAGTTTTGTTCTGCCCTGCCTGCTTGCAGGTTGTGGTCATTAAGTCTGGACTGATTTGAATGCCCTCATGTGAGAAATCACCTTTCTTATCTGGATGTTTACACTGGTTAGTTTGACAACTGCATACCTCAGGTTGGAAGAGCTGTTCTGCTCAAACCAGGGAGTGAACTTGTTATAGTCCCTGCTGTGTGTTCTGCAGCATTCTGTTTTTTTCCCTTTAAAATAGCCCTGTGTTGCTAAACCTACTCTAGCCTGGTTCAGTGTGAAAGCAATTTTGTGATGAATGCAGCTGGAAATGCAGCTCTTAGGAATGATTGTTTCTGATCTTAATACAGAAGCAGATCCGTGGTCCCTGCTGGATTTTTGCCTTTTTTTCCCAAAAGCTCTTCAGTGCCTTGGATCCCTTGTGACAAACAATGAGCCAGGACTGAAAAAGCAAGTGTGAATCCCCTCAGATTTTGTGGAGAAAAGTAGGTTAGAATTGGAATCCAAATCTCTCCTTGTACTGTATTTGCAATGTTGAAGGGCTCTCAGCTGCAAGGTGGCTTCTGCAGCACTTGGACTTCAGCAAGCAGGAGCTCCTAAAGAAGCATCAGGTCAGCTCTGCTGCCAGGGATATATTCCCTCTCCTAGATGTGGCAGGGACTTTCCTCTTTCAGAAAAGCTTTGGACATGTAACTTCTCTTCACTTGAAACTTATGTGGGTTGGGAAGAGGTTACTTTGCTTTGTGTGATAGGATCCCACCCAATGGATGTGTTCTTCCCAGTGGTTCCTTTCCTTGGCTCTGTGCCATTGTCCAGATGCTGAACCTCCCACACACTTGATTTAGCCTCCCCTCCAGTGCAAAGCATTTAAGGCTATGTTCATGCAACATGGTCCACAAATACCCCAAAGTTTTGCAGTGAATATGGCTGAGTTTAGCTCAGCTCATCACTATGGGGGTTTATCATGATGATCTTGTGTAGCTTCTGTGCCTGCTGCTTGCTTGGGTATCTTGACCCACCACAGTACAGTACTCTACCTACAAAGCTGTCTAGGCATGGTGAGAGCCCATCCACCTTCCTACCAGCTGTCTCCTTCCAGGCTGTCACAAGCAATTGTTCTTGGCAATGTCTTGAAGACATTGGATGGTGACATTATTGCTGAACACATGGAATCACAGAATGGTTTGGGTTGGAAGGGACCTTAAAGCCCATCCAGTCCCAACCCCCTGCCATGAGCAGGGACACTTCCCACTAGACCTGGTTGCTCCGAACCCCATCCAGCCTGGCCTTGAACACACATGAAAGCAGCAGATTAATAGTAATAGAGTTGTCCTAGGAAGGCCTTCCTGCCTTGACAGTCAGCTGTGATCATAAAGCAATGCAGAAAATAAACCTCACTGGAAGAAAGCATTTTTCAGAGACTTCTTAATGACTCATTCTTCTGATCTGCCAAGAGAAGGTGGTCATAGACCCTCATCCCTATGCCTGTACTTACACACCTCTGCTTCCTATACTGTGTGCACATGTGGGTGGCCAATACCCAGTGCTGCCATATGACTGAAGTGGAAGAAGATAAGCTATGGGGCTCATTATGGACAAGACAGTTTGCCCCTGCTGCCCTTTTCCCTTGTGAGCAGCTCCAGTGCACACAGGAGGAAGAGAAATCACCCCTCAGTTAGATGCATGGCCCATCTGTGAAATGGGTGTTATTCTTCTCACCTTGGTGCATCATCCCTGGGGGAGAGTGGGGACTGATCAGTCCTGATTTTTGTACTGCAGAAGAATTATAGTAGAGGCACAAATTAATACATGGCTGTTCCTGTAGCTTGCTCTATCCAGCCTCTTGAATTCTGTAATCAAGACCTGTAGATGGAGGGAGGAGAGGTAGCTTTGACCAAATGTTGCCCTAAGAGGCAGCATCATGATATTTCTTAGGTGTGATCCTATTGTTCTAATTAATTAACTAATTAGTCAGTGGGGCTGTTACAGAGGTCAAAGCAGGCCCTGAGTCTTCTACCTTGTTTTGGCTAGCCAAAACTTCTTAAAGTAGGATTTTGCTTGATTTTNTAGATGGAGGGAGGAGAGGTAGCTTTGACCAAAATGTTGCCCTAAGAGGCAGCATCATGATATTTCTTAGGTGACTAATTAGTTAATTAGTCAGTGGGGCTGTTACAGAGGTCAAAGCAGGCCCTGAGTCTTCTACCTTGTTTTGGCTAGCCAAAACTTCTTGAAAAGTAGGATTTTGCTTGATTTTCCTTGCAAACCCAAGCTTTCCCTGCCACAGCATGGGTGGCTGTCATTGTGCTCTTCTTTCCTTCAGGTTATGCTGATGGGTGCTAGATCTGAGCTCTCTGCAGCCACTGCTTGGCTCCTGGGAGCCTTTGCTTGGTGCCTGTACAGGAGAGGACTTGGCATACTGCATCTCCCTGAAGTCATGCAGGGTAGGGTCACCCCTGGAAACCAATTAGCATTGGCTGCTGGTTAATCATGACTTGGCATTCATCAGGTGCTCCTAGGCCATACAGTGCTGGGTTCCATAAAATGGTAGCTTAGACTATCATGAAGCATAACGGTGCTCTGTGTTACTGTCTAGACATCATTGTCCTCTGAGTTTGGTGTGAGGGAGGCTGGGAATGGAAAGGACAGAAATTTAAAACTTTGAGGTTTGTCCTGCAATCTCCTTTTTAGGTTGTGGTTTTTTCTCTTTGAATTTAGTTGGTGACTGTGAGTGACTCTATCACCTTCTAATGACAGATTCTTGCAGTTCAAGGCACAGCAAGCTATTTCTCCTGTGTGCTAAATCTGACAAATGGTGGCTTCTTGAATCTTCTGAGGAGTAAAAAGGGTTTTCAAATGTTCATGGAAAATAACTAATGGCAAGTTTCATCAGCTGAAAAGAGAGGCCCTGATCTACCTCTGATGCCTTTATCAAGTTTATGACAACAGTGGCTTCAGCTCCAGCTTGTTACATGCCACTATTTCAAAAAGCCCCACCTTTCTTCATTGCTGCTACAGCCCCTCTACAGAGGGGTTCCTGATGGTGGTGTTTGCACCAAGCACTGAGCACAGTGCCTGACTGATGCTACTTGCCCATGGTGTGGGCTCACAGCCACTGCCCTGTGCTAACACCAGCACTGCAAGTGATTTGGATTTCCTCCTGCTTAGGAGGAGCAGGAGTTTCTGCAGCTCTGAAGAGTGTAGAGAAGAGTGAAGTCCGACAGAAACAATTATGAAGAGTGGGCTGTTGGTGCTTTGAGTTGCCAAGAGGAAAAGCTGCCCTTGTCATCCCCTTCCCCAGCTGGAGGGGTCCAAGTGCTTCTTTGCAGTTGACTTGCAAGGGCCCTGCTGCCATCACACATTGAGGTTGTTACTCGCAGGATGCTGGCTGTTGTCCAGCTGCTTCAGACACTACTGAGTGTAGGTTCCTGCTGGGTCAAGGAAATGCCTCACAGAGGTATGAGGTGCTCTCATCTCTCTGATCCACAAAAGTCATTGTGGATATGTATGATTTTGTAGTGAAGAACCTTTTTTTGAAGCAAGTAGAAGGAGCTTTTGCTGCCCTGAAATGGCAAATTCCATCCTACAGATATCACCAATGTTGCCAGTGGATTAGTCCACAACCCTGTGGTAAAGTCCAGCTATGCAGCCATGGCCCTTTTTTTGGTGATAAAGCTATTTCTATTAATAAAGCTGGGAACTCCTAAAAGTCCACTAAAAATGTGGTGTTGCCTCAAACTTGTTTTCTTGGTGCTCTCTTCTAGCTTCTCCAAACCTGGAACTTTGAATGCCTGTTACAAGGTTGTCAAGTCCTTCAAAACTAAAATCTTTGACATGTGAACTGGGCATCTAATTTTCCTGAGGATTCCTGCTGCTCCATCTTTCTCAGGTTGTACTATTGTCACAGCAGGGAGGTGTTAAGTGTCTTGTTTTTATTTTCTTTCATCTTTCAATGGAGGAAAAGCAGAGCCTGCTTTGCAGGATACAGTGCTTATTCGCTCTGTCAGAGTGGCAGATTTTGGATTTCTTTACTCTTGGAGATAAGTTGTTAACTCAGCCCCAGAATACTCTTACATTACCATAGCTGCAGTAGAAAATACAAACATCTACTTGGTCTGTGAGTGTTTAACTGCTGGAGTCTCCTGGTGTTACAGAGAGGAGGCAGGATACCATCCCTCCTTGGTAGATCCATGTGCCATATCACAAGCAAGAGCTAGGATTTGGTGCATGTGAACAGGATGACAAAATCAACTCATGTATAATGCAGGAAGATCTATAGAGCAAGGATGGATCACAGCAGAAACTGCTCTGCATGGTCTGTACTCATGTTCAGAAATGTTCCTCCAGCTGTGCTCTAAGTGAATGCCTGATGTGGATAGAGTCACATCAGTGGCCAAGAAAACTTCACACTTGCCTTTTTTTTGGTTGGAAACTAGTGCCTTGACCATAAGGCACTATATTTCAGCATATGCTTTTTTCTTTTTTTTTTGCTGTAAGACAAACCTTAGCCAAAACTGAAGAGTATGCACAAGCATGATGCATAAAATCATAGAATCCCAGAATGCTTTGAGTTGGAAGGGACCTTAAAGCTCATCCAGTCCCAACCCCCTACCACGGGCAGGGACACCTCCCACCACACCAGGGTGCTCCAAGCTCTATCTGACCTGGCCTTGAACACTGCCAGGGAGGGGCAGCCACAGCTTCTCTGGGTACCCTGGGCCAGGCTCTCACCACCCTCACAGCAAATAATTTTTCCCTCACATCCCATCTCCCCTCTGGCAGTTGGAACCTGTTCCCCCTTGTCCCATCACTCCATGCCCTTGTCACCAGTCCCTCTCCAGCTCTTCAGGCACTGGAAGGTGCTCTAAGTTTTCCTTGGACCCTTCTCTTCTCCAGGCTGAACACCCCCAACTCTCTCAGCCTGTCCCCAGAGCAGAGCTGCTCCAGCCCTCACAGCATCTCCGTGGCCTCCTCTGGATTCTCTCCAACAGCTCCGTGTCCTTCTTGTGTTGGGGACTCCAGAGCTGGGCACAGCACTGCAGGGGGGGTCTCACAAGAGTGAAGTAGAGGGGGAGAATCCCCTCCTAAGCTTTAATTTTTAGAAGTATTTGACAATGGGCTACAAATACACATGAAATGTCTTCTGAATCTGCTGGGCTTTGCACTTTCAGGCCTTGTTACTTAAAGTCTCTTCTGTGTCTTTTCTTTCAAAGCTGCTGCTGAGGCCTCTGAAAGGCCAAAAAAATGCCAATTTAGGAGGGAAAACACGAGTTTTGTAAAAGGTTCTCGTGTGAAGCACAAACCTCCACTGTGAGGCTCAGCTGTGTGATGCTCACTTCCATTTTCCACCTTATGAGACCACCAAGCCTTATGCAGAGCCTGCCCACAGCTGCCAGGCTCCTGTTGCACCTCTGCTTCTGCAATCCAACAGTTGGGAAGTTTATGATTGTTTCCAGAAGCGTGGCTTCCTCCTTGTGACCACCGAGTGGTGCTCTGCGCTGCACCTTGCAGCAAGGCAAGCTGGTGGCATTTTGGGATGGGGGATTAAAAAGCTATTTTCGGAAGTGGGAATGAGCTAGAGAGGAGGAGGAGGAAACAAGTGAAGAACCTTTTCCGCCATCTCCCCACCCCTTTGCAGCGGCTGTGCTCCAAGGGCTGCATTATTCACATCTTCATGCTGTGGCTGTGTGATGATTGATGCAGCTTGGTGGTGATCAGATGTGATAAGTAGTCTTGGCAGCTTCAATTTGGGTGTTCAGCTTGGCTGCCTGCTAGGCTTCGGAGGTGCAGAGGTGGCTATCTGCTGCTTCAAAACCAGATCCTGGCAGGTGTCTCTGATTTGGCTTGCTGAAATCATGAGAAGCTTCTAAAAACCTTGTCCCAAACTAGTTTTTCAGTGATAAATATCTGATCCCTGTTTTTTCTCGGTCCATCTAGGGAAAACCACAGAGGCTGTTCCTCCTGTTTAGCTGTTTAGCATCTTTCCTATTAAATTTGGAAATGTTTATGGCTGTGTTGCTCTCAGCAGAGGCAAGAGACCTACATTAACTTGTCTTTGCCCATTTCCTGCAAGCACTCTCCGGATGCCATTCTCAGGTTTACAGAAGCTGTGTATTTTTGTATGAAAACACGTTGTTTGATAGAGAAAATTCTTATGTTGATTTGAAATGACGGGCACATTATGAGAGAGAGAAACTGCCTATAAGACATAATGGGAATTTAAGGGGCTAAGCACATCCCTGTAAGCTCCATTAGATGCTCCGTGTGGTATAATTGCTTGCAGGAGTGATCGTTCCTTTCCAGGTACTGAAAGCTGTGCTATAGCAGGATGATGCAGCTGAATTCCAACAGCAGCTCATTTGTAGGAAATGCAGGGCTAGAACTGAAAGGTGGCACGTGGGATTGTCTTGTCTGGTGAGCTGGAAAAAAACCCCCACAGTGTTTTAAAGCACATCCTTGAATTAGAATCACACAATCACAGAATCCTAGGGGTTGGAAGGGACCTCGAAAGATCATCCAGTCCAACCCCCCTGCCAGAGCAGGGTCACCTAGATTCCATCACACAGGAACGCATCCAGGCGGGGTTTGAATGTCTCCAGCCAAGGAGACTCCACAGCCTCTCTGGGCAGCCTGTTCCAGTGCTCTGGCACTCTCACAGTAAAGAAGTTCTTCCTGATATTCACATGGAACCTCCTATGCTCCAGTTTGCATCCATTGCCCCTTGTCCTATCATTGGTCATCACTGAAAAAAGCTTTGCTCCATCGTCCTGCCCCTCACCCTTTACATATTTGTAACCATGGATGAGGTCACCCCTCAGTCTCCTTTTCTCCAAGCTAAAGAGCCCCAGCTCCCTCAGCCTTTTCCCATAAGGGAGATGTTTCACTCCCTTCATCATCTTTGTGGCTCTGCGCTGGACTCTCTCAAGCAGTTCCCTGCTTGAGAAAGGAAGGAGATGCCATGTAACAGCACAATGAATGTCGTGATTTTAGAATGTACACTGGTTTCTCTAGGTGTTCCAGTCTGTGGAGTAGAGGCCAAAGGAAGGAGGCCAGCTCCCCTCTATTATTTCAAGTCGGATAGCCACCAACTAAATAGCTTCCTCAAAGTTCCCCAGTTTGTTTCTCGGGTGTTATGTGGAACAGCTGTGCTGCAGTGCCATGGCATCCCACGGCAGAGAGGAGAGTGAAGCATCACCTGCTTTCCTTACAGCAGGTATGAGATGTGCAGCCCCTCAGGTGTCCTTCCTCAGCTGCTCCATCTTATTGCAGTGTCTGGAACCTATACGAGGTACAACTCCAACAGAAATAAAGGCATATCTAGATAACAAATGTTGATTTGGCTGAATCGTTAGTTTTTTAACGTGGTCTTAGACCTCCAGCTAAACCAGCTCTCAGAGGTGTGGTGATGGGCTCTCCCAGTCTGAGCACACCAGGAGGGAAGTTTTTTTACAGGGCTGAGCAGAGTTTCATTTAAATTAGATGAAGTGTATAAATATTATGTTTTACTTTTCAGCTTTGAAAACCCAACCATCAGAAATTCAAAACATGTCATTATTCCAGACACTATCTTTTCATGATGGGTAGCTCCAATATTAGCTATTAAATAGCTCGGATACAAATTGTGGCTCCTGAGTCTTTGATAAGTAAAAGCTGGGAAGAGAAACTGTGGAAAACTGGCTCTGTGTGTGTCCTGATCTTGTCTGTCTTCAGCATCTGTGGCTAGTTGTGGTCAGAAGTGGCATGTGGGCAGAAAGGGCCTTTGGTTTGATCTAGTATGATTGTTCTTGTGTTGCCATTATAGATTCTAGCAATGTAATATGGCTTCAATATTTATCTCTTCATATGTTAGCAGTAGAGTCAGCTCTGGAATAAGAGCTGGATAATAATAATAATATTCATTATATAATATATAATAATAATAATAATATTATCTGGAATAATAATAATAATACCACAGGGATTTTCTTAGTTTCACGTCTATCTGCACTCACATGAAGTATTGGCTGTGCTGCCATCTTTCCAATACTGAGTTAAGTCTTCCTTGGTCATACCTTTGCCTGGTGTAAATCTGTTGTGACGGGGTGCTGGGATAAACCTGCTGAGGCTCGCTGCCATCACCACTGTTCTCCTGCACCCAAGAGCCAATCTGCCAACACACATCAAAGCGAGATGCTTTTTCTGGAAGAGGGGCTGTACCAGTCTAATGGGGAAGCAGTGTTCTTTCCAGAGCTTAATAAAAGCTAAAAATAGAACCTTTAAGATTGGAAATCAAGGAAATAATTCTCACTTGAGCTGAAATTAGTTGAGCAGAGAGCGCTGTAGTTAAATATACTCAGGTGTTTGTACACATGCGTGTGCTTGTTTGTACTCTGCTATTAGGAACCAAAATAACATTATTTCCCACTAATGCATTTAACAGTCTAAGGCAACATCTCATTGTTACTTAGCCACTTCAAATGATGGTGAACTCTTCCAAATTAACCCCCTTGGGTGTCTGTCTTGTTAGACAACAGGCGTAAGTTCATTCAGTTGGTCTGCCCTTGGAGAAGTGGGATCAGCTAGCTGTCTTGGTGCTCACCTATAGAGATGTATGAATCTTCTGTCTTGTGCAACCTTTCCTGATGTTGCTTTTGTGTCTCCCTGGCCAGAGGGTGAGGAAGAGGAAGAGGATGAAGAGGAGGAGGAAGAAGAAGAGGAGGAAGAGGAAGATGAGGAGGACAAAGACATAGATTTGATGGATGAAAGCATGGAGGGTGACACCGAGCTGCCAGGTTTCACGCTTCCAGGCGAGACCTCCCAGGAACCCATAGCTGGCCTGGAAAACCCTGTGGCCCAGCTGTCTGGGGTGTCCTACCAGGTTCCTGACACCATCGAGTGGGAGCAGCAGAACCAGGGTCTGGGTAAGCGAAAAAGCCCCTTCCATAACCCTTACAGAGGACATGTCTTCTGCTCTTCACTTTGCATGGGGCAGCCTCTCATGCAGGGAAGTCTCATGGATTTGTTCTCAAGCTAAACACACAGCAAGCTCATTTCTGAGGGAACCCCATCGATCAGTGATGACTGGTTGAACTGGGGTGGGTCCCAAGCAGTGTGACTTGAGTTCTTGTTTTGGGGAGAGCTGCTCTGAATACTCCAGACCTGCTCTTTCATCCCTAGAGCTTAGTGTTGTCTTACTCCAAGGGTGGACAAATAAATAACTTCTCAGGTGAGATTCCTGGGGGAATTTGAGTTCCCTTTTGCCTGAGATAGGTTTGTGCAGGGATATACATCCTCTGAGGTCAAAGCAAGTTGAGTAGTTGCTAATCAGCCCATTTGCTACTTCAGCAGCATTTATTGTAAGTGCTGCTTTTCTGGCATTTGTAAGGGATGTGTGGTCCAGGCATGAGTGGCAAAGTTAAGCAAGACAAACCTGAAAAACCTCTATCAAGCTTTATACACTTTATTCCCACTGTATGTATAGGCCCTGTGTTTAATGACTGGACTGATTTATTCCAACTAGAAATAGCTTATTGGTGATGTCCATCTGATGCAACCAGTCCCAGCTGGTGTGGGACAAGGTCGAGTTCAGAAGGGAATTTGCCCAGCTTGGCTAAAGGCACTGGGATCATTTCCCAGTGACTCAATTTCCAAGCCAAGCCAGTGGGAACCTTTCAGATGAATCAGTGGGAGCTGAACCACATCTCTACAGGTCTTTGTGTCTTCACTATTAGGGAACTAGTTGTTTTGAGAAGCTCATCAAATAAAGTAAGCCCCAAACTCTTTCTGTGTGTTGTGTTGTAAGATCTGTCACTTCCCCAGGATACTTAATTTCAATTTAACCTGGCCCTTCTCCCCCTGTAATGCTGTTTCCAGCCTGCTTTAGTATTGTTAGCTTCCTTGGAATTGAATCAAAGAGCTTATTTCAAAAACTCCATGGGAGGGTTGTTCTTTGAGGGCAGGTTGAATTTACATCAGGTCTGATATCTCCCTGTCCCACTAACTCTTGCTTGAAAAACATCGCATGGGTTGGTTGCTATATCAGGTCTGTTTCACATGTCTTCTTCTCCCATCAGGCTGGGCAGGACCTCTGTGAGGGGATAATTCCAAGGCTTTCTGCTTGGCTTTGGTAAGCTGGATTAGAGAGGTACATGGCAGTGCTTGGAGGCAAAGTGTGTAAGAAACATAGGGTTATGATGGGAATCAAATCAGCAGCTTTGTGTTCCCATCTTCCTTATTGCCTTGGTGCAGGATTCTTTGTGGTGCCTCAAGGGAAAGTGTGAGAAGAACAGCTTATTTTCTGCCCTCAGGGCTGCAGTGGGCTGGCTTGGTCAGGTCTGTACGACTGCTGGCACTAGTGAGAAGGTGGCATTAAACTGTTGACTGTCTAAAACTATTTACCTGGCTCGGGGTCATAGGTACCAGCATGGATGGCTTGGCAGAGCTTTGCCTCTGAGTCAGTCAGTCCTGGATAAGGGGGCCAGTGCTTTGTAAAATGTTGAAAGAGGCAGCATTTGCAGCCCCTGAGGTGTGCCCCCACACGCCAAGCATCACATTGTACAGCATGGAGGAAGATGATATTGATACATATCTTCAGGGATCTTGGTACATTCAACCATCCCAGCTAGGGTGACTGGTGCAACATCATCTGGCTTGGGTCTCCAGAGCAGCGTGCAAGGCAATGGTTAGTTTATCTGGAAGGGTGCCTAGAGTCAGCTGAAGATGCTGATGTGTAGGACATAGGCTGTTGCCATGAGCTTTGGGGCTATGGCAGAAGTTGTTCTGCATAAGGCATCAAGCACATCTCTGTTCATAGCTGATGCAGGTCTGAACTGGAGTCACGGCTGGTTCCAGCCCTGCTGTCTTCATGACTAGGGGAAGAGTCTCAGGGTAGGAAATACCTCAGATGCGTTGGTAAATGAGACAGGTGAGAAAGCAGTGACCAGAGGCTGAAGCTGTCCCTGGTGTGCAATAAACCTCTCTGACTGGAGAGGCTGTAGCAATTGTGTACAGAAAATAAGCAGGCCTGGGCTGTGAAACAATGTGTACCTTTAACACTCCTTGGGTCACAGCATCTGTTATGAGGTCCCCTTGCCCTAGGCAGAGCTGTGCTGGAGGATGCTCTTTGCAGTATCTCTTCTAGAGAGCTTCTTCTGAACGTACGATCTCAGTTCAGTTTCTGATGTTTAGTATTGCATCATTCTGCAGCCTTCATCTTCCCCCACCTTCTCTCTTAGAACTTGGAAAGGTCACCTTTCCAAAAATTTCAGATGTGGAGTAAATTGCCTGTGTGGCAAAAGGCAGGATTTTTCTCCTTAACTTGTATTTTATTGACCATCATGCATATTAGAGGAGTCCTTGTGAAGTCTGTCAGGGTAGGTCAGCTGCAGAGCATCGAGTCCAGGCACCTGAAGGACTGAGTGAATGTGAATTTCTGTGTTCTCTGGAAGTGCCTGGCTGGGTTATGTGTCGCCAGATCCAAATGGTTTGAATTTTTTAACTGTTGCAGCCTGTGCAGAGAGCTGTGACGGAAAGGATGGGGCTATGGCTGGGCTGAGTTCATCTTTAGGAGTTAGATGGGACTTCTGTGCAGTGGTGTTGCAGGCAAGAAAAGAGGGAACATGGTGGAATCAGCCTCTCTGCTTGTGACTCACCCCTCTTATTGCACCAGGTGAACACTTATGTAAAGAGCCATTTATTCTGTTTCTGTCTAGACAACCTTAATGGCTCTTTGATGTTGCTTCCTTCCCCCTCTACAACGTGCTGGTGCCCACAATGCTTCTAAGAGGAAGGGAAATTATTCATGTTTTAGAGGCACAAAGAAAACTGAGGACTTGCATGATCTTACACCAAAAATCTGAGGCCAAGCATGGAGTTGAACCCAGGTGTCCAAAGGGCTTGTTTGCTGGGAGTGCATGGGGATTGGGAGATGCTGTTGCATCTCTGTGGTGGTGCTGGGCTCCTTTTTCCTGAGATGCTGCTGCAGTAATGTAGCCCTTCCCCTCTTCCCAGTTTGTGCCAGGTGGGAGTTTCTGCCCTGGTTCCCTGGCCCTGGGTGCATGGATACACGCTGGGCTGTAGCTGTTTCCATACCTGTGTTCATACCTGGTCCTAGTGTTTCTTTATGGGGTGTGTTAGAGAGAACAGGAAGGGTGGAAAAAGGTATAGCTCATGTCAGCAGGAGGTGGATTGTTAAGAACAGAAGAAATCCCCCAAACCTGGTAGCTGCCTACATTGTTCTGCTGGAGCATCTGGAGAGACCAGACTCGCCATGAAAGGCTCATAAAGCTTTAGATCTGCTGGATGTGGGCATGGACCATTTCTCTTTGAAACCCTTTTTCTCTTTTCACCTAAAGCTACCTCTTTGAAATCCATTTCCTTTCAGTGCTTTTCTTCTAAAGCTAAAATGAACTTGATTTTAATTTCAAGACAGCTTGGTAACTGCTGGATGTCCCCAGAAGCAGTCCCTGGAGAGGGAGCTGCAGTTCTGAGTGCAGCTGGGTCATGGGCACTACGTTCCTGCCCACCTCAGCTCATGGTGGGGGCTTTGTGTATCCTGGGGAAGAGCTCTGCACTTCCCTTCCTTTGCCAAATAGCTCTGAGACGTAAAGAATTTCCCATCCTGTGTGAGTGAAACATGGTTTGGAGAGGGAAGTTGTTCTGCTTGATGTGGGGTATGGCACAGGAGAGGAAGACTTGAAGAAAGATAACAGTGCCCAATGGAGTACAAGATGAGGCTGCACCATCCAACCACTTTTACAGTTGGCATTTTCCATCTTTAAAATACTTTGCACACAGTTCCTTCTCCTGGGGATGCGTCTGTCCTCTGGCCTTCAGAATTTTGACATTTAATGCTAAAATCTATAGTACAGAAAAGCCCAGAAGTATTGGGGTAGCTATTCTTAGGTCAGTTATTATTGCGTTTGCTTGGTCTGATGGCTGACACACTGCAAATCCCTAGGGAACAAGAACCTTGATCCACAAAAAGCTTGGCAGAGCAAGAGACAGTTTTAAGTTTTTGTAGTGGTCAATGAGAAAGTGCTGGAGAAACAGAATTGTTAAAAATATCAATTCTGGGAAGTCAGATGGTCCTACATTAACTCCAGCTGAGCAAAAGCAATTTATATACCCCAGTAATGATGCTGTCAGTTTTACAGCCCATCAACTGGCTCTCTAACTGGCAATATTTAGGCAAAAATTAAAGCAGAAGATGATGTCAGCTGTGCCTTTATAAAATAGAATTTGATCCTCCAAAAGTGCTTTTGATGGCTTACAACTCTGGAGAAGAAAGGTCTGAACATACTTCAGGGAGGTGGTGGAGTCACCGTCCCTGGGGGTGTTCAAAAAACAGGTTAATGAGGCACTTGAGGCCATGGTCTGATGTCTAATGGTTAGGAATCTGATGGGATAAAGGTTGGACTTGATGACCCTGGAGGTCCCTTCCAACCATAATGATTCTATGATTCTATGACTCTACTTTGGGGTGTCCTGTTCAAATGCTTCGCCTTCAGAGGTTGCTGGTGAAGGACACGGCAGTCCTTTGGAACTCCTCTGCATGGTGTGTGAGATGAATTTTTCAGAGAGCATCAGAGGGGCAGGAAGCTTGGACTTTCTGGGAATGAATAAAAACACATAATTTTTCCTTACTACCTCTTTTGTGATTAAGCATTCATGCATTACACGGGGAGCTGCAGTTGCTTTAGATGGGTTCAAACTTAGTGAACACTTTTTGGGTCTTTTAGTTATTCCTCATTAATATTAAGGTAGATGGTCTTTGTTGATCTCCCCTCCAGGGAGATCAAGTCCCTCTGCTTTTGTGTTGGTGGTGGCTACTGTGACTGTGCTCTTCTCCCACTTCTTAAGAGTATTTATTCTGTGAGAATTCTTATTTTACAAACTATGAGCCAAGATGTAGTAACTGAGCTTGAACCGGTGCAGGAACTTAGTGGTAGAGCATAAAAATGTCCCCAGGCTCCCAACCTATTTGTTAATGCCATAGTTCTTGCCTATCATCCACGTTCCAAGATGAAGAACTGCTGCTATCCATAGGAAGGTAGCAGCAGGAGTTCTAGGGCAGTAGTAAACTTTAATTTTGCTGCTTTAGGGCATGCAGTAGTTTGCTTTGTGCGTTCAAAATGTATGGAGTTGTTTGAAGTGACAATGACATTTTCATCTTGAGGCATGTAGGGTTGTGGCACTTTCAGTATCTGACTCAAGTTGTCTAAGCAGACGTTGTTGTGGTAGACTTTGATTCTTTAAGACATTGACTGAAACCACCAGGCCACCACTAATATGAGATAACAGCAGTAAATAGAGGAGAGACTAATTTGAACCATAAACCTTAACAGAGGTTATTATTATTATTATTATGCTTAAAGTCTTGGGGTTTGGGCAAAGAGGAGACACACCTGACATATTTATAAAACCAAGAATTTATTGCTAGTATACTTGAAATCTTAAGAGTCTAATCATTATTAGTCCAGTTCTAATAAAGGAAAAGAAATAGTAATGCAGCTAGGGTTGTTAAGCACACACTCCTTAGTTTCTGTGCTTTATCCTGGTGTTATGCACATCCTTACTTTGTGAGTCCTAAGGCTGGTGGGTCATCAACACCTGGAGTCCTTTGCCAGGAGCAATACGATGTTCACATTGATGGTTTCTTCTTCCTCACTTTGGGGTCCACTTGAAGTAATTTTTGTATATTTGCTAGCACCTTGCTCATTCTTCACTGATCTGCAGTTCCATGTTACACCTCAGTCTACTATATATGGTGTCTGTTGTATATGTTAGATACTGGTTTTTGTTCTCGTTTACCCTAAACCCATTCTTGTCCAGGTCTACATTTCTTTAACTGACCATTGGTGTGTTGTTTATATCCCTCTGTTTGTGGCAGTGGCAACACCATATTACAGGGCTATGTGATTATGCTGTAATTTGTAAGAAGGCACCTGAGTTGCCTGGTTCCCCAGCATCCGTTGTTGTTTTCCATCTACCCATGCAGGTATTGTACACAGTGGAGCTTGAACCATCCCTGCAGATGGAAATTAAAGATAAAAAAACGAAGCAGAGTTTAGAAAGAAGTTATGACCTGTGACAATGTAATTCTCAGCATGTAGTTTCCAAAATATATAATGTGTCTGAGGTTCATTTATTTCTGTGTGTCAGATCTTAGTTCTTACAATAATGGAAGGTCATACAACTCTCTCACTTAGGCAGTGACAAGTCCCTTGCATAATAAACACGCTTCTGGAATGTGATTCGTTTTTTAATGGATAAAAAGTATTTGCAGCTGTGAGTAGTTGCTTACAGAGAAAATAGCTCTAGCTGTACTGCAGACCTGTGCTCACAAATTAGGCTGCACAAGCCATATAGTGAGTGCCCCGGTTAACCATGGTTAGGCAGAGTAGTGGAAGATGATGAATATTTGAAATGCCATTTTTACAGGAAGCTCAGATTAATGCTTTTATGGGCAAAAATAATGAGCACTGGGAAGAAGCTGAGACTCAGATGTTAGTAGTACATTCCTTAATTGCTGCCCAAAATGGATGTGTTGTAAGAACTCTTACAGCTCGTGTTATTGCAACATCAGAGTGCCTTTTAATCCTTAATGCATTTATCTTCTTAATTACCCTGGAAAGCATATCCATGTTTTACAGGTGGTAACCAAAGCACAGAGAGGCCAAGTGATCCCACTGGTTGTGGGAGGGAGCCTTTAGCAGAGTTAGGGAATTGAACGAGGTGGATTAAATTAGTGCCTGGGTGTTTCCTTTCTCTTGCTGGAGGAAGGATGTGCACACCTGCATTTCTCCTGGCACAGGATCACACAAGAAGGAGTGATGGGACAGCCACCATCCCAACACAATGAGTCCATGGAAATCCCAGGTGAGAGAGGCTGGCAGAAGCCAGGATCAGGAGCAGAGCCAGCAAACTTTTCTCCCCAGTCTGCAGCCATCCTGCCCTCTGTGTTTGCCCTGCACTGATCCATGTGAGTTCTGTTGCACAAAGCATTGCCCATGCAAGGTCTCTGTTCCAGACAGCTGCAGTCTGAAATGAGCAGTCTCAGAAATACAGATGATTATTTTCCCTGTCTTTTTGGGTGCTCCAAATAATTTATACAGTTCCACATGTTCCTTGCTGGCTCCCCTTCCCTCTGCCAAGCAGTAATAAAGCTCCCATCACCAATCTGTGCCTAAATTGAGTTCCTGTTCCTCGTGAGGGATGGGTGCTCTGGAATGACTTCTTTTTTAACTCTTATAAGAGATTGTTCATGGTGGCGTCTTAGTCCTGAAGCAGACTCATATTTAATCAGGTTTTCCTTGTCAAAGGAAATTTTGCATCCAGATCTCTGTAAACAGTAATGATCCTCCCTGCCCAGCTTGGTGTGAGTGCTGGGGTCAGTTCTGGGCCCCTCACTTCAAAAAAGACATCAAGGGGCTGGGGGGTGTCCAGAGAAGGACAACAAAGCTGGTGAAGGGACTGAAAAATGTCTTATGGGGAACGACTGAGGGAGCTGGGGGTGTTCAGTCTGGAGAAGAGGAGGCTCAGGGGGAACCTCATCGCTCTCTACAACTCCCTGAGAGGAGGTTGGGGTGAGGGGGGGGTCGGTCTCTTCTGCTGTGCCCACAGTGAAAGGACGAGAGGAAACGGCCTGAAATTGCAGCAGGGGAGATTCAGGTTGGACATCAGGGACAATTCCTTCCCTGTGAGGGTGATTGGGGGTTGGAATAGGTTGCCCAGGGAGGTGGTGGAGTCCCCGTCCCTGGAGGTGTTCAAGAGGCGTCTGGATGTGGTGCTGGGTGATGTGGGTGAGTGGGGATGGAGGTGGGGGTTGGACTGGGTGAGCTTGAAGGTCTCTTCCAACCTCGATGATTCTGTGATTCTATGATTCTATGACCAAGCAACCTCCGGGAGGGATCAACTCACATCAGAGGCAGCTTTTTCTTTTTGTCAGATTTTATCCCCAGGTGTTTTGGGGACTGTGTCTCTTTTCCCTCTTTAATAGAGCTTCTTTCTGTGATCTGGCTTGCTCCGACTTCTGCTCTGAAGCCACCTCAGATAACAAGCCTTGCAGATCTGTCCTGCACATGATCTGCATCATGGTGGTGAGAAGCAGCCCTATGCCTCATTCTGGGACCTTGGACAATAGGACCTTCCAGGTCCCAGTGGGACCCACCACAAACCCCTGAATGAAGCCACCAACTTTAGGACTCACAGAAGCAAGAACAAGCATAACACCAGAATAAAGCACAGAAACTTGGACAAGCCCATGGTGATCCTGACCTACCACCCTGCTCTTCCCTTTTTCCATCCAGCACAAGACTGCTGTGTCTTCACAAACAAGGTCCATATGTTTTAAATGGGAGAAGCTGGTAGTGTGTCTGCTCTGCTGTGAACTGGAATGAGGAGTTTCCAGCCACGAATGGGCTGGAGCCACATCCTTCCTCTTGGAAGCACCTCAGCTCTTGTCCTCATAGCAGAAATCAAGACCAAGAGAAGGGAATAGAGATGAGTAAACCAGAAGATTGGAGGGTGTTTTGGTGATTCCCAGCTCTGGAAGCAAGCAGCTATCAGAAACAGGTGGAATAAAGCTGTTGCTTGGGATAAAAAATGTGTATGCTTGCAATTTATCATGAGGAAGGGGAAGAGAGCAGGGGCCTTTCTACACAGAAACCTCCAGCAGGAAACTCGAGCTGATAGTTTAGCCTAACATTTTTGGTGGAGCATATCAAGAAACAGTAGCACTATGATACCCTCAGATATATCAATTTGAAATAGCCCTCCCACAAGCTTTATGTCCATGGTCAGCATTTCTGCCTCTTTTTTTCTTCAGTTTGGAGTGAGGCTGTGTGAAGTCACAGAGAAATTGTCTGCTGGTTTGTGGGAGGAAAGAGGAGACGTTGGTCACTGTGGCTGACATGGTCAGTTTGAGAGGTCCTAGCTGAGGTCCGGCTGACTGGGAGATGTTTCTAATGGATGGTGGGAGGCCTTGAGGGCTGCTGTAGCTCCTGCATGCCCTAGTCCTCCATACCCTGCCATGCAAAAATCTCTTGAAATACCTGCAAGGAGAGAGTGACAGCTTCTGTGGTGGAAACAGCTGTCTCCCCAAATTGGGGCAGGGAGCTTTGGTTGGTACTTGTGTGTGGAGAGCATTAGGGAACTGAAGTCTGGGTCATTGGTCACCTACAATTTTCCTGGCAGATCATAGCTGAGCAAATTCACCCTTCTGGGCTTGCAGGGACGCATGGAAAGGCAGCCTGCAGCAGCACCAAGCTCCTGGGCTTTCCCAGCACGGGAAGACTCTTTCTAACAGGCTTTCTGTCTGCACTCCAATTGCTCTTGTTGGCCCAAGAAAGGAAAGATAGAAAACTCAAGCACATAGAATCATAGAACATCAGGTTGGAAGGGACCTCAAAGATCATACGGTCCAACCTTTCCTTTCAAAAGAACAATCTAGATGTGACTGAGAATTTTTGACCTCCTCCAGCTCTATCCATTCATTTGCTACAGCCTTTAAACTTAGGATGCATCTACCTTGGAGCACGGCTTGGCTTTTGCTGCTCCAAGTAATTTATCTTGTTGTTTGGATTTTTTTTAGCCTGGATTGAAGGCTAAGGGTCCATTAGCCTGTGCAGAGCTCCGTGCTGCAGAGGCTGGACTGTTTCTCCTAACCAAGCACCATCTGGGTTTCTGCACAGCGTGGTCAGGCAGGCATCCTTCTAGACTCAGCTGTCTGTCCCCTTGTCTGTCAGCCCTACTGCAATATCAATTGTAGTGTCTTCACTGTCTTTTTAATCTGCAGTAATCCTTTTTTTCTTCACGTCTGCAGTTTCAGTGTGTGTGTGTAGAACAGCTCAGTGGGCTTTGCCTCTTCTTCTGTCCTTCAGTGTCAGAAAACTTGGCTCCATTTAGACAGAGGAGATGGTTTTCAGCCCTCTCTCCCTTTGGATTTTGGTAATCACTTAACTTGATTGAAGAACACAGGCAGAGCAGTAGCTTTCCCTGGGTGAGACTTATTAATTTTTCCTTTATGTGCTACTCTGAGTGGCCTTTGCCTTGTAGAAAGAGAATTGTCCTTATGTTGGAGAAATCACATTTATTTTCTAGTAGTGATCCATACTACCGTGCGAAAGATCTGTCTGTTTTCATGGCATTTCAGCCCTCAAAAAATAAATGGAGAGAGGGAACGTGAAGGTTCATTGGTCTTGAGTTGCCTCTGTCCTGGGGATTTGCATCAGAGACTTATCTTCTGGGTTAAAATGTTGGCTCCATCGCAGAGCTGGTAAGTGAAAAATAGAGCTCATTGCGACAGGTAGCAGGGAGAGAGAGGGTAATTTATTGAGAAGGTAGTTTTGAAATACTCCTTTCTAATGAGAATGTAGATACACATTCTGCTCAGGCAGTGCAGCCCACAAATGACTGATGCTGAACCTACCTCCCCTCTGGTGTTTGCTCAGATTAAGACCACTCAAGGATCAAAGGAGATCCAAGTTCCTTCCTGGAAGGATGTGCTCTTGATTATATATACAAGTCCTGCTCTGCCTGCGAGTGAGTTAGAAACATATATTGGAAATAAGTAAATTGCTCAGATTTTGACTGACAATAAAATAATTGCCTCAAACCTCCAGCAATTGTTGTTTTGCAAAAATGCTGGGTACCAGCATTAATCACAGAGAGGGGTCGATACAGTGAGAATTACTAGAGGCTTTTGCTTTCTTTATGTTTTTGCCTTGATTTTGAATAACTCTAATCACAGCCTCATCCGAGCCTGGGATGTAATAAAGGGTTTCAGCAAGGCTGTTCCCCGATAGCCTATCATTTATTTTAATATACTGGCAACACCATCTGTGCTTGAGGCTTTATTAATGTGAAGCGAGGCCAAGAGTTTCTCCAGGTTTATTCCCTTTCTAGGATGCTTTCCTCACATCCCCCTTGTTCCCCTCTGACCGCTCAGGCTGACTTTCTTGCTCAAGTGTTTGCACGATTTGATTGTGCAGGAGTGGGTGCTCAGCTTTCTGCTTGTTTTAGCAAGGGGCTCAATGCTGTCACAGAGGCTGAGCTCTGTCCCCTAGGCCACCCGTTCTGCAGCCACAATGTGTGTCCCTGGGGAACCCCATGTTTTGTTTAGTATTGTCACATGGTGCACTTCTGTCATAGAATTATAGAATTGTTTTGGTTGTAAAAGACCTTTAGGATCATCAAGTCCAACCACTAGCATTGCTAAGTCCACCAGTAACCCATGTCCCTCAGAACCACATCTACATGGCTTTTAAATACCTCCAGGGATGGTGACTCCACCACTTCCCTGGGCAGCCTGTGCCTGACAACCCTTTCAGTGAAGAATTTTTTCCTAATTTCCAAGCAAAACATCCCCTGACACAACTTGAAGCCACTTCTTCTTGTCCTATCACTTGTTACCTGGCAGAAGAGACCAACCCCCCTGCCTCCAACCTCCTCTCTGGGAGCTGCAGAGAGCAGAAGGTCTCCCCTCAGCCTCCTTCTCTCCAGGCTGAACACCCCCAGTTCCCGCAGCTTCTCCTCATCAAACTTGTGCTCCAGACCCTTCTCCAGCTCCGTTGCCCTTCTCTGGACATGCTCTAGCACCTCATGTCCTTGTCGTGAGGGGCCCAGAACTGTCACTATCCCCATAGGTTGGATGTGCTGTTGTATTCATCGTACCAGTTGATGGATGCCCATGCCAAAGCAATCTGGATGCTGCCCTGAGGTCCCTGTCAGGAACCTGGCACACATGGCATTGTGATGGCCCTGCTGTGCTTTTGCTGTGCGTGTGAGTTATGCTGGCATTTCTCTTTGCATGCTTGAGGACAGGTCTAACATCAGTGCAGGGTTTCAAAGGCCCCTCGATGGCTGCCCCATACCACGCTGTTGACCTGGCGTGGAACTACCTGCCTTGAGTTTCCCTGATTTTGTTCCCTTTCAACACAGCTGTCCCAAAACCCAGCCTTGAGCATGTGCCTTGGTTTAGGATTGAGGAGAGATCTTGGGGTCTGCCCTTCCGTCCCAGGTAGAAGCCACTTCTTTCTGTGAGTGAGCCTTGGGGGGCAGTTGCTTTGCCCCACTCAGTTCTGGCTTTCCTTGCAACTGTCTATAAGCAAGTTCTGGAAAATGATAAGGCAGGATTCAGTATAAATACCCTGTCAGGAAAATACCTTCTTCTTGAGTTTTGTTATTTCTGTCTCTATAAGAATGGGTTAAATTCAGTCTCTTTCTAGTTTTTGCTTGTAGGCACTGTTGGGTAGAGGGTTGAGTATAGCATCAGACCAAATGACTGTCTGGATGAAGCAATGCTTTCTGGTTATGTGTGCTCTCCCGTGACCAGAAGATGTTCCTGTGAGTGCTGTTCATGAAGGCTAGATTTTATTAAGTGCAAATAATATGCTATTGATTTAGAACAAGTTTTGGGGTTTAGCAGGCAAAGACAGAGCCTTCCAACAGACATCTACTGCCTGTGAGTGTGTGCAGCTGTGTAATATCTAGGCTGGAGGTGGGTCTCTTTGCCAGACAAAATGCAGCTACACACTTCTGTACCCTTCACTGTCTTTATCGTAGCCAGCAGTTGTGTTCCTGACTCTGGCCTTCCTGGAGACATGTGCCGTCTGGTGCCTCAGGCTTATGTCAACTTATGGAGCATCAGCTGAAGCACAGTAGCTGCTTCTGCATGTGGGCTTAGTCTGCAGCAACCTCAAGGTGATGAGCCAGTGCCTGGATATGGAAAGATAAGCTGAGCTAGGTCAGAGCATCATATGTTTGGCTGGAAATGTGCCCGAGGCTGGTCTATGTGGCTCAGGTATTTTGTGGTGACTTCTTTAGTCACAGTTTGCAGCAACTCTATGGGGGGTCAACCCTGTTCAACCACATGATGCATGAATCATAGAATCATTATGGTTGGAAGGGACCTCCAGGGTCATCAAGTCCAACCTTTATCCCATCAGATTCCTAACCATTAGACCATTAGACCATGGCCTCAGGTGCCTCATCAACCTGTTTTTTGAACACCCCCAGGGACGGTGACTCCACCACCTTCCTGGGCAGCCCATTCCAGTGCCCAACCACCCTCTCAGTAAAGAACTTCTTCCTAATCTCCAACCTAAACTTGCCCTGATGGAACTTGAGGCCATTTCCTCTTGTCCTGTCATCAGCAATTTGGGAGAAGAGACCAACACCAGCCTCACTACAACCTCCCTTTAGGTAGCTGTAGAGGTCAATAAGGTCTCCTCTCAGTCTCCTCTTCTCCAGGCTAAACAACCCCAGTTCCCTCAGCTGGTCTCCATAAGGTTTGTTTTCCAGACCTCTCACCAGCTTTGTTGCCCCTCTCTGGATGCTCTCCAGTGCAATTGCAGGAGTTAATTTACCTTCTAGTAGACAGTGGCAATCTAGGAGCATTTTTTACTAAGGTTCATATCTTAATGGAGCAGATAAAGTCAAAATCCCAGCTAGCAAAACTGAGCATCGTTCTGGTGATTGCTCTGGTGGAGGCTCTTGTTCCACAGCCTTGGAGCTGCTGTGCAGTCTGTGAAGACCCTTCTTCAGGACCATGTACCATTTTACTTCATGCTTAGCAGGGCTGCGACACTGGCCCCTCGTGTTTGACTTCAAACTTTGCATGCTGACAAGCTCAGAGTAAAAGCCACAGTGGTTAAGTTTGGCTCAGGTTTAATGTGGTGAAATACTGGGACAAGTTGCCCAGAGAGGTGGTAGATGCTCCATGCTTGGAAACATTCAAGGTCAGGTTGGACAGGGCTCTGAGCAACCTGATCTGGTTGAAGATGCCCCTGCTCATGGCAGATTGGTTGGGCTAGATGTAACATCTAAAGGTCTCTTCCAACCCAAACCATTCTGTGATTCTAATGTCTCAAACCCTTCTAGATCACCTCTGTCCAGGAGGAGGTACTGGTCTGGCTGCAGATCAGCTCTGACAGCACCACACACACAAAATGCCTTCAGGCACAGGGCTTGGGATGCAGCTGTGTGGCTCCTTCCCAGGGTGCTGCAGGGGATGCTGACCCTGAGGATGTCTCCTGGGGCAATCGCTACAGCTGGTGGTGATCCCAGTCTTTCAAGCGCAGAAACCCTGCACCTGGCTCCACAGTCTCTCATCCATGAAGCACCAGGTGCCTGTGTGTAAAGGCAGCATCACTCTGTGATCATCCTGTCCATAAGCCTTCTCTGAATGGATGCTGTTGGCCACTGTCAGCCTTACTAAGCCAGCTGGACCTTTGGTCTGACCTAACCTGGCTGTAAGTGGAGCCTGGTCTCCTCATCTGTTTCATTTCTGCCAGTGCTGCTTTTTTCTTATATGTCCTTGAGTAAATCACTTACCCATCATAGAATCATTATGGTTGGAAGGGACCTCCAGGGTCATCTAGTCCAACCTTTATCCCATCATATTCCTAACCATTAGACCACTAAATGTCCTGTGCCTGAGTCCTGGTGTTCATAGATGGGACAGTATTGATGCTTTTATGATGGTTTATTTGTTTAGGTTCTTTTGGGCAGATACTCTCTACCTCTGCATGTTTGTAGAGCATTTCTCACGTGAGTGTGTCATCTCGGATGGCCTTTCAGCTGCCACAATAATAGAAATAATTAACAAGAATTTCCTTCTCTTCCTGCCTGTATTATATTTTGCTCATAAACAAAATGTTGACAATTGCCGAGATAAAAATATCTATTCAAGCCTGCGAAAGAGGAAAGCTGGGACCCCTGGATCAGCAGTGAATTGCTGCAAGCTGGAGAATGAGGCAAGGAAGTACCAACTGTGTGTTTGCCCTGCATTTAGGCTTTTCTGTGAGCATCTGGCTTCAGAGACGGGACACAGGGCTAAGCTGATCCAGCACAGCCATTCTTCCATTCTCTTCCTTTGGCCTGAGCTTCCCCCTGCAGCCCTTAGCCCTGTGCCAGGGACAGAAACCCCAGAAACTGGATGGTTTTGTGCACCAGCAGGGAGATGGGACTCAATAAATAAAGATACTTCCAAGGTGGTTGATCTGACTAGTGCCTTTCAGATTCACCAGGCTCCCCATAAAACATTTTTATGCTGAAATCAAAGGTGTGACCTTGTTGATAGCTTGACTCAGGGACCAAAGACACACAGCTGAGTACAGACATCAGTTTGCATCGTCCCCTTCCCTTGTTGAGGACTCCTCACACTTTCTTCTGTGGCCGCTCTGCCCTGTGGTTGTTGTCACTGTTGGGCTGAGTTAATTTCCTGCTTGCAGCATGGGAGGGATCTGATCTTAAATCTCCAATGCAGAAAAGCTGCTGCAGTAGCATGGAAAGCAATGGCATTTTCAACAAGGCACCGGATAGGTTTGCTTTGCTCTGTCACACAGGGTCTTGTTCACAGATCCCAGGATAACAATTTTCTTGTGTGCATAAATTGCCTGTGGATTCCCAAAGCCGCCTGGGTTATGGGTCCAACAGCTCATATGGAAATGTGTGGGGTTTTTTGCTCCTTTGGCTGCTTGTTATCTCTTAGAAATGGACTTTGAAAACGAAACTTAATCTCCTGTATCCCTTCGAGTTCAAGCAGATGTGGACAAATAGGTTTTCTCAGTCAAGTGGCAGATTTATAAACCAGGAGGTTGTGATGAGCTGGTTTGAGATCAAACTCCTAACTAGGCTTGGTCACTAATTGCCTAAATCTGTCAATCAATTCACAACATTGTGTGAGAAGGCCAGTAATTTATTTTTCATGTTTAGATCTTAATTTCAGAAGTACTCTGCTATTTCACTGTTTCCTGTACTGACAAAGAAATGCAGATTTTAGATGACCCGTAGAGGTTTTGTTTGTTGTGCAGCCTTTCCCCAGGGGATCCCTTGGGCAGCATCTTCACAGCTATAAACTAAAAAAAAATGCAGCTTATTCAGGCAGAGCCTCTCCAGACCGGTGGACTGTGTGGGACACTTTTGAAACAGCCAAAAGATTTCTGGTTCCCAGCCTTTTCTTGGCTTAGTGTATTTCTGAAATACGCTGTTGAATAGCAATTTCCTTCTTGGGGAAAGCACTAATATTGCCTTTGAGATGAGAGCTTGCTCACTGACTTGTTTGCAGGATTTTGCAAGACCTGTTGGAAGATAAGAGGCCAAAACCCTGCTTGAAGTCTGATGAAATGTCGTGCCTTTCTCCAGGCTGATGACTTTTAGTATGTAATGTGGAGATTTATCTGCTCACTGGGAGATACAAAACCCTGGCAAAGGACTCTAAATATTTCATAGTGCCTTCTCCTGCTGCTGCTTCTTGACTTTTTTGACCTTTGCTGCATTCTCTTACCTTGTGGGTGTTGCTGTGTCTTACAAACTAAGTGTCTTCAGACTAAGATCTTCCATCTGCTCATGGTCTAATGGTCTAATGGTTAGGAATATGATGGGATAAAGGTTGGATTTGATGGTCCTGGAGGTCCCTTCCAACCATAATGATTCTATGATTGTATGATGATTCTATGTGCAAGCAAATCTCTGTGTGATGGAACATGTAGCCTGACACATTGAAGATGATCAGAGGGCTAGAGCAACTCTGCTCTAGAGACAGGCTGAGAGAGTTGGGGTTGTTCAGCCTGGAGAAGAGAAGGCTGCAGGGAGACCTTAGAGCACCTTCCAGTGCCTGAAGGGGCTCCAGGAAAGCTGGAGAGGGACTTGTGACAAGGGCATGGAGTGATGGGACAAGGGGGAACAGGTTCCAAGTGCCAGAGGGGAGATGGAGATTGGATGCGAGGGAGAAATTGTTTGGTGTGAGGGTGGTGAGAGCCTGGCCCAGGGTGCCCAGAGAAGCTGTGGCTGCCCCTCGCTGACAGTGTTGAAGGCCAGGTTGGATGGGGCTTGGAGCAACATGGTGTGGTGAGAGGTGTCCCTGCCCATGGCAGGTGGTTGGGACTGGATGAGCTTTAAGGTCCCTTCCAACCCAAACCATTCTGTGATTCTATCCCATCACCTGTCAGGAGTGGCTGCCCCACAGCTGGGCATGGACCTTCAGGGAGGCTCCCTTTGAGCTCTGGACCCTGTTTCGTGTCTCGCCTGGTGGGCGTGAAGCAGCTGGTGAGTACAGGGTGAATGACTCCTGCCCAGTGCATGAGGCCATGGAGGAGGAGAGAGCCTGTAGCGTTGATCTGTTGACCTGTAAGGTTGGAGTGATGTTGAAGAGGTGGTCATCAAGAAGAAATCAGGTTGCGTATGGTTGGAAAGCCTGTACATGTGAATTCAGTTCTTCAGTGTGTCTACTGTCCTTCAAAGCCACAGAGCAGTCAGGACACTAGAAAAATGAGTTTAAATAGTGTCCTTTGTTTATTCCTTCTTTGAGGCTTGTCAGCATCTTCGTTGTCTGTATGTCTGTCTCTGCAGAGTTTGTCTTCCTAGAGGACACGATACAACACTTGTCAAGTCAACAGAAAACTTTCTGGCCCGTTTCGTGGGCTTTGGAAGCTGAGCAGTATAGAGTGGCCATCAGCATTTAGATAATAAACATTTGCTGATGCTTTGTAAGTGGATTAAGCTTTATCCAGATAATTTTGTGAAGGTTCTCACACATCAGATCATTTTTTCATTATTTGAACAGATGATGGCAGCAGAACCAGGCCTTCATTCAGAGATGCTCGTATTCCCAAATGTCTCTTAGAGCTACATCATGTTGCTACCCTAATCAGAGAGTGGTCTCTGGCCAGTTCCAATCAGGGTAATGCCTTTCAGTGTAAGTAAATTGTCACAGATTATTTTAATCTGCTTGGAGAAACACCAGCTCCATTCCTTTCTGAGCAGAAAGATCGGGGTGGAGGATGCCACAGCACTGAGTGCAGGTGCTTGTGGGCAGCATCAAAGCCCATGGAGACTGAAGTCACGCAGACATTAATGTAGCAGGAGCAGTGCTCAGTGCCATATGTGAAATAAATGGAACGTGCAGATAACAGACAATCTGAGGATAAATTAACCCTCTCTCTGCAGAGCTGTCTGGGAGCTGTCTGATGATGATTTTACAAGGTTCAGTGGGTGGCAGCAAACTTCGCCAAGATTTTGGGGTATTAATTTGTCTGCAAAGCCTCATCCGTAACTGTGAATAGGTGCTGCAGAGAAAAGAGAGGTTTTGCTTCTCTGCAGCCCCTGGAACAGCCACTCCACAGCAGTTAATGTGCAAGGACGTGGGTTGAAGGTATAAGGCCAGAGGGACATGGAGGTAGGGCTGGTGCTTGGTTTGGGGTTCATTCTTTTGAGCCAGGGCACCTCTCTGGGTGGTAGATATAATCTGAGGGGAAACCAGGAGTTGAAGGATCCAGGTGATGGCTGGGCACTGTACCAGTTTGCTGGGAAGTGCAGAGTCCTGCCACTGCACTTTTGCACCATCAGCCCCAGGGAACCAGGCCTGTTTGTCCGGGGGTGGAATTTGGCATCTTGCAGGACACAAAAAGCCAGGTCCTACCATGGTGCATACCTTGGAGGTGCCAATCTCGCCAGTAACCATAATTGCTCCTCTCCTTCAAAGCATTTCCCTTCGGAGACTCTCAGTGTCAAAGTGTTTGAGGTTAGCCATTGCCCCCTGGGCAGGCTAAAAGCCTTCTCCACCTTTTGTCTACCAAATATATTTGTGGCTCCTCCACTTGGCTCACCCAGCATCAGACTGTCAGGTTCTGCCTCCTGGGCGAGTTTTCTTCTGTCAAACTCGCTTCATCCTCAGCCAGTACAGACCCAGGGAAACCATTTTGGTTTGATTGCCATCAGGTCTCTGAGTCATCCTTACTGAGAAATACTGGCTGGCTTTGAAAGCTCATTGCCTCATGACCCAACTTTCAGTAAGAAGCTTTGCTGTTAGCTGAATGGGAAGTGTCATCTAGATAATTTTTGTTATGACAGTAAAATAGGACTTTGGGTGAGATTGGCAGAAGAACTCAGGGCTGGTCTGAGCCTTTTTGTGATGGAATGCAAATTCCTCTTCTCAGCTGGAACAGGATTATATCTGTGCTAAAGATATTTGCAGGTTGGCCCCTGCTTTCTCTACTGGCTTTGGGTCTTAGTGCCTCCATTTGACTGTAATTGCACCCTGTTGGTGCTTTCAGGTTTGGATTCCCAGTCAATACATGAAGATAATGCTGCTTGCTTGTATCAGAGGACTGTTGTGGGTGCAATTAATAAAGCTGCAAAGCTGAGAAGTAGTGGAGGAGCTAAATATCATTATATAATGAAACCTCGTTCACAGTAAATTATGTGAAAAAATGATTTCTTGCAAAGAATAACAAATTGCCATGGCTTTTTAGCCTAATTGTAGATGCTTGATTCTAATTTGTTATTTGTCATTTCCATGTTAATGAAGAGTTTTAGATATAATTACTGCATTTACGGCAAACAACACATCATCTTCCAAAGCTTGGAAGCACCGGCTTCTTTAGAAATGGAAGAGCTGAATAATTATCCTCATTGTGCAGCTCTAGGGAGGGCTCTACAAATAATGGTGTCCAGCTCCCTCTGCAAAACAGGTCTTGTGCAAGATGGTTCTCCAAGGATGATTTAATTAACCCTTGTCTGCATTTGGGGAGCTGAGACTTGGAGATATGAAGTATCTTCTCCAGGGCACTTAGCAGGGCTCCCAGTACCCAGATCCCTTCTGGATTGGATCTTCTCTTCATCATTCTTCCAACGTAAAAGCTGGCCAGAGCCACCATTTAATAGAATCATAGAATCATAGAATGGTGGTGAGGGACCTTAAAGATCATCCAGTTCCAACCCCCTTACCATGGGCAGCCACACTTCCCACTAGACCACGTGGCTAAAAGCTCAATCATTCTGTTGGCGCCAGGTTTCCCAGTTTGTCCCAGTTATCATAGTCAGGGAGATGTTCCTCAAGGCCCTGTTGACTGGCATACTGCAGAGATTTTGCTAGACCAAGGCTGGATTTGACTCCCATTGGTGGTGATGGGAGAGTTTCATGGGTTTCTAAGAGCATCTTATCTAGGGTCTGGAAAGTCCTGGTATGATAGGAAGCCCATAACTGCCATTTTGCAACAAAGCCCAGCGTTCCCTCGCCCACTCTGATTGTGGATTTCCATTGCATTGATAGACATAATTGTTTGTGATCCTTCATTTTAGCTACATCCCTTCTTGTTGCCCAATGACAGGTGCAGCCCAACCTGGCTTCTCTCCAAGGGTGGAAAAAGGCAATTCTGAGAAACTTTGATGCACAGTGGTAGGAGAGAGGGGTCCTAGTGCATTGACTTGAGATGCTGGTGAATGTGTCACTTGTCTGTGATGTGCAGGTGTATCACACCATCCTCCTCCACTGGTGTCTCGGTTTAGTGGTCAGGGTGAACCAAACCCCAGAGAACAGAATTGCTCTCTGTTACTCCCCTCCATCCTCCTAGGGGAAGGTAAAGGGGAATAAGGAAGAGAGACTTCAAGGCTGGAAGTTCAAACTAGAACAGGGTTTCATAGGACAGGGAAGGGAGAGTAAGATAGTGATGTGTGGGATGAGGAACAAACATACAAATATACACAAACCCCAGTTTTGATGATCACTGATGGAAGGGTTTAAATGACCCTCACAGCAGAGCTGATGCAGGAAAATGGTCCAGAGCTCTTACCAGCAGCCAATGGATTTGGATCCTGTGGAGCACAAGGCAAACTCCTAACAAAGAGCAGGATCCTCTCTCCAAGACCTTCAATATGACCTATAGCCTTTGTATAGCTGAATAAACCAAGCATCTTTTGCTTTTCCTTTTAAGACAGTCTCTGCTTTTGCACCCTTGCACTGAGTTGGTCAGAGTGTGTCTGTTGTGAGCATCACCTGAACGTGGCTTTTCATCGCCTGTCAGGGAAGGTGGGTGCAACTCGGAGAAAGATGTTGGGAAACCAGCAGCAGGAAGGTGCTTTACAAATATGTTAAGGGTTTGGTTAGTAGTCTGGGCCAGAGGTGTGTGCTAAGCTTTGGGACAGACAGATATTACAGTGCTGAGTTGGACACATTGTCATGGTGTGTCATATCAGAGAGGGGACCTTATTGCCCTCTACAGCTACCTAAAGGGACGTTGTAGTGAGGCTGATGTTGGTCTCTTCTCCCAAATTGCTGATGACAGGACAAGAGGAAATGGCCTCAAGTTCCATCAGGGCAAGTTTAGGTTGGAGATTAGGAAGAAGTTCTTTCCTGAGAGGGTGGTTGGGCACTGGAATGGGCTGCCCAGGGAGGTGGTGGAGTCTCCGTCCCTGGGGGTGTTCAAAAAACAGGTTGATGAGGCACCTGAGGCCATGGTCTAATGGTCTAATGGTTAGGGACATGGTGGGATAAAGGTTGGACTTGATGACCCTGGAGGTCCCTTCCAACCATAATGATTCTATGATATATTAGAAGATACCAGGATTTCAAGATTCACCTCCTTCCAATCTCTCAGTACAGGGAAAACTGTTTCTTTCTCACTCCTCTCCATACTCTGAGTTCCTCCCTTTCACAGAGCACTCTTAGTGCCCAGGAGATGACATGTCACATGTTTGCAGTGGAATACATCAGTGGACATCTCTTGCAATTATCCCAACCCAGGCTTGTTCACTGCACAAGGCAGTGTGTGAAATATGGCAGGACTGACAGGGCACGAGCACTGCCGGAGGATTAACTCTGATCTGCAGACAGACATCAGCACAGTGCCTGCCATGAGCATCAATCCCTGCCTGCACTGCCTGTGACAGCTCCAGCTGCCCGGATCTGGGGAGGCTGAGCACAGAGGAGGGAGCTGGAGGAGAGCCCTGAAGTGCTCTTCTGCTGGCGTGTCATTATGGAGATCCTCCAGCAGCTTCTGCACAGTACTGTGTCCAGTTCTGGGGTCCCCAGCATAAGAAGGACATGGAGCTATGAAGATGATCAGGGGACTGGAGCATCACTGCTATGAAGACACCTGAGAGAGTTGGGGTTGTTCAGCCTGGAGAAGAGAAGGCTCCAGGGAGACCTTAGAGCACCTTCCAGTGCCTGAAGGGGCTCCAGGAAAGCTGGAGAGGGACTGGTGTCAAGGGCAGGGAGTGATGGGACGAGGGGGAACGGGTTCCAACTGCCAGAGGGGAGATTGAGATTGGATGTGAGGATGAAATTGTTTGGTGTGAGGGTGGTGAGAGCCTGGCCCAGGGTGCCCAGAGAAGCTGTGGCTGCCCCTGCCTGGTAGTGTTCAATGCCAGGTTGGATGGGACTTGGAGCAACGTGGTCTAGTGGGAGGTGTCCCTTCTCATGACAGGGGTTGGGACTGGATGAGCTTTGAGGTCCCTCCGAACCCAAACCATTCTGTGATTCTATGATAATGCTTAGAGCCACTTCAGCCTTTTCAGTCAAACATGAGGTGTCCCAGTGCTAATTTCAAGCTGGCAAAACGTAGTGCAGACTCTCATCCTATCCCAGGCACTCTGCTCCTCTGGAGTTCAGGCTGCTGCAGCGTTGGGTACAGCATACGATGAGGGACAAAGCCTTCACCTGGGAGGTGACTGTTCAACTCCAAAATCAGCTCAAAATGTTCCTTCACCTGATCCCCTTCCCCTGGGAAATCATTTTAAGACAACCACCAAGCTCCATGTGGGGTTTGCCAGCTGCTGGGAGTGAAGCACATTCCCACTGGAGGATCTGATTTCTTCTGCAAATGGATCCATCACCCTGGCTCCTGTGGCTGGATGATTGCCCACAGTCACTCCGGTTCCTGTAGGCACCAGGCAGCCTGGTACAGCAGGAATTACTTTCCTGGATTATTTTAATTTTAGTGGGTGCTGTAGTAACACTTTCTGATGCATCAGATCCCATTGCGTGGTTTCTCGTGTAGCCTGGTTTTCCATGACTTCATGGGATGTACACAAAGGACTTCTCCCTCCTCCACTTCATATGCTGTAAGCATAGGGTAGAGGTGTTGGTTCAAGATGTGTTACAGAGAGTAGAAGGCATCGTTCACACCACCTTGGTGTGATGCTGTTTCATTACCTCCCTCTCTGCCTCACTTCCAGGCGTGAAGTATTTTTGTGCCACTGCTTTCCCTGGAGTCTAATCAGCAGTCTCCTGCAGCCTTCTCAGCGACCTGCCATCTGAGCAGTGCCATCATTTCTGGAGTTTTTCTGGGGTTTTTTTAGAGGATAAAATCTGCCAGTGACAGAGCCCATTTCTAGAGAGCAGTAATAAATCCCTGGGAAGCTTAAGCACACTGAAAAATCACTGTATGACTAGTAAGAGCCTACCATTTCCATGTTCTCACCCCACTGGTTTGCTTTGCCCTTTGCTCATTCCCTTTCCCCTCTTTGTGATTCCCCTAGGGCCCATTCCCATGGTTCTGCTGTGAACATGGCAGGTAGTTCAAAAAACGGGTGTTCAAAAACAGGTTGATGAGGCACTTGAGGCCATGGTCTAATGGTCCAATGGTTAGGAATATGATGGGATAAAGGTTGGACTTGATGACCCTGGAGGTCCCTTCCAACCATTATGATTCTATAGTTGGGAGAGGTTTATGAAAAGCCATTCGCTTTCCTCACCTGCTTAATGAAACTATTTCATTTTTCTTCTCTTCTTCCCCAGCTGGATAAGGATGCTTTGCTCCACAGATGTTCAGCCTTCACAGTTGTGAATTTTACCATAAGTGGAGATGGGTATTGACCATTTTGATCTTAATATATAGTGTATTTGAGTCAGGTTCGTATTGTCCTTAGCAGATGGTTGTTAAGGCATTGTGTGAATTGGGGTGAATATGAGTTGGGGGTGTTCAGCCTGGAGAAGAGAAGGCTCCAGGGAGACCTTAGAGCACCTTCCAGTGCCTGAAGGGGCTCCAGGAAAGCTGGAGAGGGACTGGTGCCAAGGGCAGGGAGTGATGGGACGAGGGGGAACGGGTTCCAAGTGCCAGAGAGGAGATGGAGATGGGATGGGAGGAAGAAATTGTTTAGTGTGAGGGTGGTGAGAGCCTGGCCCAGGGTGCCCAGAGAAGCTGTGGCTGCCCCTCGCTGGCAGTGTTGAAGGCCAGGTTGGATGGGACTTGGAGCACCCTGGTGTGGTGGGAGGTGTCCCTGCCCATGGCAGGAGGGTTGGGACTAGATGAGCTTTAAGGTCCCTTCCAACCCAAACCATTCTGTGATTCTGTGAATTAAATGAAACAGCTTCTTTTCATGGACCATTCATTAGCACCAAGTATCAAGTCCAGGCAGGCATAAGTTGATGAATAGCAGTAGGGTATCACCTCCTCCCTGGAGCCAGACTTCTCCTGGCAGCATGCATGATTTTCCTTATGTTATTGAAGGTATCAGTGGACACTGTGGGCATATAAGGTGACAGCAGACCTGGGCAGGGCATGTCCTCTGGTGGGGATGGTGCAGCTCTGTTGAGGTTAGTGGAGTTTCACCATGAAGGGTAAGGCTGAGTTTGGTCTGTTGTCCCACATTTCACTTCCTTCCTGGAGCAGGAATAGAATAGAATAGAATAGAATCATTCTGGTTGGAAGGGACCTCCAGGGTCATCAAGTCCAACCTTTATCCCATCATATTCCTAACCACAGTAAGGTGGTTCCTTACCACAGTAAGGTGAGGTTCAATGTCTGTCACAAATACATGCTCAGAGCAGCTGTCTGAGTAGCAGAATTCTTCCCTCTTTGGTCCTATATTTATTTGACAATTTGCTTCTCCCCACAAATATTTGTTAATAACATCTCTGCATGTTACCTGTCTTCAAGAACAGGTAGCACAGTCTGGGGGATGCTAATGAGGGTAGGGAAAGGAGAATATATGTGTTTTTCCTTAGCATCCTAGGTACTTTGATACTTAAAATAATGGCTTCCTAAAGACCATTTGCTTCTGAGTAAGAGCATTTTATTGTGATTTAATATATGTACTGTACCAGCTTCTGGAACATCACATCCAGATGGAGATGTTACAGTAGGGGCTATTAAAATGTATAGAAAGAGGCTCCAACACAAGCAACTCACAAGAGAAACAGAAAAGGCAGAGTAAATGTTCTGGATTGTACCCTTAATATTCCCATGGTAAGGATGGAAAAGGGAATAACAGGGCTTAATTTACTGGCCTGTGGTTATACAAGAAGTCAATTGCAAGGCTACTGACCCAGCGGCAGGAACCTTAAGTCCCCATTTGGTGTTTCATCACAAGAGCATTGACTCACTGTGGGAATCAATGTTCAGTTCTTGATGCAAGAAGAATGTGGGGTCAGACTTCTTTTCTTAGCAAATAGAAGTGCATTTTTCTTCTGTGACTAACACTGGGCTGTGCTCAGTCTGCTCATGTTCCTAAGTATTTGCATGAAAATGTGTCTCTGAGATAATCAGATTTTATTTATAGCATCTAATCGATGCTCAGGGCTTTGTGGCTTAATTACTAGAATAATTGTTTGCTGAAAACATGGTTCAATATCTATTTTTTCCTTTAAAGGTCAACTCCATCATTTCCATTTCCAACCATTAAGTACTTTATTGATCTTTATGTCATTTCATGACGAGTGCTGCATCTTGCCAGCCGAAATAAAGGCTAAAACTTGAAATCAGAAAAATACATCCTTTTTCTTAGATACAAAAAATGGAAAATCCCCTATTTCAGCCTTGCTTGCTGCAGGCAAATCCTGCACACAGCGTCCCTGGAAAAAATGATTCTGAAAATTACATTTGCTCTTTATGGAAGGAAAAAAGCAAACCAAGAATCTTTTCAGAGCCTGATTAATATCAGACATAAACTGAAGTACAGAGATTTTGCAGATCATTTAAAGTAGATAAGGACGTGGGCTCTGTCAGGAGGACATGAAGGTCTATGTGCCTTGCGTTTAGAGAGGGCTGGAGGAGTGGGTTGAGTAGCTGCATGGAGAAATGCCCTCTCCTCTCTGTACAGGGCAAAATCACATGGCTTCAGCTGGAGATTTGGAAGTCAAATAACAGGGACCGTTGTTTTGCTGCCGTCCTGCAGCAGAAATGAGCTGCTGTTTATTGGAGGGAGGCGTGAGGGGCTCTCCATCTGCAGCCTCTCTGGCTTTTTCACTCCTCCCATCACAGCAACATGATGTTTAGTTTTAATTTGCAAAAAATGTATCTGTCTTTCCCAGATTGTGGGAAAGGATGCTGGGTTACAGAGCAGAAAACAGGCTTGTTGCAAAACGGGCATTAAAAGGTAGCATGGGGACCAATTTCCATTTCATGTTTTCTTTCTCCAAAGATACGGGGTCAAACCTTGCAGTCGTAGCTTGGGCAAAACCACTGGGAATGTCGGGGGGATTGGGTGACAGAGAGTGCTAGAAGATTGACCTAATATAAGTATAGATATTCCTGAACCCTTCCTGCAGCTTGGCTCTCGGTGGTGTCAGATGGCACAGCTTCCCCACCGCCGCAGCGCAGCTCCGCGCCGTTATTCATCGTGCTTCGTTTTCCCTAATCCCCAAGATAACCTGGGCAGATTGCAAACACAACACAGAGCCCGTTGGCAGCAGGAGGAATTTGTGTTTGAGGTCCTCGGCTGCTGTAAGTCAGGAAATGGCCAACTGAGGATCTCATAGAATCTTAGAATCATTATGGTTGGAAGGGACCTCCAGGGTCATCAAGTCCAACCTTTATCCCATCATATTCCTAACCATTGGACCATTAGACCACGGCCTCAAGTGCCTCATCAACCTGTGTTTTGAACACAAATACAAAGGTCTTGATGAACCTTAAAGCATTGTAAAGAACCTGCGGTTAAGGTTGGGAAGTTCTTGCTGTGCAAGGGTGATGCTTACCTCATAAGGCATTGCATGTGGCTTGCCTGGTGATAACAGCCATGCCAGTCATTAAATTTGTTGGATTTATATTCTGTTGTGTTCTAGTTCTTGAGAACTTCACCAAATTTTAACTGTTTGGACTGAAATTTTTTCCATGGTGCTTGCCCCAGACTTTTAAAGATAATTTTAGCTAAAGGATCTCACCTGCTGATGTAGAGAGAAGAAAAATCAACCATCAATAATTTTTTTACTGGAAACCTCTGAGAACAAAAATAATGGGCAATTAGATGTGGAATCCTGCTGAATATATGAAAAGGAGTGTCTCTTTACTCATGAGCCTTGACTTTGCAGCTTTAATACCCTTTTTGAGATAGCTCTTGTGTATCATTTGTTTACATACTGCTATCCAAATATTAATACATAAAACCAGCGATTGGAGAGCCACGTGTCCTGTGAAAGAAAGCAACCTTGTGCTTTTTTCAGTGGTTTTTTTTTCAAGGCACTAATATATCTATTCCAGAGTTTTTGCTCATCCCTGCACTCTGAATTCTCATAAAATCTTGCTGTACAGATGTTTTACTCCACCACTCAGCTGAAGTCCCTCTGCAGCTCCCCTCTCTGCAGCTCAAATCACGCTGGGTTGGGGTGGACTTGTACAGGTGCCCTCATTGCTCACTTCAGTGACCATGTGAGTGTTATTAATCTGGACTCCATGACCCAGAGAATGGATTAAAAATCTCCAAAGAGCAATAAGAGGAACCCAAAACTGCTGTAAAATCGTTACCCTGCTTTCTGTGTGCTGCTTCCCTTGGAGAGGAGCTGAAGAAATGCTGCGTGAAGACCTTCTGGCAGGCTGGGGAGCCCTCGAGACCCAAATCAGGGTTTGCTGTCTGTTGTGTCTCAGCCAAGGGGACCCAGAGGTTGGAGTTTTGCATGGAGATTTTCACCATTGCCTATGAGGCCATGCTGTGTTTGCTTTTAGCCTCAGGATTTTAGATCTTGCAGACTTGGCACATGTGTGTTGTAGCGTGGCTGTTGCATTTTAGGTCTTTTTAGGAGTTTTTAAGGTATTTTTGTTTCTCCTCTTGGTTCAGTAATCCTGATGGCACAGAGGCTGGGCTACAGAGGGAGGCACAGAAGATAATATCACAGTCAGAGCAGCTTCTCTGTGCAATAAATCACACAATATGTGTCAATAGTAGTATTGTGTGTGCTCCGTTCCAGGTCCTCTGGCTTCAGTGCCTTCGTGCTTCCTCCTTCACCCTCACCCATCTCATCTCTATGCTTTGCACTTCTCCCAAGTGAAACTTTCTGTTTGAAAACATCCAGACAATTTGGTGCAGGAGCCTCCCCTCTAAGTGAAGCATCAGAGTTGCTCAGATGTCTGTATCCAGCAGAAGAGAAGGGCTTCTTCAGAGGAAGAATCAGACCTGGAGTGGGTGGATGACATTGTACAGGTGCCAGTCTCTCCCTTGGTGACTCTGGGAGTTGAAAGTAGAAGGTTCCAACCCCACTACCATGGGCAGGGACACCTCCCACTAGACCAGGTTGCTCCAAGCCCCATCCAACCTGGACTTGAACACTGCTGGGGAGGGGACCTGACCTAGTGCCATGGGGAAGGTAGCGTCAAAAAGATTGATAAAATCAGGGAGGGAGTTAAGAAGCCCATGTTAGCTTCTGCTTTCCAGGTGAACATGGTGAGTTGTCTTCCCGTATCCCTTCCTCTCTGAAGAGATTTGTGTAGGTCATGGCAGGTGGCAATGTGCAGCCAGACTTGGGTTGTAGCTGGACAGATGGGGCAAAGGTTGTAGTCAGTACAGTTAATAAACCAGACTGTTGCGTGGTAGATATTGAAGTTCACATTGGTAATTCAGTTTGCCCAACCCAAATTTTTTTTCTGAAAACTAAGTATCAATTGTCAGTTTGATGTTTGATTATCTGGCCATTCAAGTGGGGCTTTGAACCACATGATCTGGTGGGAGGTGTCCCTGCACATGGCAGGGGGTTGGGACTGGATGAGCTTTAAGGTCCCTTCCAACCCAAACCACTCTGTGATTCTATGACTCCAAGTCTTCTTGAGTTGGGCATGAGGGGAAATACATTCATCAAAATTCCCATGAAGTAGGTATAGTTTTTCTTCTGGAATTAAAAATGCACTGCCTTCCAGCCAAATGCTGTGTTCTGTATTATTTATTTGTGCTGGTAAGTAAATTGGCAATTGTGTTTTTCAAGGGAAAGGAGCTGATGCAGATTTGTGCCATTAACTTGTCAGAGCCGGGCAGGTGAAGCATGGGGCATTTCTGCAGAATTGTTCTCACTATAGCCTCCTTTAAAAGAAAGCCTCATCTGCAAGAGAAAGGGATGAAACCTGCAAAGTAACAGCCCAGATTGCTTGTTGTAGATAGACTGATTAAAAGTAATTGATCTTTTCTGTGTTTTTTACACTTTAACCAGCTTTCCTTTGCTGGAAGGAGGAATACAGCTCGGAAATTGTGTGTGTGAGTGAGGGAAGAGGAGAACTAACTGTAGCAAATCCCTTGCTCTAATGTGTGTAATGGAGATTGAACAGATCCTTTAGAGGTCAGTAACATCCCATTTTCTCACTGCAGAGGCTTGCACAGGCAGCTGCTCGTGCAGTGAGGTCTCTAGCAAAGTCTCACCATCAAGGACAAAGTTTACTCCTCCCGACTACCACCAGTTGTTAGCCCTAACCAGAAGCAACTCCAAACCCAGCCATTTTGTGACGGGGAATGGGAAGAGCAGGGTAGCAGCCAGACGTGAAAGTGGTGAATAAATTTGTTCTTGGACAAGTTGTCCTTGGGCAAAAGGTGATGGCAGAGCTGTGCCGAGCTCCATCAGCTGCAAGGTGCAGTTATGTTTCACTGTACTGTGATATATGCAAAGTCACCTCACTACGTGTTGACAATACCCACATTCTGGCAAACACACCAAGCCAGCCTTTTCCTGCCTTCAACAACCACAGCCATGGGTGGAATGAAGACCTTGTCCTGGCAGGAGAAGGGCAGAGCAATCCCAACACCTGCGGCCGGTGTTGCCAGTGCTCAAAAAGAGCCGCTCTCTTTGCTCCTCATCTCCATCCGTCTTTGCCTCCTGCATCTTGTCAGACACACAGATCACTCATGGTGGGGACTGTCATCTGCTGCAGGGGGGCCTTGTCCTTAAACAGCTTCTCTGGTTCCTGAGATAGGGATGTCTCTGATCTCAGACAGACGTGAAAGCAATTAACAGTAGCTGTTAGATCAGAATCTTTTCATGCCCTGAGCATATTGGGGGGAGTGATATTTTCTGATTTCTCAGGATGGAGCTTGGTGCAACTCTCTCAGCCCATTGCACTTAAAGAATTACAGATGTAATGGTCAAGTCAGGTTACCTGAGCTCCAGCTTAACCATAAAACCCTCTAGACCTTATTGCCCTCTACAACTACCTAAAAGGAGGTTGTAGTGAGGCTGGTGTTGGTCTCTTCTCCTGAATTGCTGATGACAGGACGAGAGGAAATGGCCTCAAGTTCCGTCAGGGGAAGTTTAGGTTGGAGATTAGGAAGAAGTTCTTTCCTGAGAGGGGGGTTGGGCACTGGAATGGGCTGCCTAGGGAGGTGGTGGAGGCCCCGGCCCTGGGGGTGTTCAGAAAACGGGTTGATGAGGCACTTGAGGCCATGGTCTGATGGTCTAATGGTTAGGAATCTGATGGGATAAAGGTTGGACTAGATGACCCTGGAGGTCCCTCCCACCCAGAATGGTTCTATGATTCTATCCTTCAGCCCTTTCCTCTGCCTTTTGAAGAGTATATAGGAGCTTGGGTGCCGCATTTTCAGCACTGGTTTGGTGGTCATGGTGAGAAGTGCTGAAAGAAAAGGTGCTGGATCTTCAGATCAGTATTGAGATAAAGTTCTGGAATGAAGGTATAAATGCTGGATTTGAAAATACAGCAAGATACAGAGGGATACTGTGCTGGTTTTGCCATGGAAAAACACAATTGTTTTAGATCATGATTAAAACCGGGAATATAATTAAAAGAAGCTGCTAAGATGAAACTAAAGTGACAAGATAAAGGAGCAGGGTATCCAAGAGGGGAAGGGGAAGACAGAACTGATGGCAGGAAGGCATGAATTACTGATCAAAATCTCCATCAGAAGGTGAAGTCTTTGCATTTTCTTATCTGGGAAGGGAAGGAATGAGTGAGAATTGAACAGAATTATTAAGCAGCTTTATCATTGCATTGGAGTGGATAATTAGGCAATTAGGATTACTAAAAGTTGGCAAAGCATGAAGCCCACAGGACTTGTCCTCCTGATTTCAGAGGCAGGTGGTGAGGGAGGCAGGGAAAAGCTTTTGGCAAAAGATTTCATGGTGTGTTATGGTGAGGCTTAAAGGATGAGCCTGGCTCTGGCACCCAGCATCCTGCAGCTTCCAGAGCAAAAGAGGGTTCAAGAGACCTGACCAATACAGAAGAACATATTTGAAGGTGGATAGTCCTCTGAACAGCAACAAAGCAGTGAGATCGTGAGTGAAGGTGCTTGATAAGGGTTCGGGGAAGGAGAGCACAACTAATAATGGTGCATGCGGACTCACTTTTTTCCGTGGTGAGGATGCACAGTATCCATGGGAGGTACTGTGTAGTAAATGTTTTGTGTGTTTTTTCCAGACCTTTGCCCTCAGTTAACATCCCCTCTCCTTTCAGGTGAGTTACAGAATCACAGAATCACAGAATGTTAGGGATTGGAAGGGACCTCGAAAGATCATCCAGTCCAACTCCCCTGCCAGAGCAGGACCACCCAGAGCAGGGCACACAGGGATGCATCCAGGTGGGGTTTGAATGTCTCCAGAGAAGGAGACACCACAGCCTCTCTGGGCAGCCTGGCCCAGGGCTCTGTCACTCTCACAGTGACAAAGTTCTTCCTTATGTTCACCCAGAACCTCCTGTGTTCCACCCTGCACCCGTTCCCCCTTGTCCTATCACTGCCCATCCCTGAGAAGAGCCTGGCTCCATCCTCCTGACCCTCACCCTTTACATCTTGATAAACATTCATGAGGTCACCCCTCAGTCTCCTCCAAGCTAAAGAGCCCCAGCTCCCTCAGCCTTTCCTCATAAGGGAGATGTTCCACTCCCTTCATCATCTTTCTGGCTCTGCGCTAGTTGTTTGTTGCAAGACTTTGCAGGGCCATAAGCTGAGGGTGCTGTGAGATCCCTGAGCAGAACACCAAGAGGTCAAACTCTTGCTTAGGAGGAAAGCATCAGACTGTGGTTTAGACTTGCCACGAATATGATCTGTCATGCTACCTTAATTTCATTTTCTTTGATCAGAGGTGACAAATACTGGATTTTCCCCTGATGTAAATCATTCAAATGCTTCATTGTTGGAGGGTCTTTCCAGCTGAACGTGGAGGCAGCTTCCAAACCTCTTCTGATGTGATTCTCTGTTGTAAATTATATCTGATCCCCCCTTTGTTGAGAGAAGCTCTGTGGAAAATAAATGAGCAGCTTGGGCAAGCTGTCTGAATCTATTCTTGTAGAGGATGCAGAACTGTAGGACACAATGGAGAGAAGAGGGGTGGGAACACAAAAGTCATCTCCCACGAGGGTTAGTTTGGATTTGTAGCATTGAAGAGTTCAGTGGTGAAAGGAGATCTTGGGCCATCCAGTGCCCAATACAGCAGACCTTCAAATGTCACTTTTTGCCCCTCTCCTGAGCCTTCAGCCTGCATCTGGTAAAACCCAAACTTCAGGAAGATTTTGCTCATGGGGCTTTTTGACTCTCCTTTTGGACCAGGTTCCTCCAAGGAGGGGCCAGGCAGGCTTCTGGTTACCTCTGCAAATCAACCTAACTTCTTCAGTTGGCGCTGTGGCTTCTTAATAGCTGACTGCTTATTTTCAAGGGGAAAACTGGCTAAAAATGACTAAAAATAGCATGATGCATCTGTAGCTGTCTGAATTCATCCTGGGCTGCTCTGACATGAGTGCCAGACAACCATGCTCCTCCTCTGTGCTCCTGACCTGCTTAATCTTAAGCTATATGTTATTTAAAATTAATTTGCAGAGATGCAGGCATTATATAAATCACTGAGGAAATGTCAGATTATGTCTGTGATTTTCAGAAGTGCTCCACACTGATCTAACTTGGCTCGCTGTGAAACCAAGGGATCAAAATTTAAGCCGAGGCACAGAGTTTGGACTAGTCACCATCCTTAAAATGCCATGGAAGAGAGGAGCCAGCACTGCAGACACTTGTTAGTAGTTTCACACCCAGAGACTGTTGCCTGTCGTTCAGAACATTCAGTGTTCAGGGAAGACAAAAAAAGGGGATGATGAAAAATACATGGATTGGATTATTTGTTGCTAATTATTTGCTTGGCCTCATTGGCAAGTCACCTAGTGTTTTTGGAGAGCGTTGCATTTTTATGAGAAAGTGCCATCCACAATGTTCCTCCTCCAAGACCAAGTTCAGAATATTAATTATGGGGCATGATGCATAATTAGAGTCTGAAGTCCAGAATTAATTGATGATAGCCATTTAGCATGTGTATCAGTTCTAACTTGAACAAGGGCTTTATCTCCTACCCATACCCTGTAGTGTCCGTATATGGGTAAATCACTGGAGCCACAAGTGGCTTGTCATTTCCTCAAAGGTATTAAAACAAAATGTCCGTTAGTGACATTAGAAGTGTTTGTAATTCACAATAATCCGGTGTTCCTTGGCCTGTCACAGCCCCAGCCTAACTGGCTGCAGAACTGGGAGGTGCAGGACCATGGCTGCAGATGCTCCACTCTCTCTGCCCCTGCCTGGGAGAGCCAGACCTGCTGCTGCCACACACTGCTGGGGTCCTGCCAACACCTTGAAAGACCAGCCAGGTTTTTGACCTCATGCTGCCTTCACCCCCTGAATTTGGGACCATTATTTTCCTCTAGCACAGGCTTTCGCCCAGCCAGCTTGTGGCTGCATTAGAGCATCACCTCCCTGGAATAGGATGCCCAGGGAGGTGGTGGAGTCACCATTCCTGAGGGTGTTCAAAAAACGGGTTGATGAGACACTTGATGCCATGGTCTAATGGTCCAATGGTTAGGAATATGATGGGATAAAGGTTGGGCTTGATGACCCTGGAGGTCCCTTCCAACCATAATGATTCTATGATTCTATGATCTCTCAGAGAGGCGTCTAGTCTGGAGGAGAAGTCACGTTGTGTTGTTTTTTTATTGTGTCTTAAGCTGATTCACGAAGGCATCTGACATCTCCTCTACATGGCTGAAAACAAGGTCGGTTTTAATAATAAGCAATTGTATAAATAGCAAATAAAGACTTGTCTGTGGGTCCCAACAGATGTGCTGCTGTCGTTTTGGGGAGAAACGAAGCCAGAATTTGTGTTCATGGGAAGTCGATAGTAGAATATTATTAGATCAACCCCTGCCTGTGACTTGTCAGAGATATCCTGGAGTTTCTTGCTGCTTTAGAGACACCGTTGTTGTTCAGCTGCAAGAAAGTGGGTCAGCTATTGATGAGATCACCAGTTCTATATAATTATTGTGAAAGATATGTAAAAATAGGCTTTGTGCTTAGCTTGTGTTGGGGCCAACCGAGCATCACAGTGGCTTTAACGGCTGCATGCACGCACCATGTGTACACATGCAGCTGGCTGGATGTGCAAGGAGGAGAACATCAGTCCAAAGCTTCAGAATGTGCAGCACTGTGGTTTTGAAGCTGTGGCTGCTACTGTGTGACAGTGAGTCCCCGTTTGTGCTCCTCCTGAGAGCCTGGAATAGAACACGAGAGCATCATTAAACATGAGAGTCATGAGAAAAGTTCTTTAGCGAGAATTTTGGGATAAATTCACTTGGTTTGCAGTATTTGTGGCTTTAACTGAATTGTCCCAGTGTTTGGTCTCTCCTATGCTGATCAGCAAGGCAGCAGCATAGGGGCTCTCCTTGAAAGTCTAGGTGATGTTTGCACCCAGTGTTTGTTTTAGGGTTACATCTAGAAACCCAGCTGAGAAACCTCTCCCAGGGGAACCATGTGTTTCCTTCCTCTCTGGTATTCCACCAGGAGTGACATGGAAGGCGTGCAGGCTTGGGTTCGCAGAGGATGATGATGGCACCTTCATAAATTGAGATTACTACAGCTGAGTCCGTGCAGATCAGGACTAATGGTGGGAAAAGTTGGTAATAGTAGACCTCTGTCATCTTCTAGTACCATGAGTGTCTGTCTCCTGGTTAAGTCATTTTTTTTCTTTCTTCTTTCAGTAGGATGGTTACCCTGAGTGGTGTATGTGCATGTGCCCCAGGCAGGCTCTAACACTGCCAATGAAAGCTTTGAGGGGAGCTTCTATGAGAAAGCAGGCTTGGAAATAGGGTCTCACTCCATAAACAGTGTGTTCCATCTGGGATCTAATGTATCCTGGGAGAAATATTCCTGAGATGAACATGGGTGCATCTTGTGCTTCCTGAAGACACAGAGATCCTTGACCAGCTCTTAAAACACAGTTGCCAGACCCTGGCAAAAAAACCAGTGTGTAACTGTTTGCTTGCCCCTTACCTATGAGCAGGAATTCGTTAAAATATTAGTGGGTATCTCAAAGGTTGGGAATTTTGTCTTCACATTGTGCACACCAATCTGGTCGCCTGCGGAGTTAATGAGTCGTGCACCCACTGCTGAGCGTTTGCAGTTCTTTGAGATTAGCTGGATATTTCATCCCAAAGTACATGCCATTAAAGGCTTTTAATTCTTGGGTATCATATTTCCCGGGATTTATCTTAACTGTTAGGAAATGAAAGCCTCTGTGATGGCAGTATAAATTTACTTGGCTTAGTAATTTAGCACCTCTGTGCTATCCCAGTCCTCCCATGTTATCTGGTGCCTTCCCAGAGCAGGCAGGAGCTGCTTCCAGAAAAGCAGGGGAATAAAAGACAGGGAATGATACTTTTTAAAAGCATCATTACAGGCTATGCCAAATAGAGGGAAGAATATCTATGTGGAGGAGGGTAGTGGAAGGAGATAGCCATGCTGTAAGGTTTTCTCCTTGTCATACATCCCAGTGTGTGTGTGAGAAGTGCTGGTTAAAAAAACACAATTGTTTTTCATCTTCCTCTTTTAATCACTCTGTAGATGGGAATTGCACATGCAAAAGCAAGCTTCTTGCCTGCCAACTCTCTTGAAGAGGTCCTCTTGTTCATTTGCTGCATTTGCTCTTTTTCATGAATGAGAAGAGAGGAAACCTAATGAAAAGTGTTATCAGCTTGTCAATTTAATTAGTGTCTATTTTAATACCATCATTATCTTTCTCTACTAATTAATATAAGTAACATGATCACAGCTTTTTTGTCTTATTTTTCAGTGAGAAGCTGGATGGAGAAGCTGAAAGATAAGGTAGGAGGCTCAGTGTTTCAGTTACTTTAAAAGCAAAAATATTTTTACTTGCAGGAATAAACTCTTGTCAGTGCAGTTCATTATCTCTGCAAACACAATTGAGAAGGGGCTTAAAATTATCTCTGGGAGGCAACGAACCAGATGGGGCTGTTGTATATAGTGGTGTAAATCCACAGTACATCCCTGATGAGTAGTAACTAAGAGCAGAACAAGGAACAGGAACGTTTCATAGAATCACAGAAATGCAGACTGGTTTGGGTTGGAAGGGAGCTTCAAGATCATCTAGTTCCAGCAGGGACACCTCCCATCAGACAAGGTTGCTCCAAGCCCCATCCAACCTGGCCTTCAACACTGCCAGGGAGGGGCAGCCACAGCTTCTCTGGGCACCCTGGGCCAGGCTCTCACCACCCTCATAGCAGTGGCTTTTCAGCCTCTGCTGCCCTAGGTAAAGTATTAACATTTTGAAATGATTGAGAAACCTTCCAAATGTTGTGTTGGCAGTGAAAAAGCCATGAAGCTAGAAATGAGGTGACAGTAGTGTTTTAAGACCTGAACATTTTGTGACTCAGCAGTGCTTGGAAATTCTTGAACAGGATCAGAGTTAATAGACAAAAAACCACCACAGGGAATAATGACTCACTAGGAAACTCCAGCCCCTGAAAATATATCTTTAAGCTTTAGTAGATGGTCACCCAAGGAGCCCAGCTTTCCCAAGTGATCCCTACCAAATTTCAGCAGCACCTTGCCATCGAGTCTGACCACAGGGATGGGGTCAGGGTGTTTCTTTTCCAGGACTGGGGGCTGGAAGGGTTTAAGGTGGGTTCCTGCCCAGCCCTTGTTGAGTTGCTTTTCTGCCTGCGATAGGAAGGAAGCGTGTCTAGTGTGATCTATGCTCATAGCAGAGCACCTTGGCCTGGGATTCATCCAGAGCGAATGCTGAAAGGACAGAGAACGGTTTTCCCAATGAAGGTAAAAAGCAGACACCACAAACAGTTGAGTGCCTGAAGTGACTGTAGCATGCATGGGTCACCTGCTCATGCCAGACCTACCCCAGCTGGCACAACACGAGCTCGGGGGCATCAGGCACCTTCTCACCAAAGCTGTAGATTTCACTTCTTTTCTCCTGGCACCTTGTTGGCTACCTCTGTCCTTCCCCGTTGCAGAGTGGGGGTGCATGGTCCAGTCTCCAACAGAGTTGCCTGTAGGGTCTGAATGTCTTGCAAGTGGATGTTGGACTGCATGGCAGTGCCCAGCACAAGCGTTGGTATAACTGGGGGTCTGCTAGTGTCCACTTGAAAGAGAACCTCAGCCCTGAGCCACCTCCCTCTTGTGGGGAATGGCAGATGTGTGGAGGCAGATCTTTCACCTTGCTCAACTTTTCCCGTAGGAAAGCCCAACAAAAACCACTCCAACGAAACAAACCCCCCAACCAAATGCTGGTGAAGCAAATCACTCCCAAATAAACCTGCTCACCTTGTTTCTTCCTCTTCCTCATTGACCTTATCAGCACCAGTCATAATATGTGCCCCTCTCATTTGCTGTTGGCAGAGCCCTGTTCTCTATTTACAACCCCTCTATCCAGAAGAGGATCCTGGCACATGACTGCCCTATCCAAGAGATGTGTCCTCCTGGGTCCATCAGAGCTGCCCTGCTGGGGGAGGGAAGGGTGTGGGGAGCATGGGACCAAGAGCACGGGGCAGTGACAGATTTATGTCTGGTCTCCTGCAAACACTGTGCAAATGTTGCATTTGGTGTGCAACAGTAGATGTAAGGTTCCTCTGTCATCTCGAAGTCTAGTGGAGCCAGGAAGGTCATGGTCATGGATTGGGTGTATTAAAACCATCCCTAGGATCTGTAAAGAAGCTCTGTCTTCCCCATGGGCAAGGGGTAAAAACGTGGCTTCGGTGCAATGGGGTTTCCTACCAGGAAAGTGCAAAAGCCCTCACCAGTTGGGCTGTGGGACACAGAAGGGCTGGGAGAACAGGTCCTGCTTCCCATGGTAGGCTTTTGGGATAGAAATCGTTGGTTTGACTGTTGGGGGAGGCCTGTCAAGGCATAGTCTGGCCAGGCATGGTGAAGGCTCACAAATGGGCTAACGAGTTCACTGTACTAAAACTGGTGATTTCAGTTACAGAAGCTCAGCTGGGCAGCAGCTACAAAGTGATTTCCAGTCTCCCCTCTGCCCACGCCAGCAGCAAAGTTCCAGAAATAGCGAAACCCACACTGCACTAATTAGGTCACCCAATTAAGGCACTGTAATTGCCTCGCAGAGATACAGTCTTTTAGCTTTGTTCTCACTAACCTCCTTTTTCGGGAGCTGGAGTGCAGGCACGCAGCCCCCTCCCAGCACGTGTGCTCAGTGGGACTGGGATTTATGGGAGGGCACTGGGGGAACCTGCACGATGCAGCTGAAGACCCCTCAAGCCTTGGGATCTGGGCACAAAGGTGTTGCTATTTAAAGCAGGATCTGGAAGGGTTTGTGAGAGCAAAACAGCCCTTGTTAATGTTGTATCTTCTTATTCTCATTCTCCAGGGAAGCATAGGAAGGCAGGGCAGTGCAGATGGAATAGCTTCCCCCCCAAGTCAGTGGATTATGGAAGAAAAGCAATTACAGTGTGAGCGTGTGTTGTTAAGCTGTGTTGCAGTTTGGGGATGCAGATGGAGATGAGTGGTTGTAAGCATTGGGCTGGGGCTTGCTAAGAGCTGTCTGATAGCCCTCGGAATTGCCCATGTGTCCCTTGGCAGGTGTAAAATCTATTTTGGGGAGTGTAGATGGCAAAGGGTAAAGCTGTAGTGCCAGAGCAGAGGACTCCTGCTGCAGTGTGGATGAAGGCAGTGCTAAGGAGGGAAGGAGCCGGGCTGTACTTGCCCTCATCACCCCACTGAGCCCCCAGCCTGAACTAGGTGAGGATGCTGAAGAGGATGCTGAAGCAATCTGGCACTGTAAAACTAGGGTGAATTTTCATTTTGGACAGTGACATGTAAAATAACGAGCACTTGGGAATATTTTCCAAAGGATTTTAGATGTTTACATGTGTAATTTAAAAATTTTTGATGTGTAATTTTAAATTACTGATGCATAATATTTTCTTTTTATTGGACAATGCAGACATATGGATCATAGCTATGGAATTAGAGCTGATTTACATTTGCTGTGCTTCCCATAAAGCCAGCTGAAATCTGTATGCTCCCCCTCTATGTCATTGTCCTCATGCAAGTGGCACCTCCTGCTCATGCAAAACCAAAGGGTTTGGTTCAGAGACTTTGATTACAAAGCCAGGGAGGATCAGGCTGGGCTGGGCAGGGAGGTGGCAAACTGCTTTTTCTTCCTGCACAGCCTGGCTTTGCACTTCAGCCCCTTCAGAGTCCCAGCTCCTCCTGTCCTCATGCTGAAATATGGCAATAGGGTCCCAGGTCACTTGCTGTCCCATGGCAACGTGTCTCTGGGAAGCATGGGAGCTGTGTAAAACTCTTTACTGGAGGTATATTTAGCAGTTTGGCAATGGTAAGACACCCTCCAGCTGGCCAGGAAGGTCATGGAAGGTACCTTCAGGTACTGGAAGGTGCTTTAAGGTCTCCCTGGAGCCTTCTCTTCTCCAGGCTCAACAACCCCAACTCTCTCAGCCTGTCCCCAGAGCAGAGCTTCTCCAGCCCTCCAAACATCTTTATGGCCTCCTCTGGGCTCTCTCCAACAGCTCCATGTCCTTCTTGCACTGGGGAAACATCTTTGTTGTGGCTGGGGATTGCCTGCCCTTGGTGACCAAGGTTTTCCTTTGCACGTGCACTCGTATTCACCAACACTTCACCCCAGCACTTGCAGCACTGCACCAAAATCGTCTCCTCTCCTAAAAGTGGGCAAACACCACAGTGTCTGAAGGCAGCATCTGTTAGCAAAAACTGATGGCGAGTGAGCCATGGTGGTTGCCAGCTTGGTCCTGGAGTTGGGCTGGTTGAGGGCTTGCTTAGCAATCCTGGAAGCAGAACTTGTCCTGTGCAGGTGGGTGAGAAGGACTCAAATGAAATGAACTTTGATGAAAGCAGCATAGGGATATACTGCAGATCTAGAGTGGTGGAAAACGACTCTGAAAGGATGGTCTTGTCAGTGCTCCTCTGCTTGTCTCCCATGCAGGCAGGATACATGTCGGGGATGCTGGTTCCTGTAGGAGTCGGGATAGCTGGAGCCCTCTTTATCCTAGGAGCACTCTACAGCATTAAGATTATGAATCGCCGAAGGAGAAATGGCTCAAAGAGACATAAAAGAAAGGTATGGCCACCACAAAGGAAACCCCCAATCCCCCCCACTCCCCTATTAACTGTTTTGGCTGTAAAGTGAGCGCAGCCTGGTGATGGTTATGGTTTGTCTGGGTTGAAGTGCCTAGGACCTCTCAGTTGGAGTATGGGGGTGATCCGAATGCTCATAATTTCCTTTTTGCACGTGGAGCTCTTTCATTTTTCTCTTTTTCCCCTAGCAGAGGGAATTTAACAGCATGCAAGACCGAGTCATGCTCTTAGCTGACAGCTCTGAAGATGAATTTTGAACCGAACTGCAGTGCCCTTGTGATAGCCCGTGACTTTCCAAAGGAGGGAGGGGGAGAAAAAGAACAAGAGACTTTCTGCTGTATTGCTGCTCTCTGCCACCCCGAGCCACCGAGCAGTGGTCGGTACCACCCTGGTGACACGGCATGCTATGCTCTACGTGCAGTGATGTTTGTTTTGATACAGTAGTGAGATTTCACCCGGCGCCTCATTCGGATCCACAGCGCGTCTTGTTACAGCTGGAGCTGATACATGTGGATGATTATTTTCCCATTATCCTGGTGTCCTGTTTTTGGTCCTGGCTGGCAGTAATCTAATCATAACAATAGCTCTCACCTAGCCTGGGAATGGAAATCTTTACTGTGAATGACTTCTGTCCAATTTGTTAATTTTAAGTGTTACATTACCTGAGCTAGAGTTCATTAGTGCTAAGATTAGCTGCTCTGCTTAATTAATGAGTAATGCACTTGAACTGTATCCCTTGCCACCTGAGAAGTGCCCATGTACAGTGTTGTTGATACAGTTTGAAGCACATTTCTGCACTCGGTTCCCCGACTCTCACCCCTTCTTTCTTGCTTCAGCTCTGCTCCACGCTTCTTGGAGACACACAGGAATGGCCTCAACACTTGATTCACAACAAAAATCCTAGTCCATTTGCAACCAGCACTGTCTGCTACAGCACAATAAATACCAGCGCTCACCTGCTGATGGATAGTCCTGCATGGATCCCTTAGCTTTTGTTCAGTGTGAGAGTAGGGAAGAGAAGAGGCAGATCAGGGGTTTCTTCAGCTTCTGCCTCCCGTTTGAAGGACACTCAGTTATTGGGTCATCTCTTTCACGAGGCTGCATTCACATAGAGATGAAAGCACAGCACCTGTCTCCTTCACCCACTGGAAATTGCATTTTCAGCCCCTGAAGGCTGCATGGACAGCAGCATCTTTGGGGGATCTGGGTGGGTCCAATGCATGGGTGGCTGTCAGTGTCAGGGGATTCGTGGCTAATAGTCGGAAAGCAGTGGCAGCCACAGCTGGAGAGATGCCTGCTGTGGGGAGGTGAAGTGGTCACACTGGGAACCCTTGGCCGTGGGGGAAAGGTGAAGCTGTAGGACAGATGGCTGCAGAGAGTTGTGGTGGTGAAGCCCACGATGCCTGGGCTGCTAGCACCTGGGCTGCAGGGGGAGACCACCAGTGTCTGAGATGTTACGGGAACCGGGCACGGGAAACCAATGTTGCTTTGCACAGAAATTGTCAAAATAGCTAGAAAAAGGGCTGCGTTACTTTATGTCTGCTTCTGGTTGTGAAATGGCTTCAATCTGACATTTATGCAAAACATCCATGTTTCTGGGAATCACTGTTGTGTGGGGAATCATCCTTCATATGAGGAACAGCCACTGTTGCCAGAGGAAACCTGATTAGACAAATAAGGCCAGACCGTACGTGTGCTGAGATTAAATCCCACTGAGTCTTCAAAGATGTGGAAGGGAGGAGAGTTTGAGGAGGGACACATGGAGGATTTCATTCCTTGTAAAGGGGAAAATTCCTGTCAGATCGTGAAGGGTAGATGTAGATGATGGGAAGCAAATGCCTCGTGGGCATGCGAGTGGGTTTGGAAGTAGAGAGGACATTTGGAAGATCATCCCAAAGCTGTGTTCTCTCTTGAGAGGTTCAGGGCCTCCTCTGGACATTAAAGTCATGACATGTGATGCTCAGGTCCAAACAAGCGGTGCTTCCCCAGGTATCTTCTGAGTTGCCTGGAGAAGGACAGGGGGGACAACCTGGTTTCAAAATGCTGCTACTAATTCTAGTCTTCCAGTTGAAGAGCTGTGTGTGGCCCCTCACACATTCATCCTGCTGAATGCAGGGGAAGCAGGTTGGGAGAGATACAGTACAACCTGGCCCATCAACATGTTGGGGAGCCTTCATACCCTAATCCCTCTGGGACAGGCTTTCCCAGCCAGGGCTCCACAGGGTGTGCATCTCTCCCTTTTCATTCCTGAAGCTTTGACCAGGAGAATGTTGCCTTCCTAAAAGCAACCCCACGTCTTTAACAGGCAGCCCACTGTTAAGTCCAGGTGTCCCTACCCAAAATTAAAGCCTCTTTCTTCAGTAACAAGTTATCAAAAGATCACTTCTGGTAAGAAGAAGATTTCCTTCTGGACTAAGCTCTCCTGCTTCCTTCTCATTCCTAAGTCTCTTGGAGCTCGGAGGTGGTTGGGAGGTGTTAACAGTCCAGTTGAGCATTGCTGCCTGTCTGGCAGTTTTGGGACTCAGGAAATACTGTTCCTTGGACTCTTTGATGATTTGTTCCTGGCAAGGCTTGATGATGGTTGCAAGGTGGAATGACTTATCCTCAGTTCCAGTTTGCTTGAGTTCATCTCCAGAAAGGCTTGTCTTTTAGGTACAGCACCCAGGCAGGCTGGGAACAAGACTACACAGGCAGCTGCAAGATGTTCTTGAAATGCTTCACCCTGGTTCAACCAGGGAGGTGTGGAGAATAAGCAGTGACAAAGGACATTGCCCTCTGCAAGAGGGAGTCTGTCTTGGAGCAGAAAGGGTGGTAGCTGGGCTGGCTGAGTCCTTTGCATGCAACTGTAGCCTGAAAAAAAGACCCATGATAACACTGGAAAGGAGGAGCTGCCAGCTCAGAACAGAGCAAATGTACCAGCAAGACCCAGACAGGTGGGGATCAGCGGGGTTTTGTGCAGTAACAGCCTGTGAAGAACAGGCTCCTCTTGTTTTCCTCGTAAGGATGCTGTGCCTACACAGTGTGTGGTAATGACACAAGTTGTGTTAAGTAACCGATACAACGCCGAGCTCCTGGGCTGGGCGGAGGAGGAGGAGGGGTGGCTGCTGGTCTGAGTGTAGGAACCCCAGCTCTGGCAACGCAGGAAGCACTTTATGGATGGGATTGTCAGTTTGATGGATTGGGAAGGCTGGAAGGGAGGTCCCATGGGCTTTTGTCATGCTAATAAATCCACGGTTTGGGAAGCACTGGCTTTCTACACTGGAAATCATTTTCACTGTTGTCTTCTCCCTCCCCAACATAATGAACTTAATAAATTAAAGGCAATGCTGCTGGCCATAATGATGAAGTTGGTGTCTTAGCACATCAGCTGGGTGTCTGGGTGTCCTCAAGAGTCTGGCTTCACTCGGTGAGGACATGGAGAGAGTGGCTGGGATGCTGGAAATCAGTGGTGGAGCAAGTGGGTTGACAAATGGTTGTGAATATCAGAGTGGTTATATGGCAACTATAGTGGGACAAACTGGGCAAGCAAGAGGATTGCAGCCAAAAAGGGAGGTCCAGCTGAATGTACAGCTCAGTGTTGGCTCCCTGACCTGTGCTGGAGCCAGCCTTGTGGGATAGAAGAGTTGCCCAAAGGCTTTGCTTGTGGTCCAGCTTCACTCCAGGCCTGTCTCTGGCTCTGAACACCACCAACCAAGGTGCCTTGGTTGGGAGCTGCTGGTTGGCAGAAGACTGCTGTTGGTCAACTTTCTGAGCCACTCAGCAGTGCAGAGAGATCCCAGCTGCTGTCCATTTGAAGTGGAGGTGTTTGTTGAATAGTGGGGTTGGTTAGGCACCTCCCTCAGAGCCTGGAGGCTCCCCATGGCTTCAAATTAGTTCTTCTTAGTGTGGAGGCAAGAGGGACAGTCAAAACCAGCCTCAGGTCCCAGTGAAGGTCATAGGAGCCTTTGGAGCACAGACAGGGTTTTCTGCAGTGCCCCTGACATCAGTGCAATTTCTGCAGGTCCTTAAAGCACAAGCATCATTCAGCTCCTTCCCTTCTCATCCAAGGCCAGTAGACTTTGGATTGGGCCCTTAAAAATATTCTCTATACAACTCCTGGAGTTTGATTCATTTGCTCGAAGTGATCAGATATCAGGCAGGGAGAGGAGGAGGCTTTCAGGTGGGAGCTGAAGCCTCCAGTCTCTTAGCGCTCTATTGATTTAATCTATCCCTCTACACTGCCAAACAAGCAGATTCCTTTGGAATAGACAGAACAAGAAAAACAGCCAAGAAGGGCCCTCCTCATCCTCTGTGCTGGGTGAACTGCAAGCCCCTGAATGTAGAGATGGGTTGTGACACTGCTAACACAGCCTTGGCCCCACGCAAAGACACGTCTGCCACGGCGACTTTGCTGCAGCAATAATAATCTCTGGACTTGGCACAAGATGAGTCACTCGCCTCTGTTTTGGGTTTTCCTGATAGCACAAGCCAGAATTTATTGTAGGCATCACACAACTGCTTCATCAGCATCTATAGCCTCATTTCCAATGGGAGGAACCAGCCTGCCTGATGAAATGCACCTGCACTACACAGCTGCTGATTTTTAAAGGTGTCTCTCACGCCAGATGTTCACCTAGGTGAGGTTCCTCTGGACTGCACTGCTTCCATAGAGTGATATTAGCAGTCCTTGTGCTTTCTTGTGGTTTTCTATTTTGGACAAGAACAACTCCTCATACTGTAACTATGGAATGTAGCACTTTGTTAAATTAAAATTGGGAAATAAAAGGCTGTCCATCATATCTGACCTTCAGCGCCTTGTGTCCCTGATCTGTGGTTCATGGCATTCACTGTCTCTCAGGTAAAGCTGTGAAGTGCTTGCTTGGAAGACTTGAGCGTTGCTTTTCTTTCTCCATGCTGCATTGTTGGTGCAAGGACTCAGGCTGGGCTGGGCTTGTGGGGTGACACAAGCAGTGGGGAGGCTCAGACTGGGGCTTTTTGGGCAGGATTTCCCTGGAGGTAGGTGTTGGTCGTAGGCTGAAATGGGTATCACCCCAAATACCCTTGGCTGGGTTTCCAGTAGCTGTAGTGAACCCCAACACTGACAAGTTCACACTGTTGATTTTTAGAATCACAGAATCACAGAATGGTTTGGGTTGGGAGGGACCTTAAAGCTCATCCAGTCCCACCACCTGCCATGGGCTGGGACACCTCCCACCACACCAGGTTGCTCCAAGCCCCATCCAACCTGGCCTTCAACACTGCCAGGGAGGGGCAGCCACAGCTTCTCTGGGCACCCTGGGCCAGGCTCTCACCACCCTCATAGCAAAGAGTTTCTTCCTCACATCCAATCTAATTCTCCCCTTTTTCAGTTTGAAACTGTTTCCCCTCATCCTATCACTCCATGCCCTTGTCACAAGTCCTTTTTCCATACCCACCTTCCATACAGCCAAGTGCTTCATGGTGCATACCAGGATGTTTGTCTTTTCTGGTTTGGCCTGAGAGGCAGGGTCTGTGCCCAAATTGTTCAAGATCCCAGTAATATGGTACTGATGAGCCTTGAGTCTCAGTGTAGGTGCTGCAAATGTTTCATAAAAGAGCAGCCTTGTTGCAGGTGAATATTATCACATGTACCTCAATGGCCCTACAATCCAAGCAGAAGAATCAGAAGGACTTGAGAGTCAGTAAGAGGTGTATGGGCTGGGTTTATATATGGGCTTGGTGAGACCCTGGCCCAGGGTGCCCAGAGAAGCTGTGGCTGCCCCTCCCTGGCAGTGTTGAAGGCCAGGTTGGATGGGGATTGGAGCAACGTGGTCTGGTGGGAGGTGTCCCTGCCCATGGCAGGGGGTTGGGACTGGATGAGCTTTAAGGTCCCTTCCAACCCAAACCAGTCTGGGATCCTGTGATTCAATAATTTCCTTCTCAGCCCTGATTGCAGATGTCCTTGCAGGCATTTTATGATTGCATGCAAGTACAGGGGCTGGGAACACCTCCTTTTGCCATATTGTGTCTAGGCAGAGGTCCCAGGGTGGGAACAGGAGCCAGCAGGGCACACAGCCGGCCCATGGTGGTGACTGTCTGCCCCTCTCCAGGCTTCCTCTAAACAATAAGATCCAGCAAGAACTCTTTGTCCAAGTGTGTGTATTTTCTCTATTGAAAAATGGTTTGTTCAAAACAAGATGTTCCCAGGGAAATAGCCACGTGGGGATTGCATGAACACATCCTTTGCTAATTGGTAGTTGCCAGAAACAATCTGTATATTCCTGAAGCTGTTTGCTGCATTGCTGACTTTTTCCAATGAAAAAACAAAACCTGCTGAAAGAAGATAAAGTTTTTTTCCCCATAAGTTTATTTCCTAAAGAAATGACTCTCTGTGATCACGCTGCCTCACTGCGAGCCCTTGTCCATCAGCCGGTCTCCTCCTGATGTCCCTGACTCTGCCAGCCAAGCCATGGGTTTGTGAAAACAGTGGGGAGGAGAGAGATCATGTTAAAACCCCCACGAGAAAAGAGTGTGTGGAGCCGTTCTGAGGCTGCAGAAAACCCACGTGAGCACAGGAGGTTACATGTGCCCTGATGGAGGGGGTGAGCTGGGTGTCCCAGATGCCCGTTGGGGTTGCTGCCCTATGTGAGTGGGTTCCCTGGGGCTGAGCAAAGCAGGAGATCAGTCTGGCACAGGGCTCAGCCTAATTCAATCACAAGCAGGAGATTGGGTGTGAGGCCATGGTCCAATGGTTAGGAATATGATGGGATAAAGGTTGGACTTGATGACCCCGGAGGTCCCTTTCAACCAGAATGATTCTATTCTGTGTGAGGCACTGATCCATGCAGAACAGCGCCAACAGCCTGGCTTGGGGATGTTTCCATCGATGTGTTTTGGAAGGACAAACCAAAAGGCATTCCTTGTTCTGAAGGTGAAGCCACCCGTTGGCAGTTGTTGCTGCTGTGCCTGAGCCCACCAGGGTTTGTGGTTGGGTTTAGGGCCTGGGGCCAGGCATTAAAATCTCATCCTCCACCTGTGCAACCTCCATTGCATGAGGGGTTATAAGCACTTTAAGGTTGGACCTCAACAGGCAACAAATAAGTGCACGATGATGTTGACTCTCAGCTTACTTAAGGCTTACAGCAACACACATGGTGGTTTGCACATTTTTTCCCCAGTGGTGATGCTCTCCCAAGGGCTTGGGAGCAGGACAGCCCCTGCCTGCAAAGAAAGGGAGTCAGCAGAGATGATGGTGGCATTTCCCAGCAGAAACATTTCCAGCAGTGAGTCCCTTCTTCATGGTAACTGCTGGGCACCCAGTGCTCCACTGTATGGATGACCAAACGCCTATATGTGAGTGCACTACTTTATTAGCTAAGATATATGCTCAGATAAATGCACACATAGAAGTTTATCCATGGGTTATATATACACAGATCCACATGGTACTTGAGACACAAAGTTTCCACCTGCCAGGCACAGTGGGGTTTTTGATTTACTCTTAAGTCTCTTCTTGTCTTTTCTTAGTCTGATTTCCTGCAGATTTACCCCATGTCTGGCATGAGGCTTACTGCCTTCAGAAATCTGCTGAGGGAGACACAAGAGGCATCCAAAAGAGGCATCAGCTGAACTTTGCACTTAGAGGAGCAGAGGGGGGGCTGAGGAGGGAAGGGGAGGCTGTGACTGCAGCCCTGGTCCTTGCTGGGGCTCTGGGGAAAGAGCCTCCGAAGCAGAACCCAAAGGTAGGATGGTAAACATTGAAAATGTCTTCCCGGAGTGGTGGAAATGTGCCACGCTCTCCTTCTGTCCAGCAAAATGCTTCTTAGCATCTGGATGGTGGGGAATATCTCCCCAGCTCCTGGTAGGAATAGGCTGAGTTATAGTCCTGGTGTCCTGGCTTTTACCATCAATGCACTAAGAGGAGCACACAAACCCTTATGGCAGGTTAGCCATGACAGCTAAGCCTTACCTGCCTGTAGGATGCTTCATCACTACCTTCATACATGGAGCTATGAGGTTACCCTGCAGCACCAAGCTGGGCTCCTACCTGGAGGACCAGTGGCATGTGGTATTGGAACTAGAAGATCTTCAAGTTCCCTTCCAACCCAAATCGTTCTATTATTCTATGGGTGTGGGAGGTGGGGGAGTTTGGGCTGGTTAGTCCTTGATGGGGACACCCCAAGGACAGCCCTGGGAGACACAAGGTGTGAGATCAGCTCCACATCTTGGGCGAAGTTAGTGGACCGTAGTGCTGCGGTTGATGGATACCTACAATTTCAATCCTGAGATGAAAGGTCACATTCATCAGAGCCTGGATGGTTGGGCAAGAAGATCCATGGGCAGGTCCATACCTTGTGTTGGCAAGTGCATTTTGAGCGAATCCATGCCCAGATTAAATGGTTCTGACACTAAAAGGTTGCCAGAGACCTAAGTAACCACTGGCATTTCCCAGTTGTTGCTGCAGCTCCAACACAGGGGCTGTAGAGGGACATGGGTGGAATTGTGCAGCAGCTCTTGAGTGTCCCTTTCCAAAAATGTCCTCAGAAAAGCCCCAGGTCTTGCACGCTGTACAAAAATAGAAATGTTAACCTCTCTGTTGGGGCCAACGCTTGGGAGTGGAGGCTTAACCACCCTTCTTGGAGGTTTCCAGGGGCTCCTGGCAAAGTATTTCTTTCAGTATGATGGAAAATGAAGGCACTGGAGGGAAAGCAATTAAAGTTTCACTCCAAATTCAGTGCTCGGGGGCCAAACCTGACCTCCAGGGAAGGATGCCAGGTCCAGCCTGGTGTCATGAGCTCTGTTGTATGGGTGTTTTCAGATCTTGATTTGCCAAATCTTTCGTCCAAAATGACTCAAAGGCTAAACTGCAGTCACTGTGGGTCTTCACTAATGAGTTCATTTTCACCTGAAGCAGAGGAAATGGAACTGGGTGACGAGACAAAAAGCTGATGTTAACAGAGGTCCCCTGCACTTCAGTTTTAAACTTCTATTTTCTTTAGTGGAGAAGAGATTGGTAATATGGTAAAAAAAAAGAAAATCCCTGCATAAATGTGATCTTATTCATATAAAAAGATATTCAGCAATAAATCAAGATTTTCTGCAGTAAAATTAAGACATCTGCTATTACACAAGCAAGGCCTAGGTAATGAACTAATTGCCAGCATCAGGCTGCAATTTGACCTGGGATTTTACAGTCAAAATATTTAAATCCCTGTTTTCAATCATATCAGGAAGCTGAAAATCTGTATTTTAAATAATTGAGTGACTAGCTGTATTTTCTATTTTAGCTGTTTCCCCAGGGTTCATTCTTACTGGTCAATATGCCCTTTAAAACTTATTGATTTGCCTCTGGAGGTTGTCTGCCCATGGAGTTGTGCTTTTTTCTTGCCATAAATTATTCTGCACTTCTGTGCACTTATTTAAGCAATTTCAGGGCTTCTGATATGATTTTTTTTTTCCAGATTATTTACATTTTGCATTTTTAATATTAAAAAATAGCAAATAACATCCAATCCACTGGCTGATTAGTTTTGCATTACACTCTGGTCTGATTAAATCTCACTTGGATACAGACTGAAATTCAACGGAAATTCCCAGAAATTGGATTTTTTGTTATACAGGCAGAAGTGAGGCTGCTGTGGGTGGGAGCTTTGCCACTGTCCCAAGATTTGGGACTGGTTCCTGGTGACAAACCCTTGCCTATGGGCACAAGGGCTGTGGGATTTGCTGGTTTGTGGGGTTAAATAACATGTCAGCAACCTTGGTCCCTGTCTCCCAGGGGAGCTGCCACCACCTTAGCATGGTTGAGTGTGAAGGTCTATCTAGAGAGAAAGTGTTTGAGGCAGAACTGTGGCCAAGGACACCTACATAAATAAATACTTGGGTTTAAAATTAAAAGGAGGGAGTTAGTAAAATGCATCACTGAATCAGGGCTGGAATGAGAGAAAGCTTCACTGTGTGTTAGTGCTGGGTATGTGACAGTTATTTATGGGCAGGAGGGGCCCAGGTCTCTGGCTCCTCTGGACCATGCCTGTAGGTGAAATGCATCAAAAATGGTGGTGAAGATTTGTCAGGGTGTTTTGTTCTTGCTGTAAGTGACAAAGAATTTCCAAACCCATCATTGCTTACAGGGTCTGGCCATTGGGCAGGTCACTGCCATGGGGCTGGAGGACAGAGATGCTGCCCACCCCTTCACCAGTGACCTGCCCCAGGTGTCTCCTCCCATCCAGCTCTGCCTCTGCTCACCTGGCCGTTGCCAACCTCACCACAAGGAGCCCTGATCTATTGCATATGTTTTGGCTGGGATTTTTACACAGTTGGGTCTGCTCACCCTGATCTGATGTGGCCTTCACTGCTGCTTGGCTGTGTCTTTATGGAAGATGCTCCTATTTGTAAGAGACAGGTGAAGCTTTGCTGGTGGATCTGTCCCCTTAATGCCTGTGGCTGCCGAGCATCCCAGTCTGACTGGGAATCATAGAATCATAGAATCATTATGGTTGGAAGGGACCTCCAGGGTCATCAAGTCCAACCTTTATCCCATCATATTCCTAACCATTAGACCATCAGACCATGGCCTCAAGTGCCTCATCAACCCATTTTTTGAACACCCCCAGGGACGGTGACTCCACCACCTCCCTGGGCAGCCCATTCCAGTGCCCAACCACCCTCTCAGGAAAGAACTTCTTCCTAATCTCCAACCTAAACTTCCCCTGATGGAACTTGAGGCCATCTCCTCTCGTCCTGTCATTAGCAACTGGGGAGAAGAGACCAACACCAGCCTCACTACAACCTCCCTTTAGGTAGTTGCAGAGTGTGACAGATCACACAAAGCAGCCCTCCCTGGAAAAACACAGCTGCAATATTGACACTGAGCTCAGCTGATGGCAAGCAGGTGCCCAAGGGACCTTGTCCCATGGGAGTGCTGGGTCCATGCACCTCAGAGCATGGGGAGTTGAAGGCACCAAGAGCAGCTGCTGTCTGGTTGCAATGCTCATCACTCACCAGACTCCCTGCTCAGCTTTATCAGCCGTGTGTCAGGGTGGGACAAAAGCACCTTTTAACCTGGGGTGCCAAAGCCATGGTTTTTAATGTCAAACTTAGTCCAGGGGATGACATTTAATCTCCTCCACAGGGGGCAATGTACTTAGGTGCTAAATGGGTTCCTGGACTTTACAGCTCCAGGGTGCCCCAAGTGAGAAAAAATTACAGCGATGACACATCCGTGTGCTGTCATGTCAGACATTCTGGTACCCTGAGGAGCAAACTGTGCTCCACATGTAACACCAGGGTGCTGCACTGACCACCTGAGCTCTGCACGGGGACCTTTGGGCTGAGCTCATGGGGCAGAGTTGCTCCTCCAGGAACGTGGAGAGACACAGTAGTGGTTGTGGCTTGTCCTGCAGGGTGGGAAATGGAGAGTGGAGAAGGTGCCAGTGTGGGTATCGGTGCTGCAATCAGTGGTGCTGGATCTGCAGGCACAGAGACAAGGGCAGGACAAATTTGGGGGAGTGAGGGCACATGCTGGTGTTTATAGATTCGTTTTGGTTGGAAAAGACCTTCAAGATCATCAAGTCCAACTGTTAACCCCTCACTGCCAAGCCCACCACTAACCCATGGCCCTCAGCACCACACCTACACAGCTTTTAAACACCTCCAGGATGGGGACCCCACCACTGTCCTGGGTAGCCTGGGCCAGGGCCTTTCAGTAAAGATATTTTTCCTCATACCCAATCTAAACCTCCCCTGGCACAACTTGGGGTCATTTCCTCTTGTCCTATCACTTGTTACTTGGGAGAAGAGACCGACACCCCCACCTCACTCCAACCTCCTCTCAGGGAGTTGCAGAGAGCAAAAAGCCTCCTTTTCTCCAGGCTGAATACCCCCAGTTCCCTCAGCTGCTCCTTGTGAGACTTGTGCTCTGAACCATTCAGCAGCTTCATTGCCCTTCTTGGGACCCACTCCAGCACCTCAATGTCCTCCTTCACTGAACACAATGGAGCCTACTGAGAGGCTCAGTCCCTGCCAGGGGCTGGGGGCCTGAGGCAGGAGGACCAGTAATGCAGAAGGCTGGAGGGAAACTCCAGAAACAGCCCAGGAAGCTGAAGGCACCCAGCATCTCAGCAGCTAACCAAGAGTTGGAAGGACAAGGTCAAAAATGATGAATCCAGATGAATGCTATGGCTGGGAGGCAAATGCTGTTTCCACAGTCAGTTAAAAAGGAAGAGGAGGCTGATAAAACCTGACCCCTTGCTTCACCCAAGTGGAAGCAGAAAGCTGGATCCACCTTATGGTGATGCCTTGGGAGACATTGTCACATAAGCATCACCTTCATTGTCCCTGTAACCTTCATAAAGTGGTCAGTGAAGCATTGGTGAGGTCTTTGAGTGGGGTAAGGCCATGGGATCTGGCAATGGCCCCGAGGCTGCATGGATGGAGGCCAGTTCTTGCATGGAGACCACATCTCCTTAGTGGCACAGAGGTTGCTGTGCTTTAAGTTCTCCAGATGGTTTGACGAAATGATAGCTCTGGGATGTGCAGGGGTGACTTTTCATGTCTAGCTCTAAGTCAAAGGTGACTTTTTTAATTTGTAATTGAATTTGTGTTCTGAAAAAAAAAAAAAAGAGAAGGCCAATAGATAACCCAGGTCCATCCTTATTCCCAGCAAAGCAGGGAAAGGGGTAGTGAATTGTTAAAGGCTTAATAGCAGTGGACAAGCTGGTGAGCACGTGCTAGAAAAGACATTCCTCTAAAATAGAAATTGAAGAATGTGGTTTAATAGCACTGAAAATAAAAGGCTAATAAAGTGATTTGGCTGTGATCAAGCTGTACAGCTTCTATTAAAAATGGGTATTTAATTGGATATTTGTTTTGCAGTCAGCTGATTGTGCTTAAAAATATGTGCTATTGCCCTGGAACATTGAAATGATCCCACCTGGCTGCAGGAAGGAGATGCAGCAGTGGGAACACTGAGCCAGAGATACACGGGTTTTTTTGAATGATGGAGTGAGGACTTTGGGGAGGCAGGAAACAAGAAAAACATCTTCACATGTACTGTTCACCTCGTAACAGAGCAAAGTGCTCCAAGCCAGGCTGGGGCTTGCTGTGCTGGATAATGTCCATAGGCTCACTATGGCTCTGACCACCAAAGTGCAGGGTCAAAACTGCAGGTGTGCCATGGTCCAGAGAGGGCTTTAAGCATGTGGTTTGGGAAATTCATGTGGGTCAAGTGCTATTAAAACCCAAGAGTCTTCACAGAGGCAGAAATCTGGAGCTAGAACCTTAGTGAATTACTTGTGAGCTCCACTGCTGTAGCAAACCCCAAGCCCCCACTCCAGTCCTCACAGAGCCGCATGTGGGAAAACCACAGTTTTGGGGTTTTCTGCAGAAGAAGGATCTCAGCTGACTCTATGGAAATAGAACTTCAGTGCTATTTTATGGGCTGAACATTTCATCTGAAAATGGTGAAGCTGAAGGAAGGACTCTTGCTTGCCCAACTGCCTTTGAGGTGACACACCTGTGGCCGCTGCTTGCAAGACAAACTTGAAGCAACAGATGTGATTTTGGATGTAGTCAACAGGAAATAGGTATCTATGTCATCCAGAACTGGTATGGTGGAGAAGGGAAGTTGTGCAGTAGACAGCCTAGATTTTACAAGTGAACCTAAGCACTGGAAATGCTGCCAATCCCACTGATTAATTAAAGTCTGGGTCCAGCAAAACACAGGACATCATAATGGAGCTGGATGGACCTGCAGCATTTATGCAATGATGGAAACATTTGCACAACCGTGTAGCTACAAGGGGCACTACAAGTGCAAGGTGATTGAAGCCCAACACGACATAACAGATTGCTATTGCACAGCCATGTAAATGTGTGGTGGAGCTAATACTTGGCTTGAGCCAAGCCAGCTTGTGCCCAAATTCATTGTATGTTGATTCAATAGATGGGAAGGACACGTCCTTGATAGTACAAGTGCCCGACAGTGATTTGCTTCATGGCTGAGCATCCTGGCAGCTCTCACGCTGCATGGGAGGAGGGAAACCCATTTGGGGATGGAGAGTTGGCAAGGGGATGTCTCTGCTTCTAGGAGAGCAGCAGGGTGTGACAGACCGAGCCCTGGCTGGGACACCACAGACTGAAGTTCACATGCTGCAGGACTGCTGGGAGGTCCACTAGCAAATTAATTGCATCAGCTTTGGTCTTCCCTTTTTTAAGAGGGCAAATGGCTCCGTTGAAATCCGCCTGGCCATCTGTGTTATTCCCAAGTAGAAGTGCAGTGTTGGAAGACAGAAAGGTTTTTCTCTACAGTTTGATTCTTCCTCTCTGATCTATCGAAGTGTCCAATAAACAAATTGAACACAGATTAAATTTTTGTTTGCCTAAAGCTGATCACCAGCTCATCACAGCAAGTGTGAGGTGCAGGAAGCAGCACCTTCAGTCCCACACTGTTCGCCTCCTCTGGGAGGAGCTGGAAGAAATGGATGAGACCTGTGATAATTTCTCCAACTCCCTTTGCCCATCTGGCTCCACTCTGCAGATCATTTAGCGTGAAGAAAGCAATTTTTTTGCCTTTGATACTGATAGCAGCGAGGAGGGTAATTGGAGCCTGGAAGGTGCGGTAGCTACCGAGCAATCTCAGCCCTCTCAGGTCTCTGATGTAGTGTAAAACCCAAAGGGGAGTTGCAATTACCACCCATTGCCCTGGACAAGGATTTATCTTGCAGCCACATGAAAGCGAAATCTCTCTGATCTGTTTTTTGCCCCCTCCCACCCTGTACCTGATCAGGATGTGTCATATCTCGGATTAAAGGCACTTTCTTTTCAAATGCTGTGAGGAAAACCTGTGTGTGACATTCAGTTATTCTGCTCTTTAAAATATTACCCCTGATGAGAAGGGAGTTGTTGCAGTGCTGGTGTCCTGAGAAACTGGATGCTGAACTGGAAACTTGGAGAGTCTAATAATGGACCACAAAACAAATGGTTTAATGGATCTTTTTAAAGCTCCTTTCAAGGGGGAAAGATGATTCAGTAGCTGAGGACTGACCTGGTATGCAGGAGATGGGGCTTCAGTTCTTTGTGTTGCTGCAGATGCAACAGGAAAATGAGATGTTCAGTAATTTCAGGAGCTTGGCTTGTGGCCTGAGTTGCAGTAAAGCCCTGGGAGCAACAACCCAGGGAGGGTGCTGCATGCACAACAGCTTGATGATCAAAGGCACCAACCCAAGGAACGGCACCGTGCAGGCAGTGTGGGCCAGCGGGAAGCTGCTGTCAGGATCCTTTCCCTGAAAGGGCTCCCTGGGATTTGAGCAGGAGCTGCTCAGGTAACGTTTGGGACACCAGAGTTTGGGAACTATCACACGAGCTCAGAGCCCTTCACCATCCCCTTGTGGTCCATACGGCCCAGCATGTGCCCCAATCAATGACTGGCACTTCAACGTGAGATCTGAGGAGCCCTGATGGACGGAATGAGCCAAATGGGGAGCTTCTGCCTTGGTCTGAGGTCTGTTTTATTTTGGCTCAGATGCCTCCTCAAAGACCTTGCCCCTGAATCGCTGCTTGGGAGCAGGCAGCAGTCTTCACTGTGTGTTGTCTCAGAGCTGTAACAGCATTAATCCTCTGGAAATAACCGAGACATTCTAAACTTGACATTTCCTCCTCTTTTCATGAAATACAACAGCATATCACAGGCATCGGCTGCATGAGAAGCCCTCCTGGCAAGTGGCAGCTCCACTGATGGGAAAGATAGTGTTTGTGATCTCTCTTTGTCTGATGCTCCCCTCCAACTCCTCTCTATTAACAGAAGCTTTTCAAGGGAAAAAGAGAGGTTGTATGTAACCCAAACTCCCACTGCTCCAAGGCACGTGAGACCTCTTTCTTTGCTCAGCAGCGTGTTGAAAGTGCAAGTCACAGCCTTATTGAGTCTCACGTACGGAGTGGGGAGAGCAGATCTGCCTCTCACTTCTCCACCTTGCTCTTTGGCAGCTCCCAGCCAGGCATCCCTCTGCTCCACTGTGGATACAGCTGATGAGCATCCTCTGCAGTGTTGGGTTAGTGGGAAGGTGGTGGCCACAGGACCCCTTCATGAAACAGCTTTGGGTGGTGACGTGGTATCGTCCAGGACATCTCCTGGGGGAGGAGAAATTGGAAAGGTCTTGGTTGAATGCAGGGGAAAACCATCTAGATCTGGGTGATTAAATTGGTGGGTAAATCCACTGGAGTCAGTGGATGCGTTGAGCCTCAGTTGGCTCAGCTCCACCATTCGGTTGTAGCCCATCAGTTGCCACCCACTTTGGATCCTTTTGCTGGTAACCAGCACCCCTGAAATCGGGTCCTTTGCCCAGCACGTGGAAACTGAATTCAGTCAATTGATTTCCATCTTCCTGCAAAACCCTTCCTGGGCTCCAAACTCCCAGGGCAGCACTTGCTGCAGTTATCAGCCTTCCACTGAAGGAGGACAGGAGCTCTAGTCATGCTGACACTTTCAAGTGATGACCATAACTAGAAAGTGATGATCCCTGCTTGAGTGATGCTTGACACCATCTGTGGGATGTAGGCAAGGGGAAAGGTCCCAGGAGAAAAGAAATGGGTTGACCCACTCTGGGCTACTGCTTTGGCATATCAATTATAAGAGAATGTCCCCCTCTTAGGTAGGAGAAAAAAATGTATTTGAGCTTTTTTGAGCAATTTTTGCCACCAAATAATTTCATTAAAGAGGGCTGAATGGAAGAACACAAGATCTTCAGCTGTGGACCTGGACACCTTTAGTGTTATTGAGGTCATGAGTGCTGAATCCTGGCATGTTTTAGGGCAGAGAAAACACCCTGGTTCTGAATATAGACCAGAAAATGCTGCTGAGGAGCTGGGGGCAGCTTGTCTCGATCAGCAATGCTCTGTTCTCTCCTGTAGAGGCTCTCGTTTGGGTTGGGGACACTGCACCAGGACATCATCAAACGCTGTAGTGGCTCTGGGCAACCACAGACCCTCTTCACACTATCCTTGCAGCACATCTGTCCATTTGTGGTGGCTCTTGGTGAGGCTGGAGCTAAACGACTTTTTTTTTATAGTTTATTTAAAAGCAGAGAGTCCTTAAAAATAATGACTGCAAGTGCAATAAGCTGCTTGATACAGACCAAAGAGGCACGTAACTGCCTGTAAAGGACAGGATGTCCACCAGTAGCTTTAAAGTCTAGAGGTCAAATGCTGCAGTGACCCACTCTGCTCTGACAGTTGAACATTTCCCTGAAAGCATACATATTGTTTAAAATAAATATTGTTGTGCCTTCTCTGAAGGCAATTGAATTTTTGCCATTGTTTTTGACAGAACTAAGATGTTCCTTGCCTATAACTCCTTGCAGAAATCATGTCACCCACAAGGCACAACGTGGCCTGAGCCCGAGACAGGGCTGTGTGTTGCCTGCAGTCTGTGTGGGGTGAAGGATGATTTGCACATTAGCTGTTTATCTCCACGACCTGTGAATCTGATGCCATTTATTCAGCAGCCTTGGGCTCTCCTCCATAATTCCCAAGTGCTGAGCTGTCACTGGTCTCCCTTCTGACTCCCCTGAGCATCACAGCATCAGCTGGTGGAGATGCTGACAGTAACCCAGCCAAAAGCAGGCAGGGATTTACCATAGGGCCCTCCTCTCCTGCTCATTCCCACCTCCCAAGAGAGCACTCACAGGAGTGGCAGAACATGGCCCTTTCCCACCCCCCCAGGTGTTTTCCACACCTAGCTAGAAAAGCCAAATGGCCACCAGCTGACAGCTGCTTTGGTACCCTCATAGAGTCCCAGACTGGTTTGGGTTGGAAGGGACCTTAAAGCTTCTCCAGTCCTAACCCCCTGCCATGGGCAGGGACATCTCCCACCAGACCAGGGTGCTCCAATCCCCATCCAACCTGGCCTTGAACACTGCCAGGGAGGGGCAGCCACAGCTTCTCTGGGCACCCTGGGCCAGGGTCTCACCACTCTCCAGCACACATCTACCTGCATCTTGGACCCAATCCCAGAGGCATTGTCCCTTAGAAAAAAACCCAAAGTTCACCGCAATGATACTTTCACACCTTATTAGCAGCACATCTTCATCAGCTGTGGTGGAGCTGACCCAATTCACACTAGCAAAGATCCAGCTGGGTGTTGTTGTCCCAGCTGCCTTATGGGCAGATGGTTCTGCCTTTGTGCCAGCAAGCCCACTGCTCTCTGGGCCATCCCTTTTCTTTCAGCTGGGCTATTTGTGTAGGAAGGTTGTGCCTGAGGTGGGTGAGAGGAGCATCGACTGATCTGTGTGCTAGCACAGGTCTTCTCAACCACAGATGGGTTCATGGATACTGAAAGCTTCCTATGGAAAGAGACTCAATTGAGAAGATGCTTAAAGAAGTGCATGACTTCCTAGCTAACACAACCAGTGCTTGTTCCCCCATGAAGAGGAGTTATAGCTGAACTCTTAGTTTCCAGACAAAACAGAGAGGAATTCTGTTAAGTCCCTTTTCTAAGCCTGTGCTGAGCTCTTCACAAACCAGTCTCAGCTGATCACAGGACTGCAGGAGCTGCTGCTCTCAGGAGCCTGCCAAGTATCAGGGGAGCCACTACAACACTGAGAAGCAGCAGCACAGGTATTCTCTGAAGACAGTAAGTAGCAATGTTTCATGACTTTATTTAGCTGTATCTATGAAATATCTTTGTGCCAAAGAGGATTCATGCAGCTTTTCATAATTTTCAGGAAATTTTGTAGCAGCCTCTAGAGAGAGGAGAAATATTGAAGGCAGCAATTGTTTGGCTATGAAAGGGCTTTCTGGCTTAGCAGTAACCCAATATTATAATGAGAAGTTCTTCCCTTCTTTTTAATTTTCTTTTTAGTATAGGACTGAGAATTTTGCACTAGACACATGCAAACTTGCCAAACATGAACAAGAGCCATAACATGTGAGAGGACAAGTAGCTGTTGGTCTCTGCTCCTTCCATCTTTACTCAAAGGCTGTGGCTGTCAGGCTGTTGGCACTGCTCTGCAGTGAAGTGAGTAATTCACTGAATGTGTAGTCCAGTTCCTAATCTGAGAGGTTATTGGTGGTAGCTGGTGATGTTACTGTGGCCTGGCAGCACTGCTAAATATTACAGATGAAACTCCATCAATGGAGGTGCAGCTCTGCATCAAAAATTAATACCCTGTTCCTAAGCTGTCAAGATCCATGCATGCCTGTGCTGACACAGTGACTTAATAAAATAGCTAGCTTAACTCGGTGTATTTAGGGGATGATCATCTCTGCTAACACTTCCAAGTGGCTGTTGGCTCAAGTGGTTATGACCAGCAGTAAGAAGAAGGTCACCTATAAATCTCGGTATCCAGGTACAGCACTCAGTTAATGCAGTTTAAATCAGAGTGTCTCATGTGCCAGGCCCAGGGGCTCCTTGGTGATTAAGATACTACTTCTATTAAACATTAAAGGCTGGTCTGCATGAAGATTTTACCTGAGCTGCACTCTGAAGAACAGTCCCAGGTGACAAACTTCTTTTTCTCTCGGTTAAGTAGCTCTGTGTTATTAGCCATCCTCTTGCCACTGCCGTTCGTGGCCAATGTGCCAACCCACCTTGCCTACCCCTTTGAATAAGTGCTGCTCTGCTTAGGGTGGCAGCAAAATGAAGTTGATTCCCTGTTTTCTGAAGTTAATAGTGTCTTTCAGATAGACCTTCCTTGACTGTGAACAAACCCCTAGCCAACATCTCTGTGCCCATCGCTGAACTGGCCAGCCTGGGATCTAGGAGGGTTTATCATGCCTGGGGATGCTTCAGTCCACTTTGGTCCAGGCTTCGTATCGTCTGCACAGCTTCCAGGGTCTGGTTTCTCCCAAGCATGGAGAAGCATCTCCAATGCACATAACAAGTGTCTGTTGGAGCACCCCAAATGGAGGCAGTCCTGGTGTGTATTTGATTAGGGAATTAAATGGGTAACAAAGAAGCCATCAGCCAACTGGAGAGAACTGAGCTTGTAGATTTTTTCCCTTGCCTTGGATCTATTGCTGATCCTTGGACTGAGTGTTGATGGTGATGGCAGGAGGAAAGGAGGGAGGGAGGAAAGGAAAATAGGGTTTGATTCTGCCAAGAGAAGCAAGCTCATGCCACCTTGATATGTATAAATGGAGAGAGAGAAGGTTAAGGGTCTGCTCAAGCCCTTAGAGTGACTCGACAGGACAATTCAGGTGACTATGGACTACTCTGGGCTGTCCTGGAGGATGCTCTGCATTACCTGAGTTGGAGCAGTGTCCTGTGGATTGTAAACATACTTCTTATTCAAGGTCTGTGCCTTTTCCTATTGCTCTCACCACTGGTCTGTGCCATGCTCCTGGTGCTGGGAGTACCTGTTGGAGGGTCACCCACAGCAGTTCTGCTCACTGTGTGCCCTGCTTTCACAGAATCACAGAATCCTAGGGGTTAGAAGGGACCTCGAAAGATCATCCAGTCCAACACCCCTGCCAGAGCAGGGTCACCTAGAGTCCATCACACAGGAATGCATCCAGGTGGGGTTTGAATGTCTCCAGCCAAGGAGACTCCACAACCTCTCTGGGCAGCCTGTTCCAGTGCTCTGGCACTCCCACAGTAAAGAAGTTCTTCCTGATATTCACATGGAACCTCCTATGCTCCAGTTTGCATCCATTGCCCCTTGTCCTATCATTGGTCATTACTGTAAAAAGCTTGGCTCCATCGTCCTGCCCCTCACCCTTTACATATTTGTAACCATGGATGAGGTCACCCCTCAGTCTCCTTTTCTCCAAGCTAAAGAGCCCCAGCTCCCTCAGCCTTTCCTCATAAGGGAGATGTTCCACTCCCTTGTGCTCCTTGTTTGGAGCACAAGCAGCCCCTGGTCTCTGTGGGTGAAACGATAGCTCTGTTCTGCACTGAGATCTTGGTCAACATGTGTGTCTTCCAAATGTGGAGGGCATGAAGAATAGAAACATTTGGTTTGTCTCTCTAGAAAAACAACCAGTGCAGACTTTCTCTCTAAATGAGGTTTCACAATGCTAATGATTACTGGGCTCTGGAGCCCAATCTGGATGTTTGCTGAATAGACCTAGAGAGGAAACTGTGGGGAGGTGGACTTTTGATTGATATTTCCAAGAAAATGCAGTGCTGGAATCAAAACATTTCAAGTAAACCCTTTCACTCCAGCTTCTCGAATTCTCATCACACTGTTCTCAAAGTTTGCCCTGTCTGCTCTGCTCGGTGATTAACAGCTCCTGTCTGTAATTGCCTTGGGTGGAGACTGTCTCAGTGTAAAGTGCTCCTACTGTGGGAATTTGCACTTTAGCACTTTCCCTGATTTATGAACGGAGATGAGTACAGAGAGAAATCCAAACCTGCTGTCTCAGACCACAGCTGCCTCACAGGGCAGGGGTTCATCCTGACCCTTGCAAGCCACGCCCTGGGCATGGAGCAGGCAAACCCTGTTTCAAAGAGCTCTGTGTCCTCGCCCATCCTTGCTGCATCCACCAGAACGGAATTCACTCCAGCTGGAGGTAGCATTAATTTTTGTTGGGGAGGCAAACAGCAGCAGCTTTTCAGACAGGGCTTGAACCAAGGGTTTCACTTGCTGTTATCTTAAACCAGTGCTCCTATGCTTCCAAGAGCATGCTCTTGCTTTCTGCCCCTCCCTCCAGTTTTGCAAGTCCTGGTTCATAGAATCGTAGAGTCATTTAGGTTGGAAAACACCTTTAAGATCATCAAGTCCAACTGTTAACCAAGCACTGCCAAGTTCACCACTAAACCATGTCCCTCAGCACCACATCTACACATCTTTTAAATTCCTCCAGGGACGGTAATAGTGTTGGATCATAACAAGTTTCCCCACCCTTGCATGAATTCCTGGGAACTGCAGTTTCTCCAGGTTTCTTTGTGGCAAGGGAGCCAGCACATACAAGGGCTATACACCCCAGGAGGGCTTTGGAAGTACAAGGTGATCTTATGGATGGTTGCCCATGTCTCAGTATCTTTTGGAAGCATAGCTTGAGATTTCCACTTAATGACACTTCTGACTATCTGGGATGATGTGATCTTGAATAGAAAGAAGAAGAAGAAAGGGTTATATTTTCCAGTGGAACTTACAGAAGAATTCAGTTTAGCCAGGGTTGTGAATCATTGTGATGGCAGGAGTAGAAGAGCATTTGTGCCAGCACTCATCAGTGCTGAACTTCACCCAGGGTGAGAGAAGCAAATTGGTCCATGTGGGCAGTTAAATTAGTTGAACTGTATTTTGAGGTTACCTTGAAGTCACTGTCATGGTTAGAGGTGTGCTGGGAGCAAGGTCCTCCTTGGGGGGTTGAGACAGGACATGTTTTTCTGTCCCCGAGATGGAGAAAGGAAGCTACAAGGAATGACAAGTTACTGAGCGAACATGTTGTAATTTCAAATCACTGCTCTGGAGCCTAAACTTGATTATCACAGAGCAGGCAGCAATATTTTACGCAGGGTTGTTTTCTGTAAACTGCAATAATATTCTTGATGTTTTTTTTTCTTTAGAACGATTGGGTAAGCAGTCATCTCCTGTGCTGGGATTTTACAATAATAACTTCACCAAGAGTGTAACGTTACTCATGATTACTTTAGGTTAGCTAAAAGGAGGCTTGGCTGCAGCACAACTAACGTTTCTTTTGAGCAGCTTTAGGTCTTCAATCAATTCATAATGGGAAATAATATCATTATCCACATTCTATAGATGGAGAAAACGAGTTGCATTTTGGTGAAAGTCTGGTCAAAGATCATTTGCCAGAGGTGCAGATAGTCCCATGGTCCAGCTACAACACTGTGACGGCTGACATGTTTATAAACCAAGAATATAAAAATGATAAACTGGGGTGAAGTAGTATTTTTGTACCAAAATTCAAGAAGCCATAGCAGCTAAAACCAAAGATCAGCTTTATTCATACAGTAACTGGAACAGACATAAAATCACAAACAGGTTTTTAGAAATGTCGTCCGGGGGAGGTTACGTGCTGTGATGACTGATGGATTGAATTCTTAATACTCCCTTTGGGTTTACTATAAGCTGCTCACACTTATTATAGATCTACTATATTTAATTTTGTTACCAAGTTAATTGTATTTTCCCTAAGAGCTCCAGCAGCCTGCTGTGTATTACTGTGTCTTTGCCAATGAACTGCTCCACTTATTGGCTAATAACTGACTGTAAGAATTTTCTTTATAAATTCAGTCTCCTTAAATGCTTCTGATAACACGGTCTGCATACGTATTATTCTGGCTCCTCTTTCAGCTTGCCTTACTCTGAGCACGGCAATATTTTGAATTACTTAAAGGTTTAGTGCCCCTTTGTCATATTTACTATCAGTATCTGAACTGTAAATATAAAAATTACCCCTTTGTGAAAGCCACTGTAATTGCTCCCAAATCTCCCTCAGTGCAAGAGAATCTTGAAATAAAGGCTTAGAAAGATTGACTTTGTTGAACTGCACCGTGCAGCTCGAGAATAAGTGTGAGACTTCTTGATTTTATTTATTTATTATTTTTTAATTTAGGCTTCTATTACTATCAGCAATGCTTTTTTGTTTGTTTGGGGTTTTTTAACATTTCAGAATGTCTGAGCATATTATTCACAGCTTCAGTGTAGTACTTATACCAAGCACTCCCGATATGTAACCAACAAACTGTATGTATGCTGTGACTGGATAAGATGATAGCTGCAATGCTGCCTGGCAGAGGGAAGAGTGCACAACTGCTGGGTGAGAGGAACGTGTTGGGGGTCCCATTTGAGGTGTCCAGCCTGTTGCCTTAAGTGCCTCATTCAGCTGTGACTAAAGTTCTCAGTGTAAGTTTGCTTTCTTGTGCCAGTAGAAATTTTGATGCTGATTGCAGTGAGACTCACAAACTCCCTTCCTGAGCTTTGCTGTAATATAGCTCCTTCCTTTCTCATTACTTATGTTTTTCATCATCCCCCAAGCAGTGCTGGGATGTTTTCTTCCAGTTATATGCTAAATTCTTTAACTCTGCACAGACAGCCTCTCTGGTGGATTTCATTTGGCAGATTCACTGCTGGAGAAGCAAGAGGAGCAATAAACTGGTGCTGGCCACCCTCTAGATGGAATTACTTTTCCCTTCTCTTAGAAGAAGTAGTTGTCACATTTATGTCTATTCACAAACAACTTCTAGATAAAGTCTCAGATCAGAAACACATCAAATGCCAGTGGTCTAATGGTTAGGAATATGATGGGATAAAGGTTGGACTTGATGACCGTGGAGGTCCCTTCCAATCATAATGATTCTATGATTCAAAGCTGGGGTCCTGTAAACATTTTCTAATTTGTACAGAATTCCAAGTCTATTCCAAGAGAAGAGAGGGGCCAAGAGTCATATCACTGTTCCTGGTGGTCAGGATGCTCTGCTTTGGACGTGGGAGATGGAAGTGTAAGTCCCCACACAGCATCAGGGAGATGATTTCCACGTCCAAGCCCAAATAACTAGCGTGTTGCCTACTCTTGGTATGGAGTTTGTTCTCAATTGGGAGCAACAGATTAATCCTAGGCAGGAAAAGGTTATGTCCTAACATGCTGCATAGATTATTGTTTGTCTTTGACCAGACCAGTTGCTTAATCCTTAATCCCTTTAAATCAACCCCTTCTTTCCCTTTTCTCTTCTGACTGGTGGAGGTCCTTTGATTTGCTCGTACATCAAGTGTCCTGCAAAGGCAGTGAGTGAAACTTGCTCAGATCATATGATGTTGGGCTAATTAAGGTGGGCAGAGCACTGAACTAACGTGTCTGTCCTGCTTCTGAGACGCAAGCTTGCTGAGTCTGCACAGCCTCACATCACACATCTGGTTCTGAGCACCTCAGCATCAGCTCTCCCTATGCATTGTGTAGTGACCCTTGGAGCCCTGCACCATAAGGAGGATTTGGTGTAGGGGCAGCACGGCTAGGAGTGAGGGACTGATGAGTCTTTGAGGGTCCATCCCTCACACTCAGTCCAGGCTGGAGCAGAGGTGACTCACTGGCTGGTTGCAGCACAGAGAATTGGTTGTGTCACAGCTCTCTGGGTGCTGTTTTCTGGCTTGATCCTGTGAACTTCCCTCTTCTTGTCACGCCATCTTTCAGGTAAGAAGCACAGCCTCACATCGCTGCCTTTCTGTCTGCATATCACCTGGTGCAGACAGAACAGAGAGCAGCTCCTGCTTGCAGTGTGACAAGGACACTTTGACCACACAGGCAAAATCAGGGTTCAAATGGAGCTCAAAGACCCTTTCTCTTTCCCTGGCCAGAGGTGCTGTCTTCACCAGGGCTGTGCTGTCTAGTAGCTGAGACTGTTGTGCCTTGGGCTGCTGGTTTTGTTCACCTTATGCTGCTGTTCATCTGCCACTGGCTGGGTGCATCCTGTGGCCATCAGACTGGAACTGACAGTCCCTGGCTGTGGATATTAATGCTGCTTCATGATATTAAGGCTGCTGGGAGCCTCAGTGGTGGTTGGCACAGGCAGATTTCTTCTTGGGTAATATGAAGTGTCAGGTAGAGGAGGATTCTTGCTGGAGGTCACCTGGAGATCCAGTGGTCTCTCCTGCCTTCACATCCCCTTTTCTTGTAGCATCACCCTTTGTTTCCCAGGCTGCCGGAGTGGATAGCTCATTCCTGGTACATCTGAAATGAAAACCTATAATGAATATAAATCATTCTCTGCCCCTGCTGCTGGCAATCACTGCCTTCTAACAGCCCAAACTAAACCCATCTGAATGAAGTGGAGTGGAGTGTCTGCCTCCCTTTATTGCAGGATAGAACTGAGTGTTCACAAATGATGGGATACCTCTTGAAGAAGCTCCAGATAAAAAAGTTAGCCATTTATGGAGGAAATGCAGAATGCTTTTATTACCAGGCAGGTAGCAGTGATGCTTTGTATTTGTATCACCTGTAACACATTGGGGGTCAGGCTGGGGGGAGTATTTGCCTCCAAGGATAGCCAAATAACCTTTGCTGTGCTTCCGACAATTTAAAAGGATTTGCAGACCTACAAGCTACTTACAAAGGAGAATAAACTTTTAAGGGAGCTTAATAAACTCAGACTTTATATAAAGATGTTATTTTTTCCTGGTGGTATAACTGTCTGTTTGGACAAGCCACTCTGGTATTCACCATCAGGAGAAATCTCAGGGAGACAGGGTATCATCCTAAGAACATCCATGAGCTCAGGCAGCCTGTGAGGTTGAAGGTGGAAATAGCTGGGGGGAATTTTCTGGCCTCTGCCATACACTATAAACACATCTTTGTTTTACAGCTGAGGAAGCTTGAGGCAAGAGGAGTTGAAATTTGGCCTAAAGACATGCTGGCAGCAAGACGTTTCCCCTGAGTTACAAGTCCTGGAAACCGTTGTGTTCCTGTCAGAGATTTCTGTTTGGTAAGTTTTTGTTTAATCTTCCTTCAAGTACCTACTAGGAAATGATCCTAAAAGGTAGGCATCTATTTAAGGTTGTCATTACGGTTCCTTCTCTTCAGGCTGATAAAAAATGCAGAGCAAGTGCAAATGGTAAATAGCAGATCTTCAGATACTAATGAGGTGGTAAAATGCTAGGTGATGTTCAAAGATAGTAAATAGAGAGCAATGCCTTGTTACAAAACATTTACAAGCACAAGCTCTAAGTTAGCTGCCACCGTCCAGAGAAGAGGTGTTCAAATTGTGGTAACATCTTTGAAAACACTTCCAGACCCACAAAAGAAAACAGCATGAGTGGGATTCTTAGGCAGGGATAAATAACAAATCAGAAACTTGGCTTTTCCTGCAGATCCACAGCATGTCTACAGTTACATTGTGTGCTGTGCTGCTCCCCCCTCTCAGAAAGGACAGGTAGAACTAGAGAAAGACACAGTGAAGGACATGGGAGGTGGCCAAAGGTATGGAACAACCTCTGCATTAGGAAAAGTGAAATAAAGAAGACTCTTCAGCTCAGAACAGAGATTAACAGGTAGAGAATATGATGGAGGTTTGTAAAAGCATAAGTTGAATGGAGGAGATTTAAGGAAGCAGTTAAATGTAATTTCTCATAATGTAGGGATTAAGGGGCACTAACAAGTGGCCAAGTAGGAGGTTTTGAAGTAACAAAACAAATTTCCTTTCACAACATATATTTTAATGTGAGGAATTTGTTGTAATACAATGTTTATAGAAAAGCCTAGAGACATTAAAAAAAAAATACTCAGAGAATGAACCACAGACTGGTTTGAGTTGGGAGGGAACTTAAAGCTCATCCAGTCCCAATCCCCTGCCATGGGCAGGGACACCTCCCACAACGCCAGGGTGCTCCAAGCCCCGTCCAACCTGGACTTGAACACTGCCAGGGAGGGGCAGCCACAACTTCTCTGGGCACCCTGGGCCAGTGTCTCACCAGGGAAGAAAAGTCCATTTAGCTGTTGCTTAGCAATCACATGGAAAAACATCATGCCACCTGTCTGAGACATTTGGATCAGGGTGGGATGAAGCACCCTCTGGAACTGGTTATCTTTCTCCATTGATTACAGTGGGAACATAAAGGTTCAGCTTAGGCTAGATGTGCACATTCTGGACAGCTAAAGGAAGGTGTGATAGTTCTCACACTTTCTGACAAGTTCTCCTTGGAACTGACTTGCACAAGACTTGTAGGAAGATAAATTCTTTCAGGTACAAGGTGATGAACTCAACTTGTGATCAAGTCAGCAAAAAGCCAACTTCTCTGACTCGATACTGCAAAAGCACAGGGAGAGCAGTCGGTGCTCTGAAGCGAAGCAGACCCAGAAGACAGCGAAGCAAGATGAGGTGGCTCAGAGTGGAGAAGGAACAGGAGGAGAGACAACCCAGACCTTTGGTACACAACTGGCATCAATCATTGCTTACGCTGAAAGGGAGCTATAAGTGCTGAAAGCCATGAGTGTTCCCTCAGCTGCAATAATAATTCTGCGTATTACAGATTCAGCTGGGTTTGTTTTGATGTTTTTGTAATCTCTTAAGTCGCATTTTGAGGCTACTTCCAAAAGAGGTTGTTTGTATTTGTGCCTTTTTTCTTTTATCTTTTTGTAAACACAACAATGCTGTGTCTCTGTCTGCAGCACATCATTTTGCCTCTGGTTTTCCTCCTGTGTCTCACTGAGCAATGCTGTTGCAGAGCGGACGCTCTGAGCTGAACAGGGCAGTACGTGCACTGAGCAGTGGGCTGCAGCTCTGTTGAGGAGCTTGAGATTCATTCTAAGAAAGCAAAACCTTTGTTAATGTTTCATAGCCATGGCAAGGCAACCAAAGCAGGAGGAGGAATGATGGGGAAGTCTCTTATCCCACATTTTCCCCATGCGGTTGGTGATTATCAGTGATTTATTTTCTGATGTCCGCTCAAACACTCACTGGGCCTGATTTACGGATGTCTTGAGCTCTCCCAGCTACAACTGAAGCCACTGGGAGCTGTACTTTGAACACATAAAGTGCTAAAACACAGTTAAATATCTGGAAAATCAATGCCTTTGTCTCTACACCTACTTCCCTGCGTGCAGAATGAGGGCAGTGAGGTCTTTTGAACGTTGGCAGTGTGTTGTGAAGATGAAGGCAAGAAATGACTTCTGCACTTTGTTTGCAAAACTCCCAGTTTCTCCTGTGAAGAGTGTCCCAGAAAAGTCCCACAGGGAATTATTCATGTTCTATTCAGTGCAGGGGTTTGGTGCTGTGTGGAAAATAGGGGCTCAGCTCCCACACAGACTAATGAGTGTGGAAAAATAGTGACTTGGTGTCTGGTCCCCACTGTGTCAGCACCTCCAGGAGATAAGAGGCTTGCAGGAAAAATATTGCCATAGAATATAGACTTGTTTGAGCTTATGCCACTTACTGAGACTGAGAGATGTGAGAGGGGATGTGTGTGGTAGAACCAAGAATGGTGATGGCTCTGTGTCCAAGTCAAGGGGTAAGGAGAAGAAGAGGAGGAAGAGCCATCCTTTAAACTAGGCATAAATAATACAGCTTTTGGAAGAGTGGCAGCTGTAAAGGGAAGGGGGACTTGACAGAGCCATTACCTAACGGCCAATTTGGGTATGGGGCATGACTTTAACAGATGGTTAAAACCTACCCAGCACAGTCCTGGTGGCATAGACCACCTTTATTTTGGCGTTTCTGACCTTTCAGTGCTTTCAAACATTGACATTAATGGTCTCTGCTTTCCATGTAATAAATTGAGAGGTACCAACAGAAGTTTTAGATACACATGACATCTCCTTGAAATGGAAATATTTGATTTATACCACAATCAAATAGCTAGGAGGCAGGTAATTTATTACAAACAAAGGAAAAATTACTGGAAGGCCTATTCTTCATACCGAATGCTAGGAAATGGTTATTACTGCTCTAAATTTCATAGTATTATAGTCACAGCCTTGGGATTAGTAGATTTATTTCTTTTAGAGATTATGCTAGCAAATGTGTCAGTTCCATGTTACACATCAAACAGAAATCCAGCACTGCCCTGGTTGTGACAGGAGAAGGTTTTGTGCCCTGCAGTGTGACTTCTGCCAAATACCATTGGGCTATCATACACATATAAAAAACCCCAAACAAGCCAAAAAACCAAGCAAAAAACCAAAAGCCCTTCTACAGAGATGGTGTTCTGTGACTCTCAAGTAGATCTAAGTGCCACCCCAAGCACCATTTTTGTTATTGAATGCAGGTGCTGCCAGCAGTGTTTGATGTAACTTGAGCATTTCTTCTTTTTGAGCAAAGAAAAATACTGGGTTCTCGTAGAGATAGAGACTCAAATAGTGTGAGAGGGAGCAAGAGAAAATTCATCACCACCAGACACTGAAAACCTTGTTCGTGGCAAGTTGCAGTACTTTAGAAAACAGAAAAGTTCCTGATGAAAGATTTAATAATTTATGTGATGAATAGCAAATAGGTTTGATGTTATCTGGGTTCATATTGCAATATGACAGCTTGTTCTGGCTGCAGAATATGTTGGTCTGTGCTGATATTCGACAAGCTGAAGTCTGATCATGTAAACACCAAAGACCGTATTTAAATGACTTCAATGCCATGTGTGGGACTGTTAAAGGAAGAACCACATTGCCATTTTCCTTCTGGCCCTATAGGTCATGTTTGATTATATCTTGCATAATAAACCTGAAGTGATTAGAATTGCAATGGGATGCTGTGCTAAAGAAGGAAAAAGGAAATTATTTTTTTACCAACACAGCATCTAGGACTGATTCCCTGGTGCTCTGGGGTTGGATGGACTCTGTTGTGGGAATCTTTTTAGGTACAGAGTGGTTACAGGTAGAGCTGATTGTCCAGCCTGGGAGGAAGAACTGGCTGCAATGACCTCTTGAGATGATGTTTCAGGTGCAGCTTTCAATAATTTTATGATCCCTGGGGCTCTTGAGGACAGGAGTAATCCTCTGGCACGCTAGGAGCTGAAGATGCACACGTGGTCCAGGGCTCTGGAGGAGACATCCCTGCTTGTACCTCATTTTCTACCTGATTTTGTGGCATTTGACAAACATGGGATAAGAAGCTTTATTACAAATAGTAATATCAGACTGAACAGAGTGCTCAGTGCTTGTTAGCAGTCTGGAAAGCTCTTTAAATACAATGTCAATGCAATGGGGAGAATGAGATGTGCACACTGGGAACCAACCTCTAATGCCTGAAGCACTAAAATGAAACAAGCAGCAGGCTGGGTGATCTAGAAAGAAGAGATGTGGCGATCCAGCTGAATTTTGGAATGCTTATGGTAGCAGGAAAAAATACAAGCAGAGAAGCTTGGGTAGCAGCAGGTCTCTCTAAGGACACAGAAATAAATCTCCAAACTGCAGTGCTCAAGCAGAAGGTTCAGTGGCAGCCATAAAACACTCAGTGCCATCTGGGAACAACTCAGATTTAATTAGAAAACTGTTTGCAAAAGAGATCTGCTGTCCCTCCCAAGCTTTCTCCTTGAACATAGCGATAGATGTCCAAACAGCAGAGCCAGGTTAGGCGTTGGATAACACAGTGCTTGAACAGTTTTGCCTTTGGTACAAAGTAATGGCTGAAAAATTGTACCAGCAGAGGGAGCGGGACACCAGATTTCTATTTCTTATGTATCACAGAATCACAGAATTCTAGGGTTGGAAGGGACCTCGAAGGATCATCTAGTCCAACCCCCCTGCCAGAGCAGGGTCACCTAGAGTCCATCACACAGGAACGCATCCAGGCGGGGTTTGAATGTCTCCAGCAAAGGAGACTCCACAACCTCTCTGGGCAGCCTGTTCCAGTGCTCTGTCACTCTCACAGTGAAAAAGTTCTTCCTGATATTCACATGGAACCTCCTATGCATGTATCTAATCTAAGGAGTTTCCAGAGGGAAACCAGATGCTAAAACCCAAACTTCACCCACTGATCCTTTTGAGAAAGTGTTAGTTGGGGTAAGTTTTCTTCCATGGCTATGAAGCGGCTGCAAAGGCAGAAAAAATAAAGTCTTCATATATGCATTGCAACAATTATTATGGAGAAAGCTCACAATGTTTTTAAAGTATTGACCAAACCCTTCCAGGATTATTTTATGTCCTATCATGAGAGATACCAGATTTAGGGCATATGACAGAAACAGGAGTGAATACTCTGGATAATGGGGCTGCAATATGTGATGAGACCTGGATAAGAGGATGGGTCAAGTTCACTGCGTTCGTTGGGGGAAGGTGTCTGGGCTTCTTTGGCAGGTTCTTTAGGTGTGATGCAGTACCCCTGCAGGGACTACATACGCAGCATCAGCAGCAGATCACAAGTCCTATGTGTCCACTTGTGGGGCAGAAGAGGGTTCGCAGTGCTGGGCTACAAACATGGCAGTTATGAGCCCAAAGAGGAGGGTGCGTGGAGCTCCAGCCAGATCTGTCACATGATAAAGGTGGGAAAAAATGACAAGCTGACTGGAGGAGATCCAAGGAATCTGAATTCCTGAGGTCACTCTGGAGAGGCATCAGAGTGGCAATGCTGCTTGGCGATGTGACAAAGTCAGCGTGCTGAGGCTGGGCAGTGAAGACCAATAGCAATCTGCTTCACTTAGCCCAGCATGGCAAACAGATGGAAAGAACAGGATAAAAATCAGCTTCACCTTCACAGACAGTTCACACCATAAAAACCTCATTCCCAAAAAGCAAAAAGGCTCAGCTTGCAGTTGTACTGCTCCAAAGGGTGATGTACCCAGCCTCCCGAGGCTAACAGGGAAAGCATAGCACAGCTAGAAGTGCTGTCCCATGCCTGGGAGGCCTTGCTTTCTCCACAGAAGTTGTCTTTCTGACTGGCCAGCATGTTTCCAGGGGAGATATGCACACACACATGCACACTTACTCAGCTAATCGAGTGCTGGCCGTTGGCCTCTGAGCTGTGCTGCCCTGTACCCTCCCAGGTGCAACTCAGATGACTCAAAGCATCAACTCAGCAAATCCATCAGCCTTGGGACAGTGCAACTGCCTGCCCTTAGAATCATAGAATCATTCTGGTTGGAAGGGACCTCCAGGGTCATCAAGTCCAACCTTTATCCCATCAGATTCCTAACCATTAGACCATCAGACCATGGCCTCAAGTGCCTCATCAACCCGTTTTTTGAACACCCCCAGGGACGGTGACTCCACCCCCTCCCTGGGCAGCCCATTCCAGTGCCCAACCACCCTTTCAGTAAAGAACTTCTTCCTAATCTCCAACCTAAACTTCCCCTGATGGAACTTGAGGCCATTTCCAATCACAGAAAAGTGATTACATGGCGTTACCATCATAGATTTATTCAAAAAAATACCTTGTTTTCTCTACAAATAACAATTTCCTTTCCCTATCCCTGCCACCACAGCCAGATTGGAATCTGAAAGTTCAGCCAGACTTTGTCCACCCCAATTCTCATTGTCCCCAGCAAAGACCTTCTACTGTTATGAATGTTCATAACTCTACAGAAAGCAGCACAAGGACCTAGTTGTGGCCGTTCATCATTCTCAGATGTTTGCTGAAGAATGGAGCTGAAAAAGTAGAGCAATGGGTATAAACCCATCAGCTGCTGTAGATGAGCTTAACTCTAGCCATGGAAGAAGGAAGGCAAAAGGCATGGCCAGTACTTTGCAAAAATGGGTCTCAGCCCATCTTAAGTGATGGAGAACACAGTAGCCATGTGCTATTTGCATTTGTATGGACTTTTGAAACCCCTACTCTTTCTTTTTTGTCATTGAGACTGAGCAGAGGTGCCTTGGATGACCCTTAGGGAGCAAACACCTCTACCAAGAAGTTGCATTTTGGACTGAGTCTCTTCTCTGTTTCCCCTCTCTGTGAAACAAGCATCGATAAATCGGCAGTGCTACTGATAGGTAAATGTTTCCAGGGAATGTTTAAGAGCATGGGCTCAGAGGAATAACTACCTCCCTTTGCTATTTGGGTATAAAAATGATGAGTGCCCTGAAAGCTCCTTTTTTTTGCTAGCTTTAGTTAGAATAAATGTGCAGAGCTGGGGTCTTGCATTTTTATACATCCTGGGGGCAAACAATAACTACCCCTCTGTCTCCCAGTGCCCCAGGTGAATCAGAACATGGACATATTAACATATATTGCTTTGTAGGGTGGGGACCATTTAAAGCTGTGCTTCTGTCTGGACTACAAGTGCATAGTAAGAAAAAATGTGCAGGAATCATTTCTTCAGGCACTGCCCAGGGAATGTTTTCAGCCCTGGCAGTGTCTTCTCTTGCTCCCCTGTCCTGCTGCAGGCTTGGAGCATGGGGGAGCTCTAAGGACTAGCAGTAAGCTTCTCCCCTTCTGGAAGTTAAACCACAGCCTGGTTTGGGATCAGGAAGGTGTTTTTTTCCAGCTCAGATTGTCACTGTTCCAGTCCCTGCATGGACCTATGTCGCTTGACAGCCTCCTCCTTTTTTTCAAGATTTCTGTTTCTTTCTGTTCCTTCCTTTCCCATTCATTCCTATTTCTCTTCCTTGCTCTTCAACATTTCTTCTGTTATTTTTCTGGCAGCTTTCTCCTCCATCCTTAATATCATCTTTGTGTCTTAGTTTCAGAAAGCATTGATTGTTTCTTGCTCTGCCTCGATTCAATAAAATCAACTGACATTAAAAAAATCTGCCTAGCTCATTGCCAAATCAAAACCTTTTAATATCTGGTGATGCTCTGAAATATTTTGGAACTGGACTTCAGATTTTGTTCCAAGCTGGAATCTCCCCAGTTTTCAAACAGAGGGGGAAAGCTCTTAAAACCAAACTGCCGGCTTGAGGCATCTTTCCACTCAATGGTTTCATATTGTCAATGAGTCCTTGTTGACCTTGATGTCAATGGAGAAACCAGTCCATCCTTCATCCCTGGTGTGTTTGAGGCAGAGTGAGCAGGAACTGGCTATGCTCCAGTGACTTTCATGGATACTGCTTAAGAGGACAACTAGAGGAACTTTAAGTGCTACAGACTTTCTTTTCCCTAGCTAGGGGTCTGACTTCTTCACATTTATGCTAGTTTTACACCAGGATGGCTTATCTGAGAGGAGAACTAGGCAAAATAATCTTCTCCAAATGACACGAGAGAAGTCCTATTTGTCATGACATTTTTAAAGATTCTTCCTAAGTTGCAGTCCAAGTCAAAGTGACACATTCTTGTTAAAAAAAATCCAATAGTATATTGGAATAGAAACAGTTAAATTGGAATTAATTTTTCACTTAAGAGTCTCTTGACATTGAGGTTGTTCATTGAGGAGAAGATAAGGCTCTGGGGAGACATTACAGCACCTTTGAGTGCCTGAAGGGGCTCCAGGAAAGCTGGAGAGGGACTTGTGACAAGGGCAGGGAGTGATGGGATGAGGGGGAATGGGTTCCAAGTGCCAGAGGGGAGATGGAGATGGGATGTGGGGAGGAAATTGTTTGGTGTGAGGGTGGTGAGAGCCTGGCCCAGGGTGCCCAGAGAAGCTGTGGCTGCTCCTCCCTGTCAGTGTTCAAGTCCAGGTTGGATGGGGCTTGGAGCAACGTGGTGTGGTGGGAGGTGTCCCTACCCATGGCAGGGGGTTGGGACTGGATGAGCTTTAAGTTCCCTGCCAACCCAAACCAGTCTGGGATTCTATGATTAAACATTCCTTGTTGTGGCAGGTTTTTTCCTGTTTTCATACATTCACAGGCTTGAAGGTAGCTGCATTTAGAAAGGAACAGGCACTGACAGACTAAAGCTGCCTGTGTTTTTTACAGCTCACTACTGATAATAGCTTAGGTCAGAATCTCCTCGAAGAGATGAGATGTCAGGGTTGGCAGTAACCACTGTTCATGGACAGAAATCACCTCTTTCTCTCACCTCAGGTGGACTGCGGAGGCACATGAAGAGGATGAAGTAGTGAAGGAGAAGAACAGGGAACTGGCTTGGGAAACAGGAGAACTAGGTTGTGTTTCTCAGAGCCTGTGGTTGATCTGCTTTGGGTATCAGGCAGCCACTTCAACTCTAAGAGTTTTTACTACCCCTCTCTCCCCATGTCTTTCTGTAAATCCTTTGGGCCACTTGTCCAATGTGGGGACCTATTGAGCTGTCACCACTGGGTTTTAGGATACCTTGCAACATAAATAAGGAACTTAAAAGGAAGAAGTGATGCCTCTTGCCCCATGGAGAAAGAACCAGAGTAGATGTGGTAAGAAAACAGGCAAGTAAGGAAAGGTTTGCTTCTTCAGGCTCTACTCACGTGAGGATGCTTGCTGTTTCATGACAGCACCATCCAGTGGGATTTGAAAGGCAGCTGTGAAATACACCCAGACTCTTGTTCCTTTCTATTTGAGGCTGTCTGGGAAGGCTGTGAGCAGCAAAAAAAGATGCTGGGACTGTCTGTCTGCAGAATCAGCAAGATGATCAGGAGACGTTTAAATTGTTCTCTCACTCAAGAAGTTATTTTTGCAAACAGATGGCCTGGAGTTAAGTATGGGTTTTTTGAAAAGCTGTGGCCAAATTCTGTGGCCATTAACGGTGTAAGTCTCTGTCTTTCTCTAGAAAAAGGTACATATCTGTACAGTCTGGGGGAAATTCAAACTTTACAACAAGCTCCAGGTTAAATTGCTGCATTTAAACCTCTTTTCTGGATCTACCCTTAGATTTTTGTCATGGAGTGGCAAATTTATAAATCTCTGCAAAATCTCTAATGTATTTATGCAACTAGTGACTTTGATGGGCCTGTTAACTTGAAAAGATGAAACAAATAAGTCCCCACGTGCTTCTCATCATGTGTCTTTTTCTTAATAATAAATATTAGTTCAGAGATTGTACTCAGCTTCCTTTAACCATAACCTGCAGACAGCTTAACTGCAGAAAAAGCAGTATCTGCTTGATTTCTCTTAAAAGATAAATTGTCAGTAAGAATTCAAAAATAATATGAAGTTATAATTTGTTATAAGGTCTCAAAGAGAGAGAGAGTACCACTGTGCCTCTATTGCATAGAGTGATATGGAAAGGGAACTGTAGTCAGGAGCAATTTCAAGTGTGGCTTTGCTTATACTATCATCTGGTGATGTTTAAATATGCACAACATGTCTTTGAAAGCCCAGGGATAAAAGGAAGAGAGGAGATGAAAATTTAAGCTAGAACTAACGTATTTGGAAATAATTTGAAGCTTAAAGTTGTTTCTAGGCACATTAGTTTAACCTTCAAATGAACCAGTTATTTCTTTCCTTCTCTGCAAAGTACCACTTTTAAGTCTAGAAATTTGACTTTGAAGCTGAGATCAATGCTGGTAATGTTCTCATAACACCAACTCCCACTGGAGGTGAAATTGGGAAGGGGGGGGGGTTAGTTGTGGTTTGTTCAGAGATGCCACACAACACACCAGGCAAGTGATTTTTGCATCAGCTGTGCTTCCCTAACTAGGACAGGGAATTTTAATCTTGCAGAAGGGGTTAGAGCCTTTAGCAGCTCCTACTGACCCAGCACCTCTCAAAGCCAGCTAATACATGGTCTGGCTCTCAGCAGCTTCTGTCCCACACGGTCTGTGAAATCCTGGAGGGCTGCAAGCTGCTTATAACACTCCACAGATCAGAAATAATAAAAAAAAAAAAGTCTGTTGTCAGTTGTAAATTCGCCATACAGGAGTCTATGCTTCCTTCTGTTGGACAAATACAAAGAATTCTATACACAGGAAAACATTAAAAGTCACTAATCTTGTTTTATAGCTAGCCTAAAAGGGGATGAAGAAGCTGTGAAATGAGCTATGCCTTGAATCCCTGAGTTACAGGTGGATAATTTTTCACTGATTTGTAACTGCCCTTAGTATTACCTAGCAGCACAACAGCAGACAAGGAATCAAGCTCAAAAGAGGATTTAATATCTTAAGTGCATTTATTATATCTGCATTCATACACCAGAAAACGTTGATCTTCAAATTACTGTACAAACACTAGCCAGCTGATGACTCCCCATGCAAAGCCACAGCAACTGCTATTTTTAATACATTTATTATTTGTTTGTGCTCATAAAAGGCTGGTTTGTGCCATCAGCTTATTTAACCAAGCACAGAAGGGAGAACGACTGTAAACAGAGGAGGAAGCAAGGGGTATGAGATGGCTTGAGCGGGTTCCCCATGCACCAGTTGATGGAAATGGTTGGGTTTGAAAAGAAGCACGTGAGGATAAGGTGTGACAGAGCCACAAAACAATGATGGAGCTGGGAAAAAGTGAGTTGATTACTGGATAGAAATACATCTTGGAGGGAAAAAGACTGGTTGCTAGTGGTCTTTTCAGTCTAGTGCAGAGAAGCGTAGCAAGGACCAGTAGGAGGAAAAGTCAAGTAACCCAAAGCCTGACTGTTTTCAGAGACAGAATTGGCCTTTGGAATGAGCTACAAAGCCAAATGGTGAATTTCTCACCTCTTTTTTTCAGATGCAGGCAAGGATTTAGAGGACGTCCTATGGATAGATCTTAGTTAGAGCAGGTGCACAACCTGCCTGGGTGGCAGAGGGCAGATATTCCTTCTCCTCTGTGAACTTCCCCACAGCGTGGGACAGCCCGGTGCCTCCGGGTGACACGGGCATCTCTGGAGGGACACAGACAGTGGGGACACCGACAGTGGGGACACCTTCCCCCCGCAGAGACCTCCGAGGCCAGGTGTGGCCTCCATCCCTCCTCTGACACCTGTGGACAGCCCCTGAGGGGACAGATCTCAGGATCTGGACCTGCAGGTGCTCACAGGTACCATTCCAGGACATCTTCCCCACCCACACTCAGCCCCACCAGCATGTGGGGCAGCACCGACCACCCGCCCAAGCCGGAGTCACCCCCCTCAGCTCCACAGACAACCGCGTCCCTTGGGTGATCACCAGCCTGGGAGCACCTGGGGGCTTGGCAGGAACGGGGGGGACACCAGGGTTTATTTACACCCCCCAAAGCTGCCTGAGTCCGATCCCGCCGTGCACCCTCACCCCCCTCCCCACCTCAGCTGCGGCCCC
>VZRW01001872.1:643101-658467 GCA_013398125.1 Aegotheles bennettii | reverse complement strand
ATTATTATACCTTATAAGAAGCAGCTGAAATGAAAGCGCTCGGTCCTTGCAGAAACGCACTATTTCTGCTTTTGAAGTTTTTAATTAGGAGCAGCGGGTTCCCAGCAGCTGGGAGAACCCGAGAGGATTTCGCTGGAACTGGGGCTGTCCCAGTGCTCCGCAGAGCTGTTTAACCGGGAAAGTTATCCTAATGAAAGAAATGATTCATTTTTACCGCCGAGGAAATGGATGCTTTGGGGTTTTATTGTCTCATAGTTACTTTGCAAAAGCTACAATGTTGCCACAGCTTAAAAAACAGAAGGGGAATGGGGGAAAAGGCAAAAAAAAAGCCACCTTGGGTGAAGTGAGCACTAAGGAGGGGACTTTCTTTTGCATAAACTCCCCTTGAAATCAAAGGAGGTGAACTGCTTTGCAGAACAGGCGGCGCAGTGCTCTCCAGCTCTGATACGACAGTAAACAAAAGCACAATTAATAAACTGCTGGTATCAGACAAACATATCTGTGGGCTTTTTGTGACACGGAGAGGAGAGCCACGCGTTGAACCCATTAAAACAAATAATAACTAATTCGTTTGTGTCACGGTCAGCTGAAAAAAGCAAACAGTCGAGCCGGGTGGTTTTATTGAGCTGTTATTGGTAGTGTGCTAACGGCATGGTGGGTGCTGGGATCATTCAGAGGGGTCAGTTGCCTCCTCTGTAGTCAGAGGAGTTGGGGAGAAGCTCAGAGCAAAGGCTGTGACAGTCCAGGGACTATTTAAGCCTGAGCCTGGTGGGACCTGCGTCCCAAATTCTGCCAGCAGCTCCAGAGTCTCTCCACAGTGTGATTTACCAGGGAAGGAGCAGAATACTGGCTTAATACTTTGTCACAAGTTTGCTTTGGTGGCAGGATGCGATTTTTCGGTCTGCAGCATCACTCCCACTCCATAAAAATGCAGACCTGGATTCCATGTTGACAATAAGAGTGGCTCTGCATGGGTGTATCAGGGAGGCCAGGAGAGGACTACTCCGACAAAGAAAAGGTTGCTTAGTCCAGGACTGGGTTCTGCAGATGCTACGAATTGCATCTGCTTAGAATTGGATTAAAGCATGCCAGGAGAGGCCAAGGCTTTCAAAAGTGCTGACTCCTGGGGTTTCATTGCAAAGCTCCTTGTCTTTTGTACATTGGAAAACCGAGTGCTGAGGCAAGACAAAGGTGAATCTCAGGTATCTCAGGTTTTGCTGTTTGAAGGAAATAAGCAAGATTTGTGGTCATCATGCTTAAAGAGGGAAACTGGAAGTGTGGAAGCCAGAGGTATCCCAATACTTAAATGCTTTTGGGTACATGAAAAACACGTACCCCTTTGGAGATATGGATGCTTTTTAAAGCAGTCTCTCAAGTTTTGGAACCATCATCGTGATTTTTGGAGTGCTTGCAGTTGGTGAATGACTACCTTATCCTTGTGGCTGTGTATTTTGGGTTTACAAAGTGCTTTAATGTGTTAGGATTTTCTCCAAGATGTTCTGCCCCTACCTGGGGAAAAAACAGGCATCCTCCAGGCATCTCAAACATACAGCCTCTTGGTACTGAGGCAGCAAGAGTCACTCCTGGAGGTCCTGGCTTGGAGATCTTACTCCATTCCTATGTATAGCCTGAAGTGTTGCCTTTAAGCCGTGTTACTTCAAAGTGCTTTTGACAGTTCTTCTGCTAGCTAATTGTTCAGCTACAACAGTGTCAAAGTGTAAACACTCAAGGCAGGAAGTTTGTACAACTAATTATTAATGTACTTGGTATCTCAGTTTATCTTGATGAGGGTAGGATTTTGTCACTGCTATCCAAGTACAGTTCTAATGCAACTGCACAATGCTTTTGGGTAGGTTGCATCCCTGTCCTCCCAGAGGCAGAGGAGCTGTTGTCCTGTCCTGTGCCTGAACCTGTCTCAGGTGCCATCATCTGCTTATGGGACTGAAGGGTGCCTGGGGAAAAAGGCAGCTGAGCTGTTGTCCCCAGATGGCTTTGTGCTGTCTGCTTCTTGGGTACCCCTTGGGGCTGATCAGAGAGCTGGCCAGGCACCAGATGGAGATGTTATTTGGGTGATGACAGCCTGCTGATGGTCACCACGTTCCTTAAGGCTCTTCTTTATCGCCAGCCTGCTGTACCCAACTAGGGACAGAGTGATTTCTCTTGGTGAGGAAAGGTGAAGGCAGGGAGTAGGGAAGGTGAAAGCAGGGGGTGGGTTGCTGCTGTTCTGCTCACTCTTCAAGAGAGTCCTGGAAAATGACAAAAAAAACCCCAAAGCTCTGTGAACTGTGCTGGTGATTTGTATCCCTTCCCTAGTGGATTGGTGACTATTCCATGGTTTAACAGGAGATCATGCCTAGGTTTCTGTGTGTGAAGCCTAAGGACTGGTCACAAATTGTCATGGAATCTAATGTTAGAGGACTGTAGTGTTAAGGAGCTGTTATTTCAAAGAACTGCAGTATTTTCAGAGACTTGTGCTTCATCTTCTATATTTGTGTTCACTAACCTACTTCAGACTTGGGAGTATGTATACGATGATTCTTTTGTTAATTTTAAGTTAGACACTTTTATTCTATTTATCCTTTAAAAACAGTGCTGTTGGAAAAGGAAAATACCTTCTTTATTTCTCTAAGTCATCTGATTAAACAGAATCACATATTTTGGTCTGGCATTTGCATCCATGTACGTTGCAAAAAAAACCCCATATCCTGCATAAGTCACAGGAACTGGAGCAAGGTGTGATGTTCCCCACCCCACTGACCTGTTCCTTACATGAAAAGGTCTCTTCCTCATCCCAGTCATCCTCTACCTTTGGATTTACAGATAGATCCCTCAGTTCCTGTATTTAGAATGTATGATGTCTTTGGGTTCCATGAGAACCAAGAGAGGCTGTGTCTCTCTTCCAGTGAATTTCTTCAAAGTTACTCCATAATTTACCCGAGCATGGTGCTGGTGTAGATCAGATGCTCCAGTCTTTGAGCTGGGGCTGCAGATGGTGCTCCCATGTTCGTGACCCCTTGGATTCATGTTTCAATGTGTACATTTTCATTTGGTCTGATCCAGCTTTTCCATCAACACAAACAATAGGAAGCCCTGTTCCATCTCCTGGTCTTTGCTGCAACTTCTCATTCTTCTCTGGCTTTTTGCTGGTAATACAATCATGTTTAGTGTCTCCAGCCTGAAGAGTATGTATGGCTTTTAGGTTTTGGGTTTTTTTTTCTTTCTTTCTTTTTTGACTCTTTCCAACTGTCACCCCATCTGCCTTTCATCTCAGTACTGAAAGCTTTTTTACTTTCACACTACAAAGCTCTCCTTCCAGTCTGTCCTAACACCTTTTCTGTGCCTTCCACTGAATTAAAACTGCTCCAGCCGAAGTTTCTCATCTCTAATCTTCATCAGCTTCACCAAGTCCACCTCCAAGTCAAGCAGTTTCTGCCTGTGTAATGCCTTTTTGCTGAAGCTCTTTCCACCATCCACAAAGTCCCATGTCTTGCCATGGCTCTCAGCATCACAGATCTGCATTTCTGTAGTGCTGGTTTCTTGGGTCTGGACAAGAACAGCATAAATGTACTGAAAATGCAGTGGCTGCACTTGTTCTCCTAGCACTTCACATGGGCCATCACCTTTCCTTTTTCATCAGGCTTGGAAAGCTTCTCTTAATATGCAAAGCTCATTTCCAACTCTTAAGGCTCCTCTCATTTAGATCTGGAGGTTTTGATTCCCATTGCAGCAGCTGATGAACGCAGCTCTTCAGCAGGCACTACCCAGACTTTTAAACTGGTCCCTTTTTAAGTTCTCTCATGTCCCTTTGAGCTCCACTTCTCCTCTCCCTCAGACCTGACTTGAAACCCTGGAGCTGTGTAAGCTGCTCACAGCAGAGGTTGGTGTCTCATAGGACTGTTGGTCACATTTCTGGGCACACAGCAGGGTGGGTGGTGGGTGACCACTCCTCTGATGCAGCTGCATGGTCAGGGGTGGAAAAGCCCTTGGAAAGCCCTTACAGCAGAGTGTGTCCTTAGCAGTGTTTGGCACCTGGGGAGAAATGCTGAACCCCTCCTGAACATTAGCACAATCACTGCACAGAGTAAGTTTCATGTTTTCATGCTTCTCTAGAACAGCTCAGGCAAGGTTTTGTGGTTTAATTTGGCAAGTTAAGCCTCAGGTCAGCAATGAACTGAAGCATCTGCTTAAGTCTGAACTTGCACTAAGCCACTGGGCTTTGACAATGTGTTTAAAGTTAAGTCCATGCTTAATTGCTTTGCTTAATAACACTGGGATCGCAGGCACGCTGAGCCAGCATCAGTGGCTTTGGCAGCTCAGCTCTCCAGCTCTCTGAGCAGAGTAAAAGGCTGTGGAGGGGAAATCTAACTCCAAAACATCGGAGGAAATTTTCTTCGGGTTATTACAGCAGCTGTGCCAGCAGCTCTGCTGCAGTACGGATCACATGGCAAACCCAGATCTTACTGAGCTTACTGAGCACTGTGCCCTCCTGGTGGCTTGTCCCTTCCAGCGAGAGCAGCAAAGGCTCAGTCTGTTGACCAGGGGCACCCAGCTGCTTCTCCAGCAGTTTGCAGCACCCTCGGCTCCTCCATGCAGAGCATGTACAGTGGGGGAGACTGGGAAAGGAGCAGTCGAGGAAGAGGCACTTTGAGGTTTTTGGTGGATGAGGCTGGTTTCATCGAGCTGTGTTTGAGCAGGTCAGCAGTGTCTGGATCAGCCTCTGTGTGAGTTGAAGTCTCAAGGTTGCTCCAGCTTGTACCAGTTGTGGCAGCTGCCCCTGACAGTGTTTGGGTTGCAAGGACTCCAGATACATAGAGTCATAGAATTGTCAAGGTTAGAAGAGACCTTCAAGATCATCCAGTTCAACCACCTACCTACATCACCACTAAATACAGCCCTGGGTTGGGAAAAGCTTTATTTCAAAGCCCTTCCCTTCCCTGCTAGGTAAGGATTTTCCATAGGACAGTTATTCCCAGCCCTCCTTTTAGGAAGGGCATGCTGCAGTGGGGGCTGGACTGCAAACCATAGGTTTAACAATCTTTTTCCCCACAAGCAAATGTCACAGTAGAGGACACAGCCCTGTTGTAGTTGCTTCTCCTCACAGGTGTTTCTCTCTGTTCAGGCAAAAAAAAAATTAATGTGTGGCTGTGTGTCAGCATCAACAGCAATAACTTCAGTAGTTTCTTTCAATGAAACATTTTCCGTAAATACTTCTTTGCCCACTGATTTTGGCAAGACCAGGTATGTATGGGAGGTGCAGTATGGCATCCTTGCACTCATGGCTGGTGGGACCTTCCCTTCTCTTGAGGACTGAAATCATTTGGTGGACGAGAAGTCTCATTAGCTAACAGGAGAGGGAGCTGGTTCAGTCCTTGGTCCTGTCAGGGACTGATTTGGTCTCTGTGGGTCAAATCCTTGAGGAGCTGAGCCATGAAACTGTGGTGCCTGAGTATGCCATGGCATAGGGGTACAGTCCTGAACAACTGTGGGCAGGAGGGATGGATGTAAATCACCCATCAGGTGATGGGGACCTTATCCTTGCAAGAGGGGACTGCAAGAGCTTGGCTTGCATAGGTTAGCCAAGATGGGAAAGCTAAGATGGGAAAGCCAAGATGGGAACAGGGCTCCTGCTCCTAATACATCTTGGGAGGGTGATCAGGGAAATGTAGGCAAGAAGAGTTATTTAAACTGGAAAGGCATGTTGGCATACAGACAAATGGGTACGATCAGACCATGAATAAATTAAGGCTGAAAATTAGCAGAAGGCTGAAATTAATGGCCAAGAAGTCTCTCCCAGGCTTACATGTCTAAATAAGAATTATTTCCCGAGCTTAAAAGATGCCTCATAAAGAAGTTTGCCAAGGTTTTGAGAAAAATTACCCCTGTTTGGCAGGGCAATTTGAGTCAGTAAAGGAGGGGGGGATGTTAATTTCCCAGAGATTGTGCAGAACAAGCCATAATGTTTGATGGAATGAGTTCTTCCTCCACTGCTGACGGCTCAGCAGGCCTTGCGTTGTACTTGGTCCAATGCTAAGGTTGGTAGAGGTGCTTTCAAGAACTTGGTAGCTTTCTACATGTGTTCCCTGCCTGCTTTTCAGTTCTTCTGCCTTCTTGTGCTTGCTCCAACCTTTCTCACAGAAAAGCTTTCTGGCTGCCTGGCCCTCCGGGCAGCAGCTGGGCTATGCCTGGTGCTCCTGGGTGGCACAGTTCTCCAGCCACCCACTGCTTGGCCTCACATGCACTGATTCACCTGAGCTGGCTTCAGGCTTGCTCAACTTGATGTCATTGTGGCAGCATGGAGCTGCAGGCTTCCTTCTTTTCTTCTTATTCCTAAAAGCTTCTGCAGCTCATTAAGAAATGACCTGGGTATGCCTTGAGCTCCTGGTGCTCTTCTGGAGTGCACGGAAGAGACATCCCTCATCTTGACTGTCTTTCCAGCACCCTTTTCTTTACTTTGTCTTCTCCATCCACCCAGGCAGGCAGCTGCCTATCTATTGAATTGTGGTAAAGTAATATTCTGGAGTGACAGATGGTTCTCAGGAAACTTTTACCCTTTCAGTGCTTGCATTCCTGGTATTTATTAGTGGTTTTAAAATTTTGCAGTTATTTCTTCTGCATGCTTAGGAAGTTTTGGGCTTTAGCTCAGCTACCTGCATGGGAATTCACCCATGATAGTGAATTTGTGGGCTTGCTGTTTGTTGAACAACTGGTGGCAGGAATATTTTTTTTCAGACAGACCTGCTGCTGGATGATCACAATAATGAATAATGAAAATGCCTGCAGAAGGAGTCAGTGTCTCCGTGGCAAATGTGCAGATAGCGTGTGTGCGTGTGGGGGGAAGCAGAGTGCTTAACTGACTGCTTAAATTATTCATCAAGTGGACCAGCTCTACTCAGCGAGACCAAAAAATCTTCTTTTCTTGCAGTAGGGTGAAGTGGGCCTCTCTGGTGGGCTGTAATTTGGGCTGGACTTCTGCAGAATGGCAGATTTCGCTGTGTGAAGATGGAATCTGTGACGCTGTGCCTAGCTGATACCCGGGGTATGGCTTATACAGTGATGGCAGAACTGTGAGTGAGAGCATCCCAGGCACTTGGGCAACAGTGAATTTACAGAATCACAGAATCCTAGGGGTTGGAAGGGACCTCGAAAGCTCATCCAGTCCAATCCCCCTGCCAGAGCAGGGTCACCTAGAATACATCACACAGTAATTTACCCAAAGTATGTGTCCAAGTCACAGGTTCCTGTGTGTCTGCCACACAAAGAGGACTTTTCTGTTATTACCTTAAAACCATATTGATTCTCCCTAGACTTGCCTTGTAAATACTCTTGATAAAATGGATTTGCCCTTTCCTGCATTCAGCTGGGCTGAATCAGGGGTAGCAGAGCAAGGGAGTGAGAAAGGTGACTCTGCTGTCCTTTCGTAGGGGCAAGGAAGGAGGAGCTGATTTGCTCCTGTTCTGGTTTCCTCATGAGCTGAGGCAAGGAAACAGGATTCGGGTGTAGGATGGAAGATGAAATTTCCTGTTGTTTCTGACAATCTTAAAGCTGTTCCTCGTCTCAGAGCTGTCCGGTCTGTTTTATCTGATGGCAAGAAAAACTCCCATGTGTGTTTTGATTCTCATTTAAGTTTCCAATTGCATTTTTTGGGGGCAGGAAGGGAGAAGCAAGCACGAGCATGGCAGTTCATGAGTCAGTACGACTCCACCAGGACAGTTCCACCAAATCCACTGCTGGACCAGTCAGAGACCTGGTAGTGATTTCTCCATCCAGAGTGAGAAAGAAACTGGACCTTGATGCCAACCTGGTGACTGTTGCAGTTTTATTTCTTCCTGTTTGGGTGTTTTATGCTTGTGTTATGTCTGGGAAGTGGCTGTATGGCACTGAAGCAGTGTTGCTTGAGCAATTGCCTGCTGGAGCAATGTGGAGTACAGCTATTTCTCTTCCTGCAGAGGATTAGTCTTCTGGGGGACATTTTTGACAAGGGCTAACACACACCTCTATTATTAATGGGGTAGTTGAGATGCTGTGCAGCATGCTAAAATATAGGTTCCTATTGGGGGCTGATTTTTTCATATGATTCACAGGAACACAACTGTGCAGGTCCATTCCAGCTAATGGACATCATATACCTGAATGTCCATGGACAATGCTGAAACCACATGCTGCTGTGCCTGTGTAAGATAAGCATGAAACAGGGCTGGAACACATCTTCTCTATCAGACTGCTCTCAGACAGAAAAGTGATTGCGTTAGTTCACAAAATCCCAGACTGGTTTGGATTGGGAGGGACCTTAAAGCTCATCCAATCCCAACCCCCTGCCATGGGCAGGGACACCTCCCACCACACCACGTTGCTCCAAGCCCCATCCAACCCAGCCTTCAACACTGCCAGGCAGGGGCAGCCACAGCTTCTCTGGGCACCCTGGGCCAGGCTCTCACCACCCTCACACCAAAGAATTTCTCCCTCCCATCCCATCTCCATCTCCCCTTGGACATTTGGAACTCGTTCCCCCTCATCCCATCACTCCATGCCCTTGTCACCAATCCTTCTCCAGCTTTCCTGGAGCCCCTTCAGGCACTGGAAGGTGCTCTAAAGTCTCCGTGGAGCCTTCTCTTCTCCAGGCTGAACCCCCCCAACTCTCTCAGCCTGTCTCCAGAGCAGAGCTGCTCCAGCCCTTGGAGCATCTTTGTGGCCTCCTCTGGACTCTCTCCAACAGCTCCATGTCCTTCTGATGTTGGTGACCCCAGAACAAGACCCAGAACTTCAGGGGAGGTCTCACAAGAGCAGAGTAGAGGGGGAGAATCCCCTCCCCTCTCCCTGCTGGTCACACTGCTTTGGATGCAGCCCAGGATCTCAGTGGCTTTCCGGGCTGCCAGCACACCTTACCAGCTCATGTTGAGCTTCTCATCATCCAACACCCCCAAGTCCTTCTCCTCAGGGCTGTTCTCAATCCATTCTCCCCCAGCCTGTATTTGTGCATGGGATTGCTGTGACCCATGTGCAGGACCTTGCACTTGGCCTTGTTGAACTTCATGTGGTTTGCATGGGCCCACCTCTCCAGCCTGTCAGGGTCCCTCTGGATGCCATCCCTTCCCTCCAGCATGTCAACCACACCACACAGACTGGTGTCATCAGCAAACTTGCTGAGGGTGCACTGGATCACCATGACTTCTCAAATATGATGGATAGTGGCTTAGCAATTTCATCTGACAGTTCCCTCAGGACCCCTGGATGTATCTTATCAGGTCCCATGGTCTTGTGCACCATCAGGTTTATTGGGTGGTCTCAAACCTGATCTACGCCATTCACATGGTGTGATTTGTATTCAACATCTAGCAGTAAGATGTCATAGTTGTTATAGTGTGGTTGTTATGACCCTTTTCTTGTAAATGTCTAAATCCTGAGACTTTTCAATCTTTTCTTAGGCAAAGCTTGCCATGTGGAGTTTTCAGCCTTGGGATTGTGTGGGTGCAGATTGGGGTTTTTTCTCTGCAGCTCCAGGAATAACCTGTTGTGTGATACGTTGCAGGGGCTAGAATTTGTAGCAGCTTGTGTGCAAGTGGGATGCTACAAAGTGCTCCACCAGAGGAAATTCTTCAATGCTGACAACATGGATGGTGGGAAGGTGAACTCTTTGTGGTGTTTTTGTACCATGATTTGGGCTTCTATCCGAGAAGGATTGGTTCTACATGTGAGAAAGCACTTACTCAATTCTCAGTACTTGGCGAGGCTGCTAACACAAGAAGCAAGTGGAAAACGGTTGAACTTAGTATTTACCAGTATTTACCAGATGGAAAAGAAGTTTCTGATAAAGTTTCCCAATTTTCTAGCAATTCTTGCTTCTTTCCAGGATGGGATGGAATAGAAAAAAAGTGAGGAATTAGATAAGAAGAAAACTTTTTAAACCTTTTGAGAACATTTCTTCTGAGAATAAAAAAATCAGACTGATGAAGTGTCTGGGATATCACTGAAGAAGCACCACTTTTCACATGCATTGAAAAGAGAACCCTGGAGGAAGGAACAAAGATATTTTTCAGCTGAAAAACATAGTTGGGCTGTTGTTGGTGTGCCGAGCCATGTGTGTCCTGTTGAGGTGGCTCATCCAGTACAAGGCCTGCTGTCTGCCACTCTTCTTGGGGGACCCTTTGGCAGTGGGCATGGATTTATCTGTGGTTGTGTGCCACAAAGCTTGTTGCTTGCGGGAAGTGTTGGACTGACTTCAGTGTGCAGTTAAGTGAACAACTGTCATCTGACATAGTGTCTTCATGGTGGTGTGGGTCTAGGAATGTGTCTTCTGAAGGGCATCTGCTCTCAGATGTGGACCTCAATGGTGCTCAGGCACTGGAATGGGCTGCCCAGGGAGATGGTGGGGTCACCGTCCCTGGGGGTGTTCAAAAAACAGGTTGATGAGGCACTTGAGGCCATGGTCTAATGGTTAGGAATCTGATGGGATAAAGGTTGGACTTGATGACCCTGGAGGTCCCTTCCAACCATAATGATTCTATGATTCTATGACTGTTTGGAGGGTCAACTTAAAAGGCTGAGGTTGTGCTTCACCTGTAGATGCACTGCGGCAGATGAAAGCATTTGAAGAGGCTGCTTAGATGGGTTTTCCAAGGCATCCTGTTTGTTTCCATGCATTCAGTACTGGAAAGGAGGTTAATTAGATCAAATTAGGGCAATTCTATTTCTAGCTACGGTCTGTGCAGTGTCGTTGTGCACATCTGCTTTGAAGTGAATTCAGAGCAACTGTTTTGAGCATCCTTGTGAAGACAGGCTGTGGGCTTAGAGGAGTCAGCCAGAAGAAAAGATCTCTGCACGTGGGCAGACTCTAGAGAACTTGCTTAATCTTAAGTATTCACACTGTGAGCAGATGCAGCAGTGGCTCTTCTGAGAGCCAAAGTTTCTAAGGCAGATGCCTGGAAATACCACTCTGGTGAGTGTGATTTAGCTGCAGTGCTCTCGTTTTGTCTGTATAACTTTTACAGGCACTTCTTTAAAAATGTGCCTCTTAATTATTATTGATGTAAAACATTTGCACAGTCTACTGAAGTTTCATTGCACTCTGTAGAGATGAGACATTCCATATAGTTTACTGCTTTAAGGACAAAATGGGAGGGATAGCTCTCAGGTTCACCCTATATAGAGGAATGAACGATAAAAGAAATCCATCACTATCACCATGAACATTATTAACAGATGTTGGGTTTTTCTCTTATTTTAGCTGGCATCTCAGATTCACTGTAGAAATAATAGTAAGGGACAGGGCTCAGTTATCTGGGTTCAGATTTACTTTAGTTCCAAAGCTTCTTCCAGTTGTGAGGTGCTCACAGCTGAGGATGTTTTTGGTTTAGTTGTAGGCAAAAATTAAGCCCCTTTTTTAGGATTTTCTGAGAAGCACAGCTCTGGAGAAGAGCATCAAGGTTCTGATCATGTCCTCTGCTTTTTATTTTTTCCCACGGTGGAGTGGTCCTGGAGATGTGTTACCTGGCAAAAGATCACCTTAGAGCAGTAGAATCCTCTGGTGGCTTAATGTCTCTTGGTCTTCACATCCTTCCTGTGGGTGATGGATGGTATACGGCTGGATAAAACAAGTCATCCCATTTTGTTCATGTTCCCCACATTTTTCTGTTTCCCTGCTTGGGACTGTGAACAGGTACCATCATTTAGAGCAGCCTGAATTGCCAAATATCCTTTATGCCCATAAAGAGAAGATTCATAGGTCTTCATTTGAGGGTTACAGTCATTATCCTCTGACACATTCAGGCATTCAGAAGCAGGTCTCTCTGGAAGCCAGCTGGAATGACACAGTGTAGTTTGAACTGAGCATGTAGGTACTGGGTCTTCTGATGCATTTACACTTCCCCTCTGAAATTCAGTGACTTAAGCCATTCTTCTTGGTCCTGACTTTCCCTTTTCATCCTATCAGTCTCCCTTCTCTCCCTGTGCCTGTGGCATCAGACTGGGCTCGTTAAAGAGAAGATCTGAAAGGAAATATATTTGGTGTCTTTGATGTGCAGAGCCATTTTTTATAGGTTTTTATAGGAACAAAAATGGTGTCTGTGTATTCCCAAACTGAAGAATACATGATTGCTGCTCCCAGCCTCCCTCTGACAGCAGGCTTTGACATCATTCATACTCTATAATTTATGGTATTTTTGTAGCAGCCTGTTAAGGTCTGGAAGAGAGTAAAAGGGATGGTTTAGAAAGGAAAGAATGGCCCCATGCCTTGTGGTAGGTCTGTGAGTGGGCAGGTTCCTGCTCTTTGGAGTTGCTACTAAGCCGCTCTTTTATCATGGAATCATTTTTTAAAGATGAGGTTATTTTTGTCTAATGTAAGCACTTGCTCCTTGTCAAACACATCCTTGTATGCCCTGTTAGGACTTTGCACCTCATTCCTGGGTGTTTCAAAAGCAGATTACAGAACGTCTTGTAGCTCGTCATCTGTTGGATTTTTTTTAACCTGGTTTCTTAAGGAAACAAGGCTTATGTGAACATCGTATCTCTGCATGAAGTTTTTGGTGTCTCACCAAAGATGCATCTATTTAACATCCAGCTTCAGTCAATGATCAACGGCAGCTGTGCAGAGAAGAGCATAATGCAGGTTCCTGGTGCACTTCCATCCTTCATTGATCCGTGCCTTGGGATTTCTTGGTGTATGTATATTTTAGCAGCCTTTGATGGACATTTCTTCCATGGATGTGTTTAATTGTTTTTAGATACCGGAAAATCTGGCCAGAAGACACAATTCTGTAGGAAAGTGGTTTTGTCCATTTTGCTGTTGTAAAATTGCTTGTAAAATCTGCTGCTGGTGGTCCTACGGGTACCATTCTTCAGCTGCAAATGAAGGTAACTCCCATGAAGTCTTGAAGTCAGGTCCTCCCCACTCCCCAATGTATGTGGAGACAGAGTAGGCGAAAGAAAACCAAGCATTGGCCTCTTGGGTGTGAATAAGCATCCTGTGAAGTTAACATATCTTTCATTTCATAATTCCCTCCAGCACACAGGTAGCCTGGGAGGAGAGACGCTGGCTTCCTAGTGTTTGGCTGCTTCTTCAGGCTGTACTGGCAGGCCAGAAGTCTCACAGGATACACCTGCATCTGTTTGGGACTTTGAAATGATGCAGTAAAAACCATAATATGTTTCTATAGGACAATTTAAGGTTTTGGTCTGAAATTCAATGAATAAAAAGTTAATTTTCAGAACCGCAGCTATTGGTGAAGGTCTGCAGAGCATCACAGATGATGGCTGTGAACCCTTTTGCAGTTTTAAAAAATGGAGTGAATGTAGTTGTTTTATTAAGGCTACAGAAAATGTTATAAAATATTCATGATGATCATCTCCTCTTATTTGAAATAATAAATCCAAGGTTAATTTTGTACTTGCAGGAAACTAGTGGCTGACTATTGGCCCTCTATTGGGTAATGTAGAGACAATACTTACTATTTTATCTACTTTGCGAGGATGTTATTAGGCTCACAAATATGTCATGGTGCCCAGAGAGGGAAAAGTAAGCTTCCCCCTCTTTCTTCTTCGGGTTAGTGAGGTAAAGGCTTCTGCACTCATTTCAGACATCCTGGCATCTTAAGATCCCAGGGAAAGAAAACACGGCTGCACAAGAGGACTCATATAAAGCATAAAAGTTTGCCTGTTATAACAGCAAATTCAATACTCAGGGAAATTCCTAGCTTCAAAAAAGGCAATAAAGAAATTCCACCAGTTCTGCTTGTTTATTTAAAAGGCTAAGTTCCTGCAAATGATTTTTGTCACTGGTGCCATCCATTGTATTTCCAGTTACGATGTTCTGAAAATTAGACATTGTGGTGACCACGGTGAACAAAGAAAAATGCCCGAGGGTTTTATAAATAGGATTTAAAGCAACCTTCCTGTGGTTGCATTTTGTTATTCTGCTGTGTGTGTTTTTGTTATTTATTTTTTTCCCCAAAGGAATGAACGCTGGTTTTTAATATCACCATGTAGCAACAACACGAAGCCTTTTTAGTCACTGCTGCTGCACATATTGTAAAGTCTGACATCCCTTTGAAGAACTGTACTTAGCCGCTGCTGCTATTTTTATTTTTGAGTTGTTCTCTGCTAGAATATTTCTTTTAATTTTGTCCTCGCATGCCCTGAATTTTTGAAACACTTTCAGATCAGCTTACAACAAATCAATCGAGCTCTTTCCTCCTTCCATTTTTTCCCCACTCTTACTAATTTTTACTGGACCTTGCCTTCGAAAATCTACTTGAAGGATAGATTTTTTTTCCTTGAACTCAAAACACAGTCTTCAGAGAAATACCTGCCAGAAGCACTGACCTACAAAATCTATTAGGCTCTCCCCACTCATGTGAAGCTCATTTATGTAACACTGACGAATTGGAGGGCTCTGCTCTGCTTTGGAGGTAAAATACAAAGTTCAGTCTTGCTTTTCATAAGCACAGGTGCAAAGAAGGGGCTGATAATGAGATAATGTTTGCAAACCTATGGAAGGTGGTTTCTGAAGTTCTATCCTTTTTTTACCCTATGGGTCTGCAGAGATTGCTTGAGAGCAGGGACCATTTTGGGCAGGTTCAACATCCAAGTGCTGGCAGCCGGGTGCTATGAGCTGGTTCTTGACCTCCAGGAGCACAAAAGGAAAAATTATGCTGGGAGCCCTAATAAGAGAGCTCTGAGAAAAGAGATGCTGAAAGTTACCTGTGAAACTTAATTTAATTATCCCATATCTTCAGGGACCCGCTTGGTAGAGTACCATGTGATAAAGCCCTGGAGGCGCTGGTTAATATTCAAAGATCCCCTCCTCCAAGCTCAAGAGTGCTGCATCCCAACAAAGAGAAGTCAGGCAAAAACACCAGGAGGCCTGCATGGATGAACAAGGAACTCCTGGACAAACTCAAACACAAAAAGGAAGCCTACAGAGGGTAGAAGCAAGGCCAGGTAGCCTGGGTGGAATATAGAGAAATTCTCCAAGCAGCCAGGGATCAGGTTAGGAAAGCTAAAGCCCTGATAGAATTAAATCTGGCCAGGGACATCAAAGGCAATAAAAAGAGTTTCTATAGGTATATCAGTGATAAAAGGAAGAGTAAGGAAAATGTGGGCCCTCTCTGGAAGGAAACGGGAGTTCTGGTCACCTGGGATATGGAGAAGACTGAGGTACTCAATTATTTTTTACCTCAGTCTTCACTGGCAAGTGCTCACACCACACTGCCCAAGTCACAGAAGGCAAGGCAGGGACTAGGAGAAAGAAGAACCACCCACATTGGGGGTAGATCAGGTTCAAGACCATCTAAGGAACCTGATGGTGCACAAGTCCATGGGACCTGATGAGATACATCTGTGGGTCTGGATGAAGTTGCTAAGTCATTATCCATC
>VZRW01001872.1:618164-641969 GCA_013398125.1 Aegotheles bennettii | reverse complement strand
GGGTGCCCAGAGAAGCTGTGGCTGCCCCTGCCTGGCAGTGTTGAAGGCCAGGTTAGATGAGGCTTGGAGCACCCTGGTGTGGTGGGGAATGTCCCTGCCGACGGCAGGGAGTTGGGACTGGATGAACTTCAAGGTCCCTTCCAACCCAGACCAGCCTGGGATTCTAGGATTCTGTGATTTCTGTGGTCCTTGCAGTGCCAGGAGAGAGGCTGTGTTGGAGCTATCTAGTGATCCTCTGCTTATGGCACCTGGGAGAAGTGTTTCTTCCCTCCATCATTGAACAGAATAATAAATTAATGGAAGGACAGTCAGGGTGGATTAGTCTTACTGTAAAGACAGAAATAGAAACAGGTGACTGGAAACACATCACTAGGTGAGTTTATAGATTTTATACATTATTAGGCGATCTTTTGATTGTTACAGGCATAATTAACAACTTACACTCTATGTATTCTTTATAATTGTGCCCTTAATGTGAAGTGTGGCTCAGTATCAGAAGCTCAGCTCTTTGTCCCCTGAAACATCTTCCAGTGATGGAGTTGCAAAGGCACCTGCTCTATCAGAGCACAAAAGTGCAAGAAGCAAAGGAAATAAAATGTTTGGAGTGGATCATCTGTGAAGGGCAACCAGCCTATAAATTTGAACTTGCACTTGCATGGCATTGACGTGTGAGATGAGCATGGAAGGAAGTTCCGAGTTTCCCCTCTTCAACCAATTTTGGGCATTTTGGCTGTGGTCACAGTTCACTGAGACCTTATGCCCTGTTGGATGAGTGAAATTAAAGCATAGCAGTGCCTATAATCTTCACTACTTAAGGTTATAAAGTGGTTAATGCTGTATCTAGCTGCTTCTCAGCACTTGGTCTGAGTGAGCAAGGAGCTGCTGAGAGCTGGATTAATTGGGAATGCCACCTTGGGTACAAATCTGGACCAAGGCTGATCTTTGCCCATCTGGGTTGGTGAAGGGATACCTTAATCCTGGCACAGCACGTATTCTTACAGCTATGAGTGTCCCCATTGGATTTTTGGGGAAAAGGTTCCTAATTCCCTTTGACTTCTTTAAAGTCATCATCTTATTGAATTGGGATCTGAAACTGTGAATCCCTTCTAGTGCCATCCCCAAGGAGTGCTGGCATTTTTATCAGCTGGGGGTTGTGTCCCGGACACATTAATAAAGCCCCACATCATGATTTATCAGAAGGAGCTAAGAGAATAGATTATGCCTGCTCTTTCCCTGACCTTCCATAATTGCCTCTGATTATTCTATTATAGCAGAACATTTCAAAGTAATTGTGAAGATTGGATGCAAGCGTAAAACCACAAAAGTAGTCCTAAAACTTTGCAAAATTATGGACAGGCATCAAAATTGTGAGTCAGTCTGTTATGATCTTTCTCAAGTGGGATGTTACCCACGCTGAATAGCTATTTGTTCCTCAAAGGAAGTTCAGTGGCAGAACCTGACATAGTCTTTGACATTGATCCAGATTCCAGAGTCCGGGGAAGTTTTGTCTGATGACAATGTTTGGGATTTGACCACTTTTAAAAAATTTTGTTGTTGAACTCTGTGGGTTGATCGTGATCATCTAATAAAAGGATTGCAGCACTGGCAGAGGTGTGGAGAAATAGCTAATGTCTTAATGAGCCAGGAGCACCTGTATTGTTATTAATGGGTACATGTTTAATCCAGTTTTAAAACATCAGTGGTGGAGGTTGCCCATCCTTCCAGGCAGCCTGTTTCAGCACTTCATTCACTGTCATTTCCTCATGGCTAAATCTATCTTGGTGTAGTTCAAACACAATACTTGCCCTCATCACCTTGTGATTGATCTCCTCCTCTGTTGCAATATCCTATAGATTTCAGCACCTTTTTTCTTGTTTTCCTCCACATTTATTAAACAAACCAAATTCTTCCACTCATTCTGTGGAGTCGTACTTTCTAGAAATGTGTCTATCTTCTTTTTCTTCTGGACTCTCTCCAGTCAACCTAAGCCTTTCTTAAAATCCAGTTCCTCAAATTGGACACAGGTCTTCAACTGAGCTCTCGCAGCCTTGCAGAGAAGAGTTACTTCATGTCTTTTGTGTATAGTGGATTATCCATCTCACTTCCATGTCCGAGTTTTTGGCAACAGTATAATAAATGGTGCAGCTTCAGCTTGGGATTTCTTCTAAATACCCAGTAGTCTTCTAGAAAATTGCAGCTATTCTATCAATGGTGCCTGTGCAGCTGATTCTCCACTCGGGTGGGAACAACCTTTTGCTTTTGCAAATCTATTTTCAGTTGATTTCTCCAGGTTATTAAAATCATTCCAGTTCTTCCTCCAATGAACTTGCAGCCTTCCTGTTTAATATCATTCTAGACATAATGATTAAGCTCCCTATTAAGAAAATAACAGATGTTAAAAGGACCCTCACTTAGCATCCTTCTGTTTGACAGTGAGACACTGATAGCAACTCCACATTTGCTTCCCAAGCAGTTTTTACCCAGTGAAATCATTCCCCATCATGTCATGCTGGGCAGCACCAGCAGCTGTGGTGGCGTCAAGATCTGTAGTGTCTCCTGTCTTTCGCTATTGACAACCCCCTTATTTCATCATTAGTTTGATGGGATTTAGTCTTAACAAACCACTGACTGACATTTTCCTGGTTTTCTTATGTGAAGCCTGTTTGGTTATTTGGTCTGGTAGTTTTATGGGAACTGGGGACACAGGCTGTCTGTTACATCCAGCTGCTCATGTTTCTTTGTTATTCAAGTTTGTGCTTTTCCACTCTTTCAGAATTTCTTTTGCCTACATAGAGTTGTCAAAGGTCCCTGTAACATTTTTAAACCAAGTTCCCAGAATTGAGACCAGTGGTTTTTTTTCCTGGATATACCAGACCAAATTGTTGGTAGGAAATGCATCCCTCTAGATACAGAGTAGTTCCACGCAGGCCTTGGTTTGGTGCCACCTCATTACTCTTCAGAATTTAGTGTTCCACAGAACAGTGACTGCTGAGGCATGTTTAAGATAACATTATTTCATTACTCTATTAAGAATTTAAAATATGTATGTTAAAAATAAATTCTGATTTTCTTCTATGTTCATGAGATGATCAAGGCCAGAGCTGGGCAGATAATGAGGCAAAATTTTTGGCAGTTATTAGTGTCTTTGAAATTCACTTTGTGACTTATTTTGTGATCTTTCTCTGCAGAATTTTGCCAGCTTTTTGCAAGTGAAGTCATCTTGGGGTACTGTTCACAGATGGTGACGTTGTTAGATGTGGTATACAACAAGCAAAGGTTTGGGTACTGTTTGGAGTTAGATTTAAGTGCTTTTTAGACAGCACCCTGACCTTTGCACAGGTTGCAGAATTCACCTACATAACAAATTCTAGGAGGCCAAATGGGTAGTGAAGCACAAACTTAAAATACCAGAAGAAATGTGTTTAATGGTCCAAATGAACTAATATGTTGTAGAAGTGTTTAGGAGATTGTTTGAGATTGTCCTGTTCAGGCCATCTGGCCTACTGCTGTTTGACCTGTGGCCTTGGGAAGTCAAGAATATCCATTAAAATAGCAGATGGGTCCACCAGCCAAACATCTCCCACTTCATCACTGCATGAGAAGGCTGCTGAGTTGGATGAAGAGTTGCAGCTGTATCCATGGGAGGCCTGGATGGTGAAGAGTGTGGAGTTCAAAACTGACATATAAAGGACATCTGAACAGGGAGCAGTGACTGGGGTAAGGTTAGAGCAGGCTGCTGGTGAGTCTATCATAGCATGTAGCAGTTCCCACCTTGGGTAGGAGAAACTCCTTTCCAGCCCAAAGCCACTAGGAATGGTCTCTGGGAGGAAGCATCTCCCTAGAGCCATCCAGGAGAAAGGGGCTCAACAAGCTGAACTCTTCATCACTTGCCATATACCAAACCCCAGCTGAATAGGTCATGACCATATTGGTTTCTGAAAATTCCTCATTTTTTTAGCTCCTAGACAAGAGTTTGTCTCTTTTTAGTGTATTTTAAGGATTTTTTATTTTTGCTAGTGCTTTACATGTCTCCTGTGAAGTGGTGTACTCCTGGTGGCCTGACTTTGGTTTAAGCATCAAAACCATAATACAACTCAAAGGGAGATGGCAACTCATCTGTCTTAAAACTGCTGGTCATGTATCTTTGGAGATGGTAGCATATGTGATATTTTTTGGTCCAACTGTCAGCCTTTTTTGTTGTTTGTTTGTTTGTTTTTAAATAATTAAAAGCTAGAAATCCGTTGTTTTTAGAGTTAAGAGCCTGGTTGTGGAGCTCCTGGAACTGAGTAATAGTATCTGAGAAATACTGCTGAATAACTGGACTCTTAATCTTGTGTGGCAGATCACAGCATCTTCCACGCTTTGACCAGGAGCCCGGTTAGCACTGGATCCACATGTGGCAGAGCCAGTAGGAGATGCTGTAGGAAACAAAACAGGTCATGAATAAGGTGACTGTTTTCTGTCATCCCCTCTCAATGTCTGGCCATCAGTTGCTTTCAGAACCAAAATTTCAAACGTTTTTGCTTTTGGCCTCTATGACAACCTCTGACATCGAGTGCCCCAGGCTCATTTTGCATTGTGTGGAGAAAGCTGCCTAAAGTCTGCTGCTCACTGACCGTCTTCTCCAGAACCATCTTGTTCCTGCGTTAGCTTGAGCCCCAAAGCTTTTGGTCTTGCATGTTGGTGACAAACCCTTTGTGACTTTGCCATTGGTTGGAGCTGGTGGGCACAGAGCATTTGTGGTGTTGTGGGTAATGGAGAAGCAGCTAATGGGAAGAAGAATCTTGCTCTCTGTTGTGTGATCTAGAGAGAGGTATGGGCTTGCTGGCAGAGATGTTTGTGGGTTGGTTATTCAGCTGTAATGAGGGTTCTAGAGCTGGAGTCCCGACTCAGTCAAAAGTATTGAAATTAATGGAAATGTTGCCTCGATTCAAGGCTGCAGAAATCAATTCTTGGTATTTTTTTCAACATTGCAGTGTTTGAATCTGCTTGCAAATAGACTGTACTTACTGGTACATAGAATCCTAGAATTATCAAATGGTTTGGGTTGGGAGGGACCTTAAAGCTCATCCAGTCCCAGCCACCTGCCATGGGCAGGGACACCTCCCACCACACCAGGTTGCTCCAAGTGCCATCCAACCTGGCCTTGAACACTGCCAGGGAGGGGCAGCCACAGCTTCTCTGGGCACCCTGGGCCAGGCTCTCACCATCCTCACACCAAACAATTTCTTCCTCACAACCAATCCCAATCTCCCCTCTGGCAGTTGGAACCCATTCTCTCTTGTTACATCACTCCCTGCCCTTGTCACAAGTCTCTCTCCAGCTTTCCTGGAGCCCCTTCAGGCACTGGAAGGTGCTCTAAGGTCTCCGTGGAGCCTTCTCTTCTCCAGACTGAGCAACCCCAACTCTCTCAGCCTGTCCCCAGAGCAGAGCTGATCCAGCCCTCTGAGTATCTCCGTGGGCTCCTCTGGACTCTCTCCCACAGCTTCATGTCCTTCTTATGTTGGTGACCCCAGAACAGGACCCAGCACTGTAGGGGGGGTCTCACAAGAGTGGAGTAGAGAGGGAGAATCCCCTCCCTCGCCCTGCTGCTCACGCTGCTTCTGATGCAGCCCAGGATACCATCAGCTTCCCCCTTGTCCTATCATAAAGTGAGTTAATTTTGATCTTGGCTTCTACTTATTTGCAGGTACCCATCTATCAGCATGATGCCTGTAATTGTTTTTTTTGCCTATCTTTTGCCAGATAATCTCTGCAGATCCTAACTTGCAACGTAGAAGGAATCAAACTGGGAGAGCAGATCGCTTGGGACGTGTTCTGGTTTTGTCTGCTGTGTTGTCGAGTAGGTTTGCTTGCTTGAGGGTTTTGTTGTTTTTGTAGAAAAGCAAACAGCTGACTAATAATCTTAAATGTTCTGTACAGTTTCAAAGTGTTAATTTAGTGATCACAGAAGACATGACTGTTGTGTGAAATTAGAGAATATCGCATCTTTGTAATTTTCTTTTATCTGGAAAAACAAGAAAGTCTTCTCTGTTAGTTTCTCTAGAGCACCAATATGTTCTTATCTTAAACATGCCGTGTAACATTAATAATTAATCACAAGGATTAAAAATAGAAATAAATATAGGATAGTAATCTGGTGTCTAGAGGAATCCTCTCTCCATTTAAAAAAATGCAGAATTACACCAGTGTGTGCTGTGTGTGAGATCAAAATTAGATCACTGAATATTTAGGTGCTCTGTCTGTGTTTGACAATTTTTATGTCTTGCTGTTTTTCAGAAGACTGCTGGAGTCTATTTATAGCACAGATTTTGAGCATCTGACACATAAGCTCCTGTGGACAGTCAGGGTAGGTTTTTAATGCAGAACACACAGAGTTTGCTCTAGTTGAAAATGCTTTTTTAATACTTCCTTGTTAAGCTGTCACCCTCCCCTCTGAGATGTGAAACGTGGCCATGTGTGAGCTTGGGTTCAGTCTGAACTGACTGCTTATGCATAACTCTTTTACAGCATGGAAATTTATTGCAGGTTTACACTGCTGTAAGCAGGACTGAAGTCCTGCCCAGCCCCGTGGATACCCAAATACTACAGAAACAGAGATCAGTTTTAGAGTGCTTTGTGGTAACTTGGGATTGAAATTGTCTTTGAACAAAGGTATAGTCTGCTGTCTTTACAGTCTGACTTTTTGTTGTGATTTTGCTTAAGAAGAGCACAATAAAATCAAACTGGTGTAATTGTGTGCTGGGGAGAAGTCGAGTGACTCAAATGTAACACAGACGTTAGCATAGCTCTTGTAACTCTTGTGGTCTTACAGACGAACCTCCTGGGGTGGCTAGTAAGGAGAAATGGAAAGTACTCTGCTGTCTTCTAGCTCTGTGGATGGTTATTAGTGATTTTACTCCTCTCATTAATCTCCCAAGCATGATAAATATAAACATCCGTATTTTCTCCTCTGTGGGATTTCCCTACTAGTCCATCAAGATCTAGTTCACCCAGATCTAATGCATCTGAATTTCCAACTGTGTCTGGTTGGAAAGCACATGGGAGAAGAGGTTCTGATAACCTCTGAAATGAAGTAGTGGAGCCTCCTAGATATTACTGATCTTCTAAGATCTTTTTGAGTTTTTGGGAGAATGGCTGTGCTCTGGAGCCACTTCTCAAGGATTTCTCTTCTCTCTACTATTTGGGTTCAGAGGTCTCCATCATGTTAGTGCTTTGTGATCTACTGGGATCACAGAATCACAGAATGTTAGGGGTTGGAAGGGACTTTGAAAGATCATCCAGTCCAATCCCCCTGCCAGAGCAGGACAACCTAGAGCAGTCACACAGGAATGCAACCAGTCGGGGTTTGGATGTCTCCAGAGAAGGAGACTCCACAACCTCTCTGGGCAGCCTGGTCCAGCGTTCCATGTGAACACCAGAAAGTGTTTCTTTCAGTGAAACATGAAAGTACAAGTTTAAAATGTCTTTGGTGTAAACTGCTCAACCTTTAGTGCTTTTGGTGCATAACCTGCTGCAGGTATCCATGGTACCATCCAAGAAAACCAATCCTACCAGGACTGGAAATTTCCTGGCAGAAAATGCAGGCTGAGAAGGACCTCCAAAGCTTTTGAGTTTCACCCAGCAGTATCACAGGGAACCATGTTTGTCTAATAGTTCCTTTGGAGGCCATCTTCTCACTGTGAATCATGAGCTTTGGTTGTATACTGCCACCAGTGGCATCCTTAGAGTTTGGAGCTGTTTGAGCCAGGAAGCTGCTTACCTGGTGAGCCTCCCTTGACTGAGTTTGCCCGACAGCTGGATCAGCTGTTCTGTGTATTTGTTCTTAAAGCCTTGTGCCTGGTAGATGTTTCTAAGGCCAGAGTGGAAATTAAAGGTTACCTAATCTGACCTGCTTTATTTTTGTATTACATTATATGGCAATGTAGTCTAACATTTAATATATAAACCAAGACATCTATGTAATACAAACCTAATCCATAGAATCATAGAATCATAGAATCATTGTGGTTAGAAGGGACCTCCAGGGTCACCAAGTCCAACCTTTAATCCATGTGAGTTAAAGCCGTAGTATAGCAATCAGTGAATTTTTCTTTAACCTATGAGAAATCCTTGGAGAATCCGTGTAGTCTCTGGTTGTATCTGGACTCGGAGTCACTGGGACCATGAAGATTTATGCCTCAAGCTTGCTGTGAACTCGGACACTGCCTAGTGCCCAGCCTCCCATGTTTGGACATAAATTGGTCAGTTTTTGCTTAGGGGAAAGTAATTTCAAGCTCAAAATGAATATTTATAGATACCAGTCAATGAAAAAGGGACTACAATTATTTTTAGTCGTGTGAGCAAATGCAAACTGTTTTGTTGTGTACAGGCTTGTTCTCACACCTCATCCTTGGTGTGTGTCCTAGCTCAAGCTCGTGTCAGTGGAGCTTGCCCATAAGTCACCTGCTTTTAGTAAGTAGATTCGACCATAATTACGTGCTCTAGTTAACAAACTATCTCTGAATGGAGTTTTGATTTTTCATATTTTAAGCATAAAAAGGGACCAGCCTTGATGAGGAATTCCTGGTACTTTTACCAGCATAATTCAAGGATAACAGTGGCAACCAGGGAAGACCTTTCCACCTGTTTTACCCCAGTGAAAACCCACAGATTTTACTGGAAAAACCCAGATTTTACTGGAATTTCTGGAGATTTATCCTGGTGCAGGGTAAATCCTGGTGAGAAACTCTGGCCCATATGCTGTTTGGTTGTTTTTTCCTAAACATATCTTACGTGTTTCAGTCGAAGCATCATATCCAGAGCATGAAATCATTGAAACAGAAAGAAATGTAAAATCCTAGGAAAGGATGCAGGTCGGCTGACTCTCATTTGTGATTTCATTGACCTTGCTCAATACAAGTTCTTCTGTCATCCTCAGTTACTTTAGCCTTTCTTGCCCTAATCTTCTCTAGCATTTGTGGAGGGATGTTTGTGTGTTGGTGCATGCTCAGGCACGTGTGGATCTCCCAGCTGAAGTCAGAATGGTGATAGAAGTCTGGCCATAGGAATGGAGAAATCTCTGTCTGTTGGGTTTTGCTTCCCGTGTTTGAGCACAACGAAAAAAAACCACACACACCAAAACTGAGGAGTATTTCTGAAGTTTTTCTCTGGCTGTTCTGTCTTTGCTCAGTATAAATCCAGGCTTATAAGAGTACTTCATCATATGTTTTTGCCTATTTTGCATACTGAATTACACATCCATCCAGGATGAGAATAATGCAAGGGGAATTCTTAAGTATCCAGCTATTTGTTTGTAATAGAAATTATTGTGCAATACTGAATTAATTAGTTCTTAATGCAGATGAGAGCGATTTATACAAACACTTGGAAAGAAAGGGCAGAGTGATGACAAAAAAATTAACAGATTAATAAAAAATTAAAAAGACTAAAAATTCTTTGTGGTTTTGCAACACAGTAAGCTTTTTTCCAGCACTGCTAATAAGAATTGTTTAGCAGTTTTACAAAGAGGACTGCCTTTCATGCTGTCTGATTAGGAGTTTTGGCCTTTTATGCATTTCAACTTGGTATGTTTGCCAAGCACTCTTTATTACTTCAATTAATTTAAATTTGCAAGACTGATGATCCTGACAGAAGCCATTGGCACATCATGTGATCCTGAAAGCTAAAAATACCATTCTCTATGGGGCTTACTTATTTCATGCTTCAAAGCCTAAGAAATGTTCATTTGAAGAGAGAAAAAAATTAAAAAATGAAGTTTGCACTTTGGATGCTACCAATAACTTACTGAAGGAAAAATACCTGGTGCTTCTTCTGGAGTCTTGGGGGTGGTTGGTTGTTACAGTAATGAATTGTTATTTGTTTTATTAGAAGTGCCTGAAGACTCTGGGGGGAATCAGGGCCTCATCCTGCTGTGCACAAGCAGAGAGCAAGACGATGTCTGTATACAGAAGAGCATCCTCTCTGTTGAGGCACTAGAGGGTGAGACCAGGAAGGAGGATGTGGCCCAGTCACAAATGTATCAGCAGTACAGTAGAATCTTTGTTAACTGAATGGTGTTTCCCTGCCCCAGATATGATGGCTGAACGATGGCTACAAGAATTCCATTGAGTCTGCCCTGAACTATGACTTTTCAGTTTACAGAGTGTGCTTTGGAGTCTTTGTGTGGCCATCCAAACTTTTGCTTTTATGGTCTAATGGTCTAATGGTTAGGAATATGATGGGATAAAGGTTGGACTTGATGACCCTGGAGGTCCCTTCCAACCATAATGATTCTATGATTTGGGTTCATTTGGCTCTATCATGCACTGTGTGTGTGCACACACAATGAATAGTAGTGGGATGCTTGAATTTTGGCAGTTGAAGTCTTCTGTTGCAGTGACTCTGTGCTTGCCTTCCTGACTATGATACAAACTGCTCCTGAGAACTTTAAAATCTGCCCACTGTTGCACAGCACTCATTCAAAGCTAAGGAACCTGAAGAAACTCAGTGCTCTGTGGTCTTGTTCTCTCTGAATGGCATTGCATTGGTATTAACCTTTGAAGCAGCTACAAGATACAATCTCATCTTCTGAGAACCTCTGAAATTGTTTCTTGCATTTTGCTGGTCCAACTGGAGGTAAACATAGCAGGGAACTGCCTGTTTGAAAGGGTGTTGCAAAGGTGATAGGGGCAAACTCTGCAGCATAATACAAATGATATGATAAAGGACAATGTCCTTCACGTGGCAGCTTGTGAGGTTCATCTGAGGAATTTTCACTAGAGAGTAGTGCTGTACTGGAGCGGGTTGTCCCGGGAAGCAGCAGTAAATCCAGACTTGGCTTTCAAGATTCAGCTGGATAAAGCCGTGGCTGACCTGATCTAATACTGGCCTTTGTACCACTTTGAGCAAGAGGTTGGTGGGATGGGACCTTTGAATGTCTCCAACATTTCTGCATTTCTCTTGCAGAACAGCTGCTTTTTATAAATAACTGGTTAACAAGAAGTGTGTGATCAGTGTCCAGCTCTGTGGGTTTCCAGCAATATCCCTGCTGTGGTGGAGAGGTAGTGTGTTTGTGTTGTGTAGGGTTTTTTCCTAGTTTTCACCTGCTTCTTTCTTCACAGGGAATTGGCAGCAGGGCAGAAGAGATGCTATGGTATCAAGGATATATTCTGTAGGCTTAGTTTTTGCACCTGGATTTGTGTGAGCACGTACTTGCATCCAGAATAGTAAAATTCAGAATGAAACACTTATTCCTCTGTCCATTGTGTTTGAAAGGCTGAGCTTGACTTCGTTCTTCACACTTGGAGTATTTGCTTTACTTGTATTATTCATTATTCCTTCCTGGAGTACTGTGTTCAGTTCTGGAGTCCTCACCATAAGGAGGACATGGAGCTGTTAGAAAGAGTCCAGAGGAGGCCATGGAGATGCTCAGAGGGCTGGAGCAGCTCTGCTCTGGGGACAGGCTGAGAGAGTTGGGGGTGTTCAGCCTGGACAAGAGAAGGCTCCAGGGAGACTTTAGAGCACTTTCCAGTGCCTGAAGGGGCTCCAGGAAAGCTGGAGAGGGACTGGTGACAAGGACATGGAGTGATAGGATGAAGGAGAGTGGTTTCAAACTGCAAGAAGGGAAATTGAGATGGGATGTGAGGAAGAGATTCTTTGGTGTGAGGGTGGTGAGACCCTGGCCCAGGTTGCCCAGAGAAGCTGTGGCTGCCCCTCCCTGGCAGTGTTGAAGTCCAGGTTGGATGGGGCTTGGAGCAACCTGGTATTGTGGGAGGTGTGTCTAATGGGTTGGGATTGAATGATCTTTAAGGTCCCTTCCAACCCAAACCATTCCATGATTCTAAGTGTTTGTGCCCCATGCCGAGATGGGAAGTTTGAAATATGGTAAGGAGCCATTTTTCAGCTCCGTAGATCTGACCTCTGAGAGCTGTGTCATGTGAGAAAGCCTGCATGATGGAAGAACTGTTTATGGTTGACGTGTATGAGAGCTGCTGCAACACTAGAGAAAGCCCCTGTGTGTTAAGTTGGAGCTCCATACAAGTGGAGTCTTCTAACATCTGTAGTCCTTGGAGGGAAGAGTTACCTGCTTGCTGTTGTGTCCACTCTCTGCTGCTGTGACTGAAGCAGTTTGCAAAACCTGGACTTTCTTTGTTCTTCAGAAGCAGCCACAAGAACCTTTTTTTAGCTTCTGATGGACATTTTGTCATTCCAGGCCGTTTTATGACACCTAAGTGTAACTTCATCCTGATAGAGCCAGGAGAGCTAAAGGCTGGTGTCATAAAGGTGAGAAAGTTGGAGGTAAAGTCTGATGCAAGGAGCTGGAGGTTTACAGACAGAATTACCTTGTATAGCAAAGCATTTGACTCAGCATGATTGTCCNTATGATGGGATAAAGGTTGGACTTGATGACCCTGGAGGTCCCTTCCAACCATAATGATTCTATGATTTGGGTTCATTTGGCTCTATCATGCACTGTGTGTGTGCACACACAATGAATAGTAGTGGGATGCTTGAATTTTGGCAGTTGAAGTCTTCTGTTGCAGTGACTCTGTGCTTGCCTTCCTGACTATGATACAAACTGCTCCTGAGAACTTTAAAATCTGCCCACTGTTGCACAGCACTCATTCAAAGCTAAGGAACCTGAAGAAACTCAGTGCTCTGTGGTCTTGTTCTCTCTGAATGGCATTGCATTGGTATTAACCTTTGAAGCAGCTACAAGATACAATCTCATCTTCTGAGAACCTCTGAAATTGTTTCTTGCATTTTGCTGGTCCAACTGGAGGTAAACATAGCAGGGAACTGCCTGTTTGAAAGGGTGTTGCAAAGGTGATAGGGGCAAACTCTGCAGCATAATACAAATGATATGATAAAGGACAATGTCCTTCACGTGGCAGCTTGTGAGGTTCATCTGAGGAATTTTCACTAGAGAGTAGTGCTGTACTGGAGCGGGTTGTCCCGGGAAGCAGCAGTAAATCCAGACTTGGCTTTCAAGATTCAGCTGGATAAAGCCGTGGCTGACCTGATCTAATACTGGCCTTTGTACCACTTTGAGCAAGAGGTTGGTGGGATGGGACCTTTGAATGTCTCCAACATTTCTGCATTTCTCTTGCAGAACAGCTGCTTTTTATAAATAACTGGTTAACAAGAAGTGTGTGATCAGTGTCCAGCTCTGTGGGTTTCCAGCAATATCCCTGCTGTGGTGGAGAGGTAGTGTGTTTGTGTTGTGTAGGGTTTTTTCCTAGTTTTCACCTGCTTCTTTCTTCACAGGGAATTGGCAGCAGGGCAGAAGAGATGCTATGGTATCAAGGATATATTCTGTAGGCTTAGTTTTTGCACCTGGATTTGTGTGAGCACGTACTTGCATCCAGAATAGTAAAATTCAGAATGAAACACTTATTCCTCTGTCCATTGTGTTTGAAAGGCTGAGCTTGACTTCGTTCTTCACACTTGGAGTATTTGCTTTACTTGTATTATTCATTATTCCTTCCTGGAGTACTGTGTTCAGTTCTGGAGTCCTCACCATAAGGAGGACATGGAGCTGTTAGAAAGAGTCCAGAGGAGGCCATGGAGATGCTCAGAGGGCTGGAGCAGCTCTGCTCTGGGGACAGGCTGAGAGAGTTGGGGGTGTTCAGCCTGGACAAGAGAAGGCTCCAGGGAGACTTTAGAGCACTTTCCAGTGCCTGAAGGGGCTCCAGGAAAGCTGGAGAGGGACTGGTGACAAGGACATGGAGTGATAGGATGAAGGAGAGTGGTTTCAAACTGCAAGAAGGGAAATTGAGATGGGATGTGAGGAAGAGATTCTTTGGTGTGAGGGTGGTGAGACCCTGGCCCAGGTTGCCCAGAGAAGCTGTGGCTGCCCCTCCCTGGCAGTGTTGAAGTCCAGGTTGGATGGGGCTTGGAGCAACCTGGTATTGTGGGAGGTGTGTCTAATGGGTTGGGATTGAATGATCTTTAAGGTCCCTTCCAACCCAAACCATTCCATGATTCTAAGTGTTTGTGCCCCATGCCGAGATGGGAAGTTTGAAATATGGTAAGGAGCCATTTTTCAGCTCCGTAGATCTGACCTCTGAGAGCTGTGTCATGTGAGAAAGCCTGCATGATGGAAGAACTGTTTATGGTTGACGTGTATGAGAGCTGCTGCAACACTAGAGAAAGCCCCTGTGTGTTAAGTTGGAGCTCCATACAAGTGGAGTCTTCTAACATCTGTAGTCCTTGGAGGGAAGAGTTACCTGCTTGCTGTTGTGTCCACTCTCTGCTGCTGTGACTGAAGCAGTTTGCAAAACCTGGACTTTCTTTGTTCTTCAGAAGCAGCCACAAGAACCTTTTTTTAGCTTCTGATGGACATTTTGTCATTCCAGGCCGTTTTATGACACCTAAGTGTAACTTCATCCTGATAGAGCCAGGAGAGCTAAAGGCTGGTGTCATAAAGGTGAGAAAGTTGGAGGTAAAGTCTGATGCAAGGAGCTGGAGGTTTACAGACAGAATTACCTTGTATAGCAAAGCATTTGACTCAGCATGATTGTCCTGGCAGGGACTTAATATAATTTGCAACTGGTAAGAGTTCTCTAATGGGATGAACAAACACTCAAAGGAAGAACTAAAGAAAAATTTGCTCTCTGGGCATAAGCAGGTGTTCTAGGTCCTGCTTTCTTTTCTTTTAGAGGATCTTCTGTGCAAACAGCATCTCAGGATTGCTGAAAAACCTGGGGATAGTTTGCTCTTGTATGTAAATATATCCTCTTCCTACAAACAGCATGACAATGAAAAAGGAAGAAGGAATTTTCTTAGGTGACCTGAGAAAAGTCTTCCTTGTGAAGTCTAATAAGGATCAAATTAGAGCAAATAAAACTTGATTAGCTCCAGAAAGGCCAGCTTCATAGGACTAATTCTTGGCTTTTATTTTTTTCCCCCTTAAACTACTTAGTCATCAGCCAACGGTAGGATTGCTTTCATCTGCTTGAGGCAGGAAATAAATGAATTGATGTGCTGAGTAAAATACTGTCATCCTTTCTTCCATATTCATCTCTTCGGCAAATAAGTTAAAACCTTATAACATTTGTTTAGATATGGCCCATGGCAGTGAAGAGTTCCACTCCCATAGGTGAAACATGTGCTAATTAAATCAAATGGAACAGGAATGTGCCTTGTCTGGGTGCATCGTTTAAGCCCTGTGTTCCTAAATTGACCAGCAGTTGTCCTAGGGAGTCTAGAATAACCTCTAGAAGGGGTTTTAGGTCAGCTGTATAAAGAACTATGAGTGCTTGGAAACTTCCATAGCAAGAGGTTGTGTTTTTAGGGTGAAAGGTATGTGGGTTATTTTTTGTTTGTTATTTTAAAGATTTGTTGTGTACCTTTGACAATGGTTCATCTCTTGGAATTCTCTATAGGATGAAATTGGACAAAGGCAAGTATGTGGATTTTTAACCATTTTTTCTTCAGCTCTTTTGCAGAGCTTTGGCTTAGTTTATCAGTAAAAGCTGCTTTTCCTGTCTTCCTGGATTCTATTATTATTTTGTGTATAAGAAGTCTTCCATGGTGAAAGGAGGTATTGAGTGAAAGGAAGCCATTCCTGATTCCTGCTCCTACCTTTATAAACAATACACAGCAACTGAAGAAGAGAATCTGATACAAATATATGGGCTCATTTAACATTCTGCCAGTTCGAAGCGGACAAAGTTCATATTAAATTTAATTTGTCTCCTAGAAGATCAGCTTGGTGAGACATGCCCTTCAGGGATAAGTTCCTCTAATCATAAATAAAACATGCACTCTCCAAGGAAGGCAAAGGAAGGAAACAGAACTGAAAGATTCAGCAGTAAATTAAGACTATTTCTTTGGTTTTCTGTGGTGCTTTTCTCCTTAGCAATACTGCTGTCAATATTGGTTGATGCAGGCAAAAGTTACATTTTGATGTCCATCCAACAAACTCCCTTAAATTTTGTTTTATACTTATGTGAAATGCAGTATATTAAGTAGATTTTTTTTCCCCTTCACCTCCTAGTATTTAATTATGCTTTTGTTAGGGTGCAAGGTCCCAAATGCAAATCTGGGGGTCACATTGTCAGCTAGTTTTATTAACTTCTCTTGCATTGTATTTACTTCAGCTGCTGGATTTCTGGCTCTCAGACATCTTTATTATAGTGTAAAAAAATACGCAAGGCAGAATCAATGCGGTGCATAATTATGGTTGGACTTGATTATCTTAAAAGGTCTTTTCCAACATAAATGATTCTTTGATTCTAAAATCAATCAGCTTTCCTCAGTGAGGTTCTTATGCTTTTGCTGGGATGCTAACAAAATGTTTATCAAAGATGAATCCTTTCTTTTGGAAAATTCCTTAACTGCTGCATGCAGATAATCCCAATAGGCTGTAAAACAGATCCCAAGGTCAACACAAACCTTTGTGATTTACATATTTAAGCTGGTAAAAACCAGGCCCATTGTCTAGAGGATAACTGATTTTTGGAGTTGTTGTTCTTGCCTTGCAATGAAATGAAATAAAATGCAGTATAAAAGCATTGTTGTGCTTGACCCTTCGGTGGGAACTTCATGGTTATATTCTGGAAAAGCTGACTCAGATCAGCAGTAATGTACATTGATCCAAGAACACCTCTATCATTGAGTTTGATTTGATATTGAGCGTTTGAGAAATGGAAAAAAGAGACGAGCAGCAATGAATACTGGTTATAAATACTCCCTTGTGGCATGGAATTTATTTCAGGGGCTGCTTTCCCTAGACCTGTTGCACTCTTCTGGCTGACTAGCGCTAACCAAGCTGCTTCCAGATGTCCACACAGTAGATGATGCTTGTCATGAGGATCTGCACTGATTTCAGGACAGTGGGAATGTTTTGCCTGATTGTGTTCTGGACTGAAGGCAAAGAGGAAAGCAGTATCTTTTTGCATCAGTGTTCCCCTTTCTGTTGACAGTACAAATCTGAGCTGGTGTATGGCACAGCAGCTGGACCTCACACCTGGATGATAGGAACGTGCTTCTGGTGGGTGGCAATCATGCAGGTAAAAGCAAATTCCCCATACTCAGTTCCATGGAGGCTGACAGAATTTGCCTGTCAATGCCAGCAGAGAATTGATCCCAAGATTTCAATCCAGAGACTATGCAGGCATTCAAGTCAATGGAAACTTTCCAGGCTGTGCTTTCCATTTGTTGGACCTCTTATTTCCAAGGAAATATAGAGCAGCACTGAACCTTTTGCAGAATTGCATGTCTAAATCATAGATGCCTTGTGAAATGGATTGCTTAATGGGATGAACACTGCTATAATCCTAAGTAATCACCAATATGCTGCCATCTCAGGGGAAGGAAAAAAAAAAGAACCTGTGAAATAATTTTTTATTAAATCAGTAATGAAGTAGATTGCCTGGTGTGTGCATCGCGGGATTAGTCACATTGGGTTGCAGCAGAAGCCATTATTTTTTGACTGAACTGCTTCATTTTAATGAACAGCAAAATTATATCCATGTTTGATTACTTGGAGGTGTAGTAATGGGGCAGGTGAGAGCACAATCCTCATTTTGCTTGTAAGAAGGGTATTTTTTCCCGATACTTTATATCACCATCTTGTTGACACAGCACAACAGCACAATAATACAAAGCCTTCATTGAACATTCAATGATTTTGATCCTTAGATAATTCCACTAAATGTTTTGATGAAGCTTGGATAATTTTGTAGGGGGTGACACAGTTTTCCAGGGATCCATTCAGCAGGTTTTGCTCTGGCCCTGCCACTGGGGACGTGACTTGTCGCTTCCTGCTTTTGACTGATAGAAAACTGAATGCACGTCCCATTTTGTTTGGGATCCTTTTTATTGCATGATGAAGAGCACAGTGCTGCTGCCTGTGGAGTGTGGGTTGTGCTGATTTTAATGGACTGAAGGATTCTGGTGCACTCAGAAGTGTCTCAAGTGACTTCAGGACCTTTCCCTGCAGGCCTGACACTCTTCTGTGCAGGCTCAGTCTCTGATACACTTTCCTGCAGTGGCTATTCCTGTCCAGGTCTTCCTTTGGGGTATTCCTAGAGGAAGTCAGAGCATCTTGACTTGAGGCTACCATCAACTTTTTAGCCCTTACCTACCTCTGCGCTGAGGAGAAAGGAGCACAGAAGCCAGACAGCAACTTGAATTATCCAAACGGAGAGAAGTTTCAAACTGAGGGAGTCCAGCCATGGAAACGTGGAAATGTGTAAACCTTTGGATGTCCATGAGGTTTTTAGCCCCTTGTGGCTGTTTGTGGGTGCTGTTTGGAACTTGGAATTTTGCCCTGAAACTCGGGAATATGTTTTAGATTAGCTGTCCATAGTGATCCTGTCCCACTTTTAGGTGGCAAAAAAGTTAAAACTTGACTGTCCTCTGCTTTAACCTTAATTTATTGATGTGCAATCTTAACTTATCTAGATATTTTTATATTTTTTTTTTTTACTGAGTGTTCACATAAGAAAAACCAAAGTTTAAATTATTATTCTTTTTGCTTCTGTTACTGGAACTGGTTCCTTAGTCACAGAATCCCAGAATGGTTTGGGTTGGAAGGGACCTTAAAGCTCATCCAGTCCCAATCCTCTGCCATGGGCGGGGACACCTCCCACCAGCCCAGGTTGCTCCAAGTGCCATCCAACCTGGACTTGAACACTGCCAGGGAGGAGCAGCCACAGCTTCTCTGGGCACCCTGGACCAGGGTCTCGCCACCCTCACACTGAAAAATTTCTTCTCAGATCCAATTTAAATCTCCTCTCTTGCAGTTTGAAACCATTCCCCCTCATCCCATCACTCCATGCCCTTGTCACAAGTCTCTCTCCATCTTTCCTGGAGCCCCTTCAGGTGCTGGAAGGTGCTCTAAGTTCTAACCAGAGCCTTCTCTTCTCCAGTCTGAACACCCCAACTCTCTCAGCCTGTCCCCAGAGCAGAGCTGCTCCAGCCCTCTGAGCATCTTTGTGGCCTCCTCTGGACTCTCTCTCACAGCTCCGTGTCCTCCTTATGTTGGTGACCCCAGATCAGGACCCAGCACTGCAGGGGTGGTCTCACAGAGCGGAGCAGAGGGGGAGAATCTCCTCCCTTGATGTCAGTGCAGGTGCAATCAGAAGCTGGCTCTATTTGGTTATCATCCATCACTATTTAGAGGCATTGGTTTGCCACTGGAAAGTGTCCATATTGTTGATTGAATGCTGCTACTTTGCCTCCTTTTCCAGCCTGTATCAGACATGCATTTATATCAATACATTCTGGGCAGCAAGCAGTGCAGTGTGAAGAGCAGCCAACTGAGGCAGAACAGATCTTGGATGTGAGCAGTGGCTTTATCAAATAACACCCATCTGGGAATTTTCCAGCTGACAGATGCCAGAAGATGGCAATTTATTGGAGGGATGGCGTTCTTGTGGGAATGCTTCATCTGAATGGACAAATGAGGAATGCCTTTCAGGTCAAAGAAGAAATCCATGGAGCTGATTCTCCTGCTTGAAGGACTCTTTAGTTCAGGGGCATGAAAAGTTAGAGAGGGATGTCCGAGTGTTCCTGCCTTTTTGGCATGAAGCACAAGGTGGAAGTGGGCAGGAGGCAGGGCCACTCCCACCCCTTCTATGTCATCCCTTCTCCAGGTTTGCAGCTGTCCAGGGGAAAACAGCATGGCTCCTGCTGTCCTCCAGAAAGCTCGTGTTGGGCACAAGGCCACCCGTCACAAGACAGCTTGACAGCTCCTGAGGCTGCATGGCTGTGAAAAGCACGGATGGGAGGACAAGCTGTTCCGCTTCAGGTCTCTGAAGTGGATTTGTGATGTCGGCACAAAAGCCAGCTCTATCCTGAAATCAATCTGCTGCTTTGCAGAAAGCAAAGGTGCCAGGGCTGCTTTCTGCCATAGGGATGTTCAAGGCAGTGTGGGCAGTGTGTTCTTTGTGTTCCCTGGGCAGCGGCTGATCCACCTGACCTCTGTAGCTAGAAGATCCTGTCCTTTTTCCTGCTGATGGACTACAGTTGCAGTGTTGCTTGAATGATTTTGATTTCTGTCTGAGTGGTTTCCTTTCTAATATTTGTTTTCCCCTACAGTGGTGTTTGCCCGTGCATCATCTCCCCTCCCTGATATGTTTTGGGGTAAAGTCAGGAGCAGATTTTTTCCTGTGTGTTGCAGTTAGTGCTGGTACTGTGAGGAGCCCAAGGGTTTCTGAGCAAATGAGACAGGATGTAAAAACTGCATCTTTATGTAATGTATCTCACTTTCCTATTCTGGGTGGAGATCACTGGTGTGCCTGATCTGAGGGGAGGAGGTTATCCATGTTCTGCTTGGTGAAGCTCCCTTCTCCCTTCCTTTTCTCTGTATTTTCAGCACATTCCCAAAGGGGTGATGCCGACTTGTCTTATGTCACTCAGCATCATTTTACTGCAGTCATCCAACATGGAAGTCCCATAAAAGAAATGTGTCAACAGGGAGCAAAACCAGATGATACTTTTGTTTGGAAGCTGTGCTGTTGTCTTTGTTTAACCCCCAAGACTTTAAATTCTCAAATACTGTCCCTCCCACAGGAGTTGTAAATAAGGCAGTCCTGGGTTTTCTAGGCTGATCTCTTTGGGGTCCAGTACTTGGAGGGTGGTGTGTTTGTGTCAAGGGGAATCTCACCTCTATTTTGCTATGCCTGATTTATGGTAGACTTCTCAAACCAAGTTCTACTTGGGTTAGAAAGGCACACGGTGTAAATTCATAAAGAAAGCAGGTTTTGGGGGCAAGTTAGAAACAAGTATTTCTTACAAATACTGATGTTAGTTCTTGCTTAACTGTGAAATCAGTGTGGCTGTTCCATAATTTAGAGGTATTAAAAATTAAACATATTTGTAGAAATACATCTGTGTAGTATAGACCTTGCTTACAGCTTTAGGAGGATCTTTGTGGAGCCTCTTTGACTCCGGTCTGTACCTGAATTCACCATGCACACACATTGTGTGTGAAGGAGCATGACAATTGCTCCGGTCGGTCAGTCCTTCCAGCCCAACCTTGTGTGTCTGAAAGTGGCTGTGATTGGATTCATCAAGGCAGCGTGCAAGATAATTGCTACCTCAAAGGAAGAAGATTTCTCTCAGCCTGCCCTGCTGGTTTGCATTATGGTGCATCAGCCTCTCCAAGGAACATCTTGTATTTACACAATCTCTGATCTCTCACATTGATCTCAGTTTAAATTATTGCTGTGGCAGACAAGGAAGAGGCTGTTCCTTTAAAAAAGAAGTAAAAATTTTATGCTCTTTGACTTTGTGAGTTGTTTGGTGATGAGGGCATAGCCCAACAGGCTGAAAAAAATTTGTTGTAGAAGTAGACCTGACAAATGAGTTTGTGAGTATGTGGAGTGGCTTTATGGCTCGGAATAGGGAAAGGCAGCTCCCTGAGTTGCTGTCAGGTTGCTGGAATAGAGCACCTACTTACATGGGCAAAATAGCTCATTGTAATGCTTGAATAGATTGTTATTTAGAGGCCTGTGGGTCTTGTTCTATATACAGCAACATTTCAAGGGGTAAAAAGACGGCATTTATATTGCTGTTTTGTTAAAATTTATGCTGGCGCAGCGGTACTGGAGCTCCAGTGGAAGCTGAGTTGGCTCTTTCATTCAAAGTCATGGGTCTGCCTGCTCGTAGCTTAGTAAAAAATCACCTGTGGAGGCGAGATTTCTTGTTTCTGATCTCAGCCAAGGTGTTTGTTCATTTAAATGCTTCAGAACCGCTCTTGACTGTGGTGAGTTTTTAAGTGACGGGGCTGGAAGAAGGTGTTTTCCTGACTTGGCTTTCCCTATGCTTAGGGTTTGATGGTATGTTATTTTACTTATCTAATTCTCTGCTGCTACAGAGATCCAGGATACAGCTTCAACTCTTCCTGTAGAGAGGAGGGGAGCTCCTCAGCTTCTGGGAGGGAAGAGGCAGCGAGGCATAAGAACGTGAAAGGCTTTGCCTTTCCTGTGCAGGCTCGCCAGCAGCAGAGCCTGAGGGCAGCTGAATCCCTGGCCACCACTCTGTGCCCTGGACCACACTCCATACTCAGTTAACGAGCTCACCCTCGAAGATCTAAAGGGGAAAGGCTGAAGTCATCTCCGTTAGCTCTTGGCCCTGTGGCAGTCAGCTGGCTTCTCGCCTGTGTGCTGGTGTCCCCTGCGATGTGCAGGGCTCGTATCGGAATAGGAGTTTGCTTCTTGTTTGTCCCATACTGCTAATGAAAAGCAAAAATAATAACAATAAAAAACAGCATAGTTGGAGATAAGGGTGACCTCCTTTTACTGAAACACAAGGCAGTGTGGATGGAATTGCATCTAACGTGTGTGTGCTTGCCATTAATGATCTGTGTTCTTGTAGCCTCTTTGCTCAGGGGATTGTATGTGTTGAATTTCTTGTTGCAAGTGCTTCATTGTGGAACTATTGTTAAAATATTTTGGACATACTGCTTTGTTAGCTGGGAAGATGTTTCTGGGGTTTGGTAGGTTTTTTCTGGGAGGGGAGGGGAGGGGTTTTGCGCTTTAGAATTTTTCCATTTTTCCTTATTCTCATCTGTCCAGTGAAACTGAGCCACACTCATTTGCTGATGCCTTCTTTATACATGCTGGTGTAGTTTGTACATGGCAGCCTTGGCCCAGGTGATGTTGGGGCATGGTTCAGTAAGGTGTCCTCAGAGACAGGAGCCAGCTGTCTTCACTGTTCTTTTGATGTTCAAGCCTGGCAAATCTGTGCTAGGCTGGATTTGAACCCCTACTGAAATTCTGGCCTGGTGCTGCTTTGGAAACCCTGCCACAAGGACTCACATTTGGAAATGCTGTAGCCTTGAAGACCTCCTGACTTCTGATCTCAGAGCAATGTCGTTCCACCAGAGGATCTGGTAAACAGATGTCCCTCACAAGGGCTGATGTTTCAGCAGAATTTGCTTTCCTGTCCCATGACTTCCCCATGTGATTTCATTTTCATCTTAATGGGTGCAAAAGTCATCTGAAGTCCTTGTCCCACATAATATTCCTTGCTAGACAGTTACAGCCCACCTACTCAAAGGCTCTTTCGTAGTTTCATCTGTTTAAATCCTCCTCTGCTTTGCATCTTCAAGTTGCCTTTGCCATGGTTGGCCACATGTGCCTGACTTGCTTCCCCTCAGAAATGTGGGACATGGTTGAGCAGTCCCCAGATCCCTCGGGAGTCTCAAGGGTGATGTGTTTTGCACTGGAGGAGTGGACCAGCTGCTGGTGAGTGGTGGATGGGAAGTAGGAGCTAGGAAGCTCTTGGAAGATAAAAATGGGAAGAGAAGCTTCAGTTCCACCTTTCTTTGAGAGCTAAGATGTAGCTGTCCTCATTTTTTTTTTTTTTAACTTGAGACTTTGTCAGCCAGGAGATGGTCAAAAGGAGAGACTAAAATGAGCAAGTTGTTCTCTTTCCTTCCCCTCCACAGTTGATAAAAACATATCAACAGGATTGTGACCCGAGACTAGGAAACGTCTGGCTTCGTTCACTTGTTCTGTTCTTGCTGCTTAATGAGCAGAGAGAAGGTTGCTTTCAGGGTGGTTTTATGACACTGATCACTTAGGTGTAAGCAGGTTGGCAGGGTTGGTGTGCTGTGCTCACAGCACTCTTGTTCCTCTGCTCTTGCCTCTATTGCTACAGTGTTGTCATGCTCTGCAGTGTTTTCTAGGATTTGATTAAGAATGTGTCAAGGCTGTTATGTTTGGATTCTGTCTTGTCTGAGTTGTTCATACAAAGTCTGACTTAGCTTTTCGTGGTGCTATAGTAGATGTGGACTCTGTTCCTTTCCCACCTCTGTTATTTAGAATCCCAGACTGGTTTGGGTTGGAAGGGACCTTAAAGTTTATC
>VZRW01001872.1:509269-616084 GCA_013398125.1 Aegotheles bennettii | reverse complement strand
GAGAGCCTGGCCCAGGGTGCCCAGAGAAGCTGTGGCTGCCCCTGCCTGGCAGTGTTGAAGGCCAGGTTGGATGGGGCTTGGAGCAATGTGGTGTGGTGGGAGGTGTCCCTGCCCATGGCAGGTGGCTGGGACTGGATGAGCTTTAAGGTCCCTCCCAACCCAAAGAATTCTGTAATCTGTGAGTACCCACTGCTGGTGATTTTTTTCTGTTGTGACCGTGGTGGATGGCGGTTGATTGGCAATGTTAAGCACAGCAGAGCCTGCCTTAAGGTTGACCAAAGGATAAAGGACTCCTAAGGTCCCTTCCAGCACTGTCTTGTGTGATTTCTGGCTTAGTTGAGGCAGGTAGATTTTGGAGCAGAAGGGGCTTGTGGAGAAGGATTGTTTCATGTGACCCAGAAGGTGCTGCTGATTTTCCCAGGGGGAATAAGACTGAGGAGAAATTGCCACTGCAGAAAATATACAGGTTTCTTTTATTTCCTGTGTGCAGGTTTCAATTCCTCCCTCCTCCTCTGCCCTTTCTCACCGCTGCTCCTGCTGTGGGATGCTGTGACAGCTGAGTTGGGCTCAGCAGAACCACCAGCACACACTGCTGTTCATTTCTAATGCAAATTGCTGTTCCTGCTCTAGAGTCTCTGTTCTCTAGCACAAGGTAGAGAAGGAGGGGGAGTGTCGTGCTGCACATGTCACCAGCCAGGATGCCTTTTGCAGTGCCTGTGCTCAGTGAGGGCCAAGGGGCTTTTGAATGACAGAGGATGGAGCTGGCAGTGTGGTCTAGAGGAAAATTGTAAGAGATTTGGAGGGGTCCAGCTTGCAGCCACGCTTCTCCTTGTCCACATGGTACTTAAAGAGTCCTTGAGGCACAACATCTCAGCTTAGGGGGACAGTTCTCATCCTCAGCAGGTTCTTGTGGGATAAATAATTTGAACATCCTGCATTTCTGATTTCTTTTGCTGCATTTCCAGCCCGTAGTGCTGTGCTGAACCACTGCAAGTCGAGTTGCAGAAACTGAGCCCACATGCTTCTACTTTACTTCACCCATCTGACTCAGCGCCGTGCTGGTTTAACTCACTAAAACAGTAGAAAGCAAACAGATTTTTATTTCTTTCATCTTTCCAGACTAGCAATTTCAAGCACTGTGAGCTGTGCAGGGGAGAGCTGAGACTGGGTGGCTGGAGATATAGAATCATAGAATCATTATGGTTTGAAGGGACCTCCAGGGTCATCAAGTCCAACCTTTATCCCATCATATTCCTGACCATTAGACCATTAGACCATGGCCTCAAGTGCCTCATCAACCCGTTTGTTGAACACCCCCAGGGACGGGGACTCCACCACCTCCCTGGGCAGCCCATTCCAGTGCCCAACCACCCTCTCAGGAAAGAACTTCTTCCTAATCTCCAACCTAAACTTCCCCTGATGGAACTTGAGGCCATTTCCTCTCGTCCTGTCATCAGCAATTCAGGAGAAGAGACCAACACCAGCCTCACTACAACCTCCCTTTAGGTTGTTCTTTCTAGACAAAACCAGGATGGCTATGGGAGGAAGAGCAAAGACAGGCAGTGGGCATGGAGAGATCTTTCCTAATAGTAGTCACAGTGCAAAATACACCCCTGACTGCACAAGTCAAGCAGGGGGTCTCACAAACACATTGCACTTGCATCTCAGGCTTTCAGAAAAAGGAAAGTTGATTAAATTTTGCAGGAGTGCCAGCAACAGTCGGGGGAGCAGGATTTGCCTTCCTGCCCTTTGGAGAGCCATTAGGTGAGGGTGGGAGGTGTGATTCATCTTGGAGCTGGTCACACTCCTCCTTGCCATAAATCCTTGGAAGCAGGGGAGCTGCCAGTTGGGCAGAAGGGAGGAACACATCTCTTTGCTCCACTCAGCTTGGGACAGTGCCATCATCATCATCTCACCCTCTCTGTGGCTGAAGCTTATGACAAAAAAATAAAAACACTTAAAAAGGCCTTGAATAAAAACACTGAAGAAACTCTTCGAGTGTCTGGGGAAAGGGGCTGGGGTAGGTTGAACATTTTGCCTATGGAAATGTGCAAGTAAGTATTCTGTGCTCACGTTCCCCTTCCTCTTAATCAAATAAGATAACACTGCCCCATCCCAGCTGAATATTTTTAGTACTCATGTGCTTGCACCCTGCCAGGCAAAGGACTTCTGTGGTTAACTAGCAAGATAAAGCTGCCAGCCCCAGTGTTCAGCAAACAACCTCAGCTCTTAATCTTCTTCACGGAAAATAACAGGTTACTTTGTGAGATGCTGCAGAGAAACTGTGTCTGAGAAACTGCACAGTTTTTTCAATAAATTCTGGATTCAGGTGGATGAAAAATGTTGTGAGAATTTCTTTCCTTGCTGTATTTTAGCATGATTTCTTGCGAGACATAATCATGGTTGAGATATGGTTCTCTTTGTTTTCACTCAGTAATTTTTGAATCTGTTGCCCCTTTGAAGCAAGCTAGATGCAGATCTTGGGGTTATTTGAGCTTACAAATTGTTCTTACTGGAATAACAGTTAATTATTATTAATAAAGGTCCTATACATTCCATAAGCAATTAGCTGACAAGTAAAGAGGAGAAGCCCCACTTGTGCCCTGTTCTGTATTGGGTGCCAGGGAACTGATGCAAGAGGACAGTGTGGAGTGGGGAACACATAAGAGACAGGCTTCACTGCCTCTGCTGTCCTGGATTTGCTTACTTCTGTGCTAGGGGACCTGAGCATGTCCAGCAAGTACTGAAAGTCAAAAGGCAAACAAAAAATATCTAGCGAGGTTTTCAAATGCATTTTAGTTTTGTGTTACTTTTGATGTTGGAGTTTTCTTTCAGGTGCACCAGACCTTTTCTTTCCCCTCCCTCCATCCTCCTAGTTCCTAGATTATGCCAAAACTGAAAGAAAAATATTTTTTCATGTAATTCCACCTTACATCTGTGACTAGGACATGCTGCATGGTACTTTGTGTGACATTTCTGAGCAGTTGTTCATGATGAGCCTGAACAGATTTATTTAAGTCCCCGGTTTGGTTGTCAACTAAACAGCAAAGACTTGGCTAGTGAACGTGGCTCAGCCAGCACCTATGTTAGCTGAATTCCTTGGTTTTTTCTACTGTTTTTAGTCAATTTTCCCTTGCAATGGGACAACCTGGAGCTACAGACAGAGGCGAACTGCAGACATGACTTTTATCTTGCATGCACTCCATTACGTGGTGGGGTGGAGGCATCTTTCAGACAGACCTTCACAGATGCCTAAACAGCTAGGTGTAGCAAAGTGAAGTTTGGGGTGGAAAATGGGAATCTGCAAGGAAACCTTTGGGAAGGATGTGATTAGTTGTGCTGGAGCTGCTGATCAGCTTTGAGCCTGTCAGAGGAAGCAGACAGCAATGGAGCAGTGTCTCAAGAGAAAGATGGAGTTTTTTGAACAGCTATAGCTCATGTTCAGGTTGAAAAATCACACAAAATGAGCTGCACTGCTGCAGTACCAGCCCAGCCTGCACCATGTCCAGGTACTGAGAGCTTATGTTATGCTAGCTTACAGCTTCAGCTATATGTCCACTGGGCTTTATTCACCTGCTTCTCCTTCCTGTGATCTTTCCCTAAGAGGGACTTGTGACTGTGGTGATAATTATATCACTCTACAGATGTCTTCATATTCTGCTCCTTGAAGTGTCTGAAAGCTTCCTCTTTGATGTGATTCTGCTCACCAGAAGACATTATACTTTCCCAAAACAAGTACTGTGCCTGTTATAATTATTGCAGAAGTGCTGAGCGTTTTCACGTGCTTTTCATCATCCCCAAATGTGGAAATAGATGACTTGGCACTTTCTTTTTACTGCCAGCTGCTAAGGAGGCCAGTTCTGGATTAGTAAAGCACAGGCAAATCCATTGCAAAGGAAATGTCTGTGGTGGTTGTAGAGCATGGTATTGTTGAAGGACCATGACTGTAATGCTGGAGATTGTGATTTCTCTCCTACCTTATCTATAGACTGATGGTTTGTCCTTTGACTTGGTTTCTAATTGCAATCAGTTCACAAAGAGTGGGTGCTGGCACTGGGCCCCAGTGTCTGGTAGAAGAAATGGTCCTTTATGCTGTCAGTCACAGAATGGTTTGGGTTGAAAAGGGCCATTAAAGGTCACATCCAGTCCAACCCACCTGGCACGAGCAGGGACACCTCTCACTAGATCAGGTTGCTCAGAGCCCCATCTAACCTGACCTTGAATGTTTCCAGGGATGGGGCATCTGCCACCTCTCTGGGCAACCTGGGCCAGTGTTTCACCACCCTCATCATAAAAAATTTCTCATGAATCTACTTTCTTTTAATTATAAATCATTACCCCTTGTCTTATTGCAATGGGCACTGCTATAAAGTCTGTCATCTCATTTGAGGCATCTATAAGGAAACTTCAGGTGTTGTCGGGGGCCTTCATCTCTCTCCAGGGGCAAGCATCAGTGAAAAACCTCTGGGCTTCAGTTACCCCTTGGCAAAGGGGCAGCATTGAGTTTATTAATTGTCTGATGGACCTAGCTAATCCCTCAGTGGGATGGGACCTGAGGTGGTAGGTGCTGTACAAATAAAGGGCAGGCTGATGCTGTCTTAATAATACTCTAACAGTAGTTGCCATCTTCATTGTGGAGGAATTCCTAGGCTCTTATAGGTGATATTTGTTTATTAATAATTTTCATACCAGTGGAAATTAACACTAGTAGTGATCTTAGAATCATAGAATCGTTCTAGTTGGAGAAGACCTTTAAGATCATCAAGCCCAACCATTAACCCAGCACTGCCAAGGCCACCACTAAAACCGTGGCCCTCAGCACCACATCTACACGACTTTTAAATTCTTCCAGGGATGGGGACTCCACCACTGCCCTGGGCAGCCTGGACCAGGGCCTGACAGCCTAATCTAAACTTCACGTGGTGCAACCTGAGGCCATTTCCTCTTGTCCCATTGCTTGTACTTGGGAGCAGAGACCAACACTCAACTCACTCCAACCTCCTCCTGGGGAGTTGCGGAGAGCAGAAGGTCTCCCTTCAGCCTCCTTCTCTCCAGGCTGAACATCCCCAGTTCCCTCAGCCACTTCTCTTAAGATTTGATCTGTCCTTTAGATTTTAAACTAGGGTAGACATCATCTAAGCAAACCAACATAACCAAGACCAGGCAATTCTGCCTGAGAGGACTCCTCTGCCAAATGTTTGAACCAGACTTTTTTTCATTTATAAAAGGCTTAGTTTTCAGAATTGTACTCAAATCAGCCTGTGACTATCTACAGATGAATTTGTATCTCCAGAATATAGCTCCCCTCTAACTTCTAACAAAAGCATTGAGAGCTACTTGAAAAAAAAATCAAATCAGTATTTCAAATTAAACCCTCGATGAGAATTCTGAAGTGAATGCAGCTCCCCAGAAAGTTTAGTTTAATTTGTTTTCCTTAGAAAGGAAGTATACAACCTATTAATTTAGGGAAGGGGATATAGACTTTGCTGAACTCTACAAACATGTTATAAACACAGTGAAGTCAGAAAAGTATTTGCATGCAAAAAAATAAAAACAAAAATTCCCTAAGCCTTTAATAAACTAGTCAGTCACTAAGGAAGGCTAATACAGTGAAACAGAGAAACTTCTCCAGACAAATTAGTTCTTTGAACTGAGCCGTTTACCTGCAGACATTGTGTTGGCTGGAGAAACCTCTTCTGGGTAATGCTACTTTTTAAAAATAACCAGACTCCCTAGTAGCTGAAGTGCTCAAGTGTCAGATTTAATGCCGACATATCAATTTGGCTAATGAAAGACAGTGCCTCTTCCTAAAAGCAAGCTTTGCTTGCAGCAGGTTTGTTTCTTATTAAAAATGGCCTTATCTCAAATAAGGAACGTTGCCACACGGGTTTGATGTTGCTCCATTAGGATCCCCTAGGGAACAGAAAACCCTGTTTTACTTGCCAGCTTCAACTTCTCTTCAGAGACTAATGAATATTTTTACTACAAGACCAGTAATCTTGCATCAGTCACGTTGATCCCTTTCCCTTGTCCTGTGTGACTGCTGCTGGATGATAAGAAGGTGGAAGCCAATTCTGACACAAGCCTTCAAGGATTATAAATGGTGGAGCTACCTGATGTTGGTCCACAGAAGTTCATTTTGTTGTTAATAGATACAGTTTTGGCCTTTAACCTTTTCATACTGAATTTCTTTGGACTCTTGCTCTATACCTTGCTGACTGCTCATTCACGTATTTCAAACACTGGTTGCATTAATTCTTCTTTCAGCCTCATTTTCTCAGGGTACGAGGCAGTAGTGTCCTGTCATTGTATGTGTGTGGGTGGTGCTCATCTCACCCTCTCCAGAACTTTAAACCTCTTGGACCTTTGGATCTCTTGAAATCTCAGTTGAATTCAGATTCAAACTCAAGAGATTGTCTTTTTGCTAGTTCTGTGCATACATCAGGCAGGGTAAGGAGAGAATTCCTCAGCACTTGGCTCTGGGAAAGTCCATAGTGTGAGCTCAACCACTACTAGATATCAGAGGAAGAGGAAGCACATGGTCCTCAGCCACTTTCTAATGACAAGAAATGCTTTGGTCTGAGTTTACATCATCTTGGATACCAAAGTAACTGGAAACTAAGATTTCTGTTGGAATCATGTCTGGTTTTCCCTGATTGTTTATTTTATTCTACCACAGTTATTTCTCCTGTCAATTTTACATGCCTAAGCTTTATGTGGGTTGTATGCATGCATAGGGAGGAACTAGTGATGTTACAGAAGAGCAAGTGGGTTGTATTTATCTCCAGGAAGACAAGCAAGAAGCCTGTTGTTCCTGAATTACCTTGATTTTAAATTATTATAGCAAAAGGATTGACACCATTTCTGTGGACGCCACTCCTGTGTGCATGAGTGTCTGTGTAAGCCTGGGGAGAAGGTCTGGGATTCCTGGTGCTGGTTTTCCTTGCTCCCATCAAGCTGCCTTCTGACCCCTGTTGTAACAGCCCAGAGTGATGTGAATTGGTGCTTTAAAATCATTTTACAGATGAGTGGCTTCTCTTCACCACAGAGCTGACCTGGGGTTGATTAGGAATGTTGTCTCTGACTTGAACCCTGCCTGTGTATGCACACAGCCACCCGTGATGTGATCCTTAATGACAATGACTCATCAGGCTGTCATGGACATCTCATTGCTTTGCCTGGGATCCCTTCTCTCAAGCAGGGCTGAAGGTGGGAGCAGAGAATGGGTGATGCTGAGTGAAATTGCATCCAGAGGATGGGTTTTGTCTGTAAGGTCATCTGTTTTAACATGTAGTTGTGATTAGCCTAATTGCATCCACTTTGGGCATGGTGTCCCTCATTCTGAATGATGGCATCTTGTTTTCAAGACTCTCTTGCATACCCTGCAAGCCCTGCAAATTACCTGCTCTGAAGAAAAGGACAGTTCCTGGCCTGGCTTTTAAATTCACTGCCTGAGTTGGGGTTTCATTGGTGTGATCATGGGCATTATGAGGCTGCTAAAAATTCAGCGGGATGTTTGGGCACAGTGGCACTCCTCTGGATTGAGGACACAGGCCTGGAAGGGACCTGTTTGAAGCCATTGCTGTAGCATTGCTCATGCTGCTTTGTGTGGGGTGAAGTAAAACTGGAAGCTCAGTTTGTTTGCTCTCCGAGGAGCGAGTTGAATACTGTGTTGTGAGAAGCTGTCAGGGCTATCTGTTCTGTGCTTTATATTTGCATTGTTCATCTCTGGCGTTCTGCTGAGGAATCAGTTACTTGGTAGAGCTTGGAAAAGACAAGGGAACCATGTCACAACGATGCTGTGCTGATTTTGAATGGTTCCAGTCACACGATACTTTAAGTTCTGATTCATAGAATCATAGAATCATTATGGTTGGAAGGGAACTCCAGGGTCATCAAGTCCAACCTTTATCCCATCAGATTCCTGACCATTGGACCATCAGACCATGGCCTCAAGTGCCTCATCAACCCGTTTTTTGAACACCCCCAGGGATGGTGACTCCACCACCTCCCTGGGCAGCCCATTCCAGTGCCCAACCACCCTCTCAGTAAAGAACTTCTTCCTAATCTCCAACCTAAACTTCCCCTGATGGAACTTGAGGCCATTTCCTCTCGTCCTGTCATCAGCAATTTGGGAGAAGAGACCAACACCAGTCTCACTACAACCTCCTTTTAGGTAGTTGTAGAGGGCAATAAGGTCTCCTCTCAGTCTCCTCTTCTCCAGGCTAAATAACCCCAGTTCCCTCAGCTGGTCTCCATGAGGTTTGTTTGCCAGACCTCTCCCCAGCCTCGTTGCCCTTCTCTGGACTCGCTCCAGCACCTCAGTGTCCTTCCCATCCTGCGGTGCCCAGAACTGGACGCAGCACTCAAGGTGAGGTCTCACCAGTGCCGAGTACAGGGGCACCATCACCTCCCTACTCCTGCTGGTCACACCGTGTCTGATACAGGCCAGGATGCCATTGGCCTTCTTGGGGTCACTGGACTGACTGAGAGTTCAGGCAGAAGATGCACTCAAAATAGGTTTCCTCCCAGCTGGGAAGCAAGAGATGCTACTTCTGCCTTGGCTGGATAGTGCACAGTGTCCACATCATGTGGTGTAAACGTCACTTAGTGCCTCAGAGATGGCTTTTTGGTGACCTGAGTAACTGTAACGGCACTCTCAAACCTCCTTGGACTTTTTGTGGTGCTGCCTCTGCTGCTCCATCCCTTTGGAGGGGCAACCTGACCTTGTCTCTCAGAAACAGCTCTCTGCACGGGCTTGGCAGTGTTTTAATTCTGCTCGGTTCAGTGAAGTAGTTAATGAAACAGGCCCACAAGTGTGGTGCAGCTGAAGGGAGCAAGCGGTTGGAAGGGAGAGCATGACATGAATAAATGTTCAGAGAGGGAAGGGAAGAGATGGAAACACTCGAAACTGGCTTTTCTGCCAAAACTAGCACCTTGTCAAACTGTCCCTAGGGCGTGAGTCAGATCTCTGCAGCCTGACATGGCTGGATGTGAGAAACGGATCCACAAGCTGCCGTGGCTCATCTTGACTGTGTCCCAGTGCGGTCACCGCTGCGGCAAGCCGAGAGCTCAGCTGAGCCAAGCAACCCAGTGATGACCGTGGTAGCACCAGCCACAACAGCTCGTGGATGCTCACAGCAGGTAGTTTGGTTTATATATAATTTATGTTGTTTGCAGCCAGCCCTGTCAGCTGCAGCAGGGAACGGCTCCGTGCTGGGAGTTTCACTCTGGACTTCAAACACGGGGTTTGAATGCTCCGAATGTTCCTTTCCTGCCTTGAATCCAAACTAGTTTCTTGAGTCTTTGGGTCTGACTGTTGCCTGTGGTTTGCAAAACTCATCACATCTGAACCAAGTGGGTTAAAGTGCTCTGGAGAACCTAATCTGAAGAACAGTGCAGTGCTGGTTTGCAGGGGTGTGGGTGACGATGCCAAATACAAAGCACTGGAGCAGTGAGCCTGCTGTCTTTCAGTGTTTCTCAGAAAATGAGCACAGAGTTGGTGATACACAGGAGTGAGTTCAGTGCACGTGCTCAGATTTGTCTGCATTTCAGTGTTTGTTGCCCTGGTGAGGCTGGGACTTGTGGCCTGAAATGCCTCGTGTGTCACTTCAGCAATGCAGGACCCATCAGGTTCTTGCTGTGGGACCGATTTCATGCCCAGTGCATGAGATGTGGTAGCTGTAATAGCATAATGTGGCTCCCCGATGCTAAACACTTGACTGTGTCTGTGGGTTGTACAGAGATATTGGATAAGGTGAAAATAATGTGTATTTAGAGTAGCTTGACCTTCTATTGCTGCCTGCCTTCCTCCTAGGAAGTCCAGCTGCAAAAGCTTAAATGGTCCCTGTTGGTGCTCGCCAGCCAAGTGCTTTTTCAATGAAGCAGTGAGCATCTGCTTACTCCTGAATCCCAAAATAAAACGAGCAGGGACCAGTAAAAAACACAGCTGAAAGTTCACATAGGTTATACTGGACTTTCCAGTAGGCCCTTTACTCTTCAGTTATTACTTGGAGAAATTTTCCACTTGCTAGATACACTTTGGTCGTGTGGGCTAAAAGAACATAGGACTAGAAGGGCACAGGGTGTAACTGCAGTCTTTCAGCATCTCTCTGCTCCCTGGAGGTGGTTGTGCTGATCCAAGCCAGCTCCTACAAGGTGTCTCTACTGATCACAGGCTGTTAAGCAGGGCAGAGTCCCAGCTTAATCAAATAATCTTCAGTATATCTAGTATGATTGTCTATATCTGACTATTTTTAGCCCGATACCATGTGCTTCATACACGTGTCCTGGGTTGTGTCTGTCTATGTTTGATAATAGATTTACAACTGCGGGAAAGAAGTGTGGCAATGGGCATAGAATTTAGATGGCTCTCTGCTGCTGCTGCAGTTCCTGCTCGTGTGTGTTAAGGATGATGTAGAAACACAGGGGTGCTGCTGCAGCATCAGTAATGTATTTATATAGAGGATGTCCCTCTCTGTGATTGTAGCCCTCGCTGGAGGTGAGAAACAGATTAACAATCATGTCAAGAGATGCATGTACTGCCGTACCTGATTTTTGGGAAGGTTTCTGTAGAGAGACAGGGAATGTGGCTGGCATGTGAGCCTGTATAGGATATGGGGAATACCACATGGGTGTGTGTGTTGCATGCGTACAGACACACCTGCCCGGTTTGTAATCCTCTATCGTTTGCAATTTTGCCATGTAGACTGGGTGTCCTCAATTTCTCAACACAAAAATGAAGCTGGACTAAGGCAGAAAGCCCCGAATGAGGTTCTGCTTTCTGTGAGCAGGCAGAGTGGATTTTCTAATGGGGTGGCTTTAAAGGTTAAGAATTGTAGAGATTGTAAAAATCTTCAAAACTTGCTCCTGACTTCAGCAGTGAGGCTTGGAGTGATGCCTTGCAACCTTCCTGTCTGCAGACTCTGGGACTTTTTTGCTTAATGCAAACCTGGCAAAAATATTGGCAGTTGATAAATTACTGGCTTTATTTGTCATCTCAGACAAGATGGTTCATCTTCGTAACAGATGTGGACAACTGGTGAGACTGCAGGCAAATGCTTGAGTGCTCATTGCATCTGAATTAAGAGAGGGAAGATCTATCTACAGAGAAGAAATAAATGATACAAAGACTAATTGTTCCCCCACTGCTTTCTGTTTGTCTCAGTCACAGGTGGAAGACTTCAGTTGTAACTTGTGTTTGACCACTCAAACTCCATCAGCTTGAAATGACAGGCAAAGAGCTTTACAAGGTGATTCGTGGAAGATAATAGTTTTCCCAAAATCTCATGGAATGTAGCAAAAGCTGAAGCAGGATTTCTGCTCCTGTGGAGAAAAGAGAGAAATCTGTAGGAGAACAAGGTATCATCTGTTCTCTTGCTCTGAGAACAGCTTGTTTTTCCTGAGACCTGTCCTTTCACGTGGGAGAGCTTTGTCAACAGAATATAAAAGAAAAAGGAAGAGAAGTTAAAACTTCCTGCATAACCTACAATTCCCACGGCTCCTAAATAAAGTGAGATGTAAGCACCTCGGACTTTAAATAGCACATGGGTAATCAGTCCTCAGAGTCTGGTGATGGCATCAGTAACACTGATTGGATTCAGGGAATTAAACAAAAGAACCAAATCTGTGCTGCTTTCATCTGCATTGGAGTGGATGAGGAAAAAAAATCAATACTTGTTAGCTAAATAGGGACAATATTGTCAGCACTGAAAGTTATTTTCTGTTCTCTATACTCTATTTAGAGCTTGCAAATGATCTTGAGTCTGTTCAGCTGAACCTTTGCAGAGGAGACAAAGGGTGATTTGAGGGTTAAGACTGAAAGTAGATTTGGTTCCAGACCCCTGCTGTTGCACAAACTCCTCATGTGACCTTGGGAATATTCTTAACCTTTCTGTAAAGTTTAGGCAAGTTACCTACTTTTTACATGTTGCACCCATTTAGATGGGGAGCAATTGTGTGCTGGTAGTCTCTTCATGGCCAAGTTCAACTGTAATCATAGAATTGTTTAGGTTGGAAAAGGCTTTTAAAATCAAGTCCAACCATTGAACTAACTCTTCTAATCTAGCTCTACCAAGCCCAATACTAAACCATGTCCCTAAGTACCATATCTATACGACTGTTAAAACAACATGAGGCCCTTTCCTCTTGTCCCATCCTTTGATGCTTGGGAGAAGAGACCAACCCCCCCCTCGCTCCAACCTCCTCTCAGGGAGTTGCAGAGAGCAGAAGGTCTCCCCTCAGCTTCCTTTTCTCCAGGCTGAACACCCCCAGTTCCCTCAGCTGCTCCTCATCAGACTTGTGTTCCAGAACCTTCACCAGCCCTGTTGCCCTTCTTTGGACCTGCTCCAGCACCTCAATGTCCTTCATGAGGGGCCCAGAACTGAACCCAGGATTTGAGGTGCAGCCTCACCAGTGCTGAGCACAGGGGGACGATCTCTGCCCTGATCCTGCTGGCCACACTATGGATGATACCAGCCAGGATGCTGTTGGCCTTCTTGGCCACCTGGGCACACTGGTGGCTCATATTCAGTTGCTGTCAACCAACACCCCCAGGTCTCTTCCAGCCAGGCACTTTCCAGCCACTCTTCCCCAAGCCCAGAGTGTTGCGTGGGGTTGTTGTGACCCAAATTCAGAACCCAGCACTTGGCCTTGTTGAACCTCATACAGTTGGCCTGGGCCCATCGACCCAGCCTGTCCAGATCTCTCTGCAGAGCCTTCCTACCTTTGAGCAGATCAACACTCTCGCCCAACTTGGTGTCATCTGCAAACTTACTGAGGGGGCACTTGATCCCCTCATCCAAATCATTGATAAAGATATAAAACAGGATTGGATCCAATACTGACCCCTGTGGAACAGCACTTGTGACTGGCCACCAAATGGATTTACCTCCATTCACCACCACTTTTTGGGCCCAGCCTTCCAGCCAGTGGTTGACCCAGTAACTAGGTCTATCTCGTTTTGTTCCCTGTGGACAGGGAACTTTCTCAGGTTTGGTTTGGTGATATCTATCTCATCCTTCAATGACTGAAGCTGCTATATGTGCTTGCTACTATCTACTCCTGTTGGTTAAGGTGGGAAATCAGAGGGGCTGCTGAACCAAACCTCTTTGTGACTCTGACTGGCCACGGCCAAGAGGCCCTGGCTTGTCCCTTTCTATTACTTGTCAATATAAACTCAAATAACACAAGGTCTTCCTGCAGCTATAATCTGCACCACCTTAACTGACTGAACACTTTCCAGTGATTTACAATTAATAGAGACACTTTCAAGCATTTGTGCCTTTTTTTTTTCCCACTGGTTCTGCCTCGCTGACAGTGACCTTATCTGCATTTAACTTTGCCTTGTGGATTCTTGAAGAGAAGCATGGATTTAAGCAGTTCAAAAGAAAGATTAAGCCATCATTTTAGCTAATCTTCATGCAAAGGAGTCTGCCTGCTCTTCCTATCTTGGGTTTGAGAGATTCTATTGTGCTGCAGCATGTCTCTGAGGAAGCTTTTGAGCGATGATGTTAGCAGCCCACCTTGCACTAAGTTTTACTTCTTATTTGCACGTGGTAAGTCTGCTGTGGGCAAAGTAGCATTTTCTTCCTGAAAAAAAGAGTCTGGTCACTTGTGCTGCACCTTGAAAGCCTCTTGCAGTTTTATCTCTGTGGAGTTTAGCAATCATTGTCTACAGCTTGGTGATTATTTCCACTCTGAACCCAACACACACCTGAGCCAGAGTTGTTGCTAGGAGGTTTGCAGGAACTTTACAATCACTGTATTCCACATAGACGTCTTGGCGCATACCTGATAGGGCTGTGAGGTCTCTGATCACCAGTCACTTCTTTGGGACATGCCTTTGGGTTTTCAATTTGTCCCTTCTTACAAAATTTCCTGCCAAAATAATTCTCTTAAGTGACACTGAGCACTGTAAGTCCAAACTCACTTGAGGTCTTAAAGCTCTGAAAAGCCTTTGAACTGTGGCATTTCAGCCAGTCTGCTACCTGCAAAAATGATCTCATGATTTTCCCAAAAGACAGTCACAGCTGATCTCCTCTGAGACCTCATTAGAAGATACAGAGATCTTCCTCTATGGATTTAGGACTTGGGCCTGTATCCTGGCAGCAAGAGGGTCCCTGTAGCTCTCCTTCATCCTTCTGTCCTGCCCTTCCCTTCTGGTAGATCTTCAGAGAGTTCTCTTAGGCTTGCTGGGGACACCTGAACCAGGGTAGCCTCAGAGTACGAGGTGTCAGGGCAAACTTCTTTGTCCACACTTCTTCAGAGCTGAAGCTGTGTTTCAAGGCAAGATGTGGCTTTTATCAGGGTTTGACATCCTTACATCTTCTAGCCAAGTGGCTGGAGTGGTGTGAGACATCTTGAGCTGTCCTGCCACAGACTGGAAGAGATCTGGTTGAGCTTGATGTCAGCTAGCTCTGGTGCAAGAACGTTTTGTGCTCAGCAAGGGAGGTGATCTCTGCTGCTTGTGTGCTGCTTTGCAATGTGGAGCAGTGCTGGTGGTTGGATGTTGCTTTGTCCCTGTGGACTGAGATGTGGAGGGATGAGAACAGAGCAAGAGTCTCAAGAAAAGCTCCTTGGTTCTTACTGGAATGACGTTGCATCACAAGAATGCTGGCACCTTTTGGAGTGCACCAGGACCCAGCAATCCCTTTGTCAGAACTTACTGCCGTTGTGGGGGAGGGTGGCTTAAAAATTTGCCTTTCCTTACATCTTTGGGGGAATGGTAGCTTCAGGGCCATGGTGAAATCTGTACAGTGCAGTGTGTAGTTGTAGCAAATCCTCCTCCTGAAGGATCTTTCTGACATCTTTGGGTGCACAAAAAGTGCCTGCAGTGTCACCCTGAAGAGATATATTGCACCATATAGAGAGCAGCAGTAGCAGATCAGTGTTTTGGGGCTTGACAGGACTGCTGTTTTCCATGTGATGCTGGTAGCTTTGAAGAGCATCCAGGTACAGTAACTGGTCCCAGAAAACTCTTTCCCAGGTGGCTCTGAGATACTCTGCCTCGGATCTTCAGAGGCAAAGCTTCTGTGCAAATGTGCTACCTCTGTTGAAGCTCTTGCTCTTAAAGCTAATTCTCCTCCTCAGAGTTTTTCCTCCTTTCCAGTTTCCCTCATTTATGCTGTATTTTTCTTCCATGCCAATTTCCACTACTTCTCAATTGTCTTTTACTGGGGTTTTTTTTGTGGTGTCTCTGCTTTTCTCTCCTGTATCTCTGGTATCTCCTCCCTTCCTGACCAAGTACTACGTGCCCTTTGAGCTCGTTTTTACGATTCTTTCCTGTCTATGTCCACAGTCATTGAGGTAGGGTTTGTAGACCTGACTTTCCTTTAAAGTCATTCCTGGGCCTGAAGTCTGCTGTGTGGTACATTTAAAACCTCTAGTTTTAAAAAACCATTACAAGAAAGCCTAGGAGCATTTTCTTTGCTCTGACAGCCAGTCAGCAAACTGCTGGGTTAGCCAAAATGATGTGGCCAGTATGATGTGGTCATTAAATCCCTGTGATGTTTTTCATTGCCAGGTTGAAGTTCTACTGCTTGAGCCTAAAAATAAAGTGCTTTTGATTCTGCATGTGCAGGCAAACCATCACTTTATGTTAAATGGATTGATTAAATGTTCTGCTTAAGTGTGCTCAGTGAAGCAAGTGCTACCAAAAGCGGATCATCCCTGCTGAAACATCCTTTTTGTTCCTAAGACTTCTTTTAAGAAATCAGAGGGCCTATTTAAGCTCAGTCTTGAGCATTCAGAATTTTACCAGACTTGATCCTTTTCATGAAAGAGTCATCTTTTAAAGTCCCTGGGGCTTGGAGCAACCTGGTCTAGTGGGAGGTGTCCCTGCCCATGGCAGGGGGTTGGCACTGGATGAGCTTTAGGTCCCTTCCAACCCAAACCATCCTGTGATTCTAGGATTCCATCCAGTATGCATCAATTTAGTGGTGGCTAAACCAAAGTGGCATCAGGTATGTTGGTGGAGCCTGTGCAACAAGTTTATGCTCTGCCCTTGAAAGTTTGATTCCTGCTGACACCAATGTAGTCCTGCTTGTAAGTCCCAGTTGTTTCCGTGTTGGCTAAACAGCCTGGCAATTGGAGAGATCACTTGTACTTGGGTGTCATGAGGGCTGACAACTTCTCTGGCAGCTTAGGCTGCTGCAAAGCTTCCATTTTAATTGCCTAAAAACAGAAGTTGCACCTTTTAAACCTTTCTTCAGGCAAAGGTGGATGCAGAAGCAGGGGATCCCTAACTGCACTGCTGCTGATGGGAATGAGTACCACCCTGTCAACTCAAGGTGGGCAATTATTCCAGTGTCAGTGTAGTAAATTCTTGAACCAGACTGAAACTGCTAAACCTACCTAGTCAGAAAAATGTGTTTTAAAGCCATAGCTCAAGCCTTCACTGCTTCTAGCCTGGTCTTGAAGCTTTGACTGGAATCTTAACACTACAACAAAATTGTTTTCTAGGAAGTGTGTTATTGTCTTCCTCATTTTTAGCTGCTTTGGTAAAAGAGATGGATCTCAATGTCTCCTTGGTATAGTACTTGCCATAGATTCCCCCACCCCACAGACACTTTCACAGGTTCTTTTCCCCAGAGAAGATAGATGAGTACGATCTGAAGATCTAAACAGCTTGCACAACCCCTACAAAGAGCCCCTTGGCCCTTGACTCATGCTCAGAGCAGCATTTTGGATGTTTCAGAGGTGTGCAACTTCTGATGAAGGAGCCCAGTGAGCTGCCACATTCACAGTTGTTTTACAGCTGAATGAGCTGAGATTACTTTTATAAGCTGCTCTTTTTTTTGAAGATGGACACATTTGTCTTTTGTTTAAGGGCAGATTTTCAAACGAACTTGATTCTCACATTGGCTTCTGAGTGAAAGGTGCCTGTTTCGAACCAAAGGGCTTTGGGAAAGTTCCTGCTTTAGTATTTGCAGCTGTAACCAGACAACTTAGACTGCATTGATGTTGCTGTGCTAGTTCTTCTTATTGGCTGAATAGGCCTTGTGGTCTTTATCAATTTAAGTGGAACTTGGGCCAACTTTGGGTTTACTTGGGCTGTTTAGTGAAAGGATAGAACCACCCAGGTGAGTGCCAGTGGAGGAACTCTGGTCCCACTGGACTTTCCTGTGGTCCTCATCACAGCTAGAATGGGGAAGCTGGGCAGGGAAGTTCTTTGCTTTGGCAGCTCAGTTATAGCTCCGGGCATCATCAGCTTCCCACAGCTCCAAGAATGGCCTCAAGTTCCATCAGGGAAAGTTTAGGTTGGAGATTAGGGAGAAGTTCTTTACTGAGAGGGTGGTTGGGCACTGGAATGGGCTGCCCAGGGAGGTGGTGGAGTCCCCGTCCCTGGGGGTGTTCAAAAAACGGGTTGATGAGACACTTGAGGCCATGGTCTAATGGTCCAATGGTTAGGAATATGATGGGATAAAGGCTGGACTTGATGACCCTGGAGGTCCCTTCCAACCATAATGAGTCTATGATTCTAAGGCATGTTTCTTGCAAAGAAGTATCTATGCGCTGAAGTACTGGGAGTTACCTGCACCTCCTGCCCTGTTATTTACTAATGCTTAGGGAGGTCAGCAGCTTGCCTTCTCCTTTCAGTTTGCTCATGCCTTGTGTAGAGAATTAGTTTCCAGTTTGCTATATAGTTTGCCTCTTTCCAGATTGAATTCTTTTCTTTTTGAAAATTGAGTTTTCCACACTATTATAAGGTGTTTGGATGGAAGCTAGAAGAGATGAAACGCTGCACAGTGTGCTGCTTGGGTAGGACCTGTGGGGCATGGACGTGTATTGAGCTGGTGGGTACTCTAAAGGGCCAGCCAGGTCATGTAAATTAAAGTGGCCGTTTAACTGCTATAAATTGCTCTGGCTTAGGTCAGGCTGAAATCAACTATGGTTAGAGAAGTGTGGAGCTGAGGACAGCTGCCTGATTTATGCTAAGAAGATTCATCTGGAAGCAAAATTTAATCTGGTATTTTTAATGGGTTTTGAGACAAAAAAATCTAGGTGAGGGCTTGTTTCCTAATAGTTTGTATTGAATCTATTGTTGATGTTCTGGAGCTTAAATAGGTTTACAGCTCCTTTAACTGAAAGAAAGAATAGTCTCAGGATACTTTACAGATATGTCAAATATCAGCTACGATACCACAGTAATAAACAGATCAAAATGTGAGCTACTGAAATAATTTATAGCCTGTGAATGCAAAGGCTTTGTACATCACTGGGCATTGTGCCTGACAACTGCAAGGATGTTAATTATTATGCCATAATTCATTAGTTGAAATATCTTGCAGCACTGTTACTAAGCCAAATTCCGAGGCCTTTGCTAGGTCATTAAGCAAAAAGTAAGTAAAGACTCATATACTCCATTATTAATCATAGATTCACAGAATCCCACTAGACCAGGTTGCTCCAAGCCCCATCCAACCTGGCCTTCAACACTGCCAGCGAGGGGCAGCCACAGCTTCTCTGGGCACCCTGGGCCAGGGTCTCACCACCCACACAAGAAAGGATTTCCTCCTAATATCCAATCTCAATCTCCCCTCTGGCAGTTTGAACCCATTTCCCTCGTCCCATCACTCCATGCCCTTGTCAAAAGTCCCTCTCCAACTTTCCTGGAGCCCCTTCAGGCACTGGAAAGTGCTCTAAAGTCTCCCTGGAGCCTTCTCTTCTCCAGGCTGAACACCCTCAACTCTCTCAGCCTGTCCCCAGAGCAGAGCTGCTCCAGTTCCTTGAGCATCTCCGTGGCCTCCTCTGGATTCTCTCCAACAGCTCCATGTCCTTCTTACATTGGGGACCCCAGAACTGGACCCAGCACTGCAGGGGGGGGGTCTCATGAGAGCAGAGCAGAGGGGGAGAATCCCCTCCCTCTCCCTGCTGCTCACACTGATTTTGATACAGCCCAGGGTACCTTTGGTTTTCTGGGCTGCAAGTGCACACTGCTGGCTCATGACCAGTGCTTCATTGTCCAAACCCCCCAAGTCCTTCTCCTCAGGGCTGTTCTCAATCCATTCTCTGCCCAGCCTCTATTTGTGCTTGGCATTGCTTCTCAATGCAATAAACAAATCAATTTGTACTTGGGATTGCCCCTGAATGAAACCAAAGTTTTCTGAAGTCCTGTTCTAAAAAGCAATGTACTGCTGGGTGAAAAGTGACTAAATTAAGTAAAAATATGTAAAAAGAAAAATTAATTACTCTTCCCATCAGTTTAAATAATTTTATAAAATAGTTATTATTTCTTCAGAGCCATGTGAGCCCAGAGCAATTCCTAATTATTTGGTCCCAGGTATATGAGACCACCTTGTTGTCAGTGGTCAAGGAGTCACTTCTCAAATCCCAGGATCTGTGTTATTCTGAAGTCCCTCTGCTCTCTCTAGCATTCAGGTTAGTTCTTCTTCCTTGGCATGTGACTGGCTGGGGACAGGCTGTTTTTCAGGCATGTTTTTCCAGACCACTCCTTTGGCAGCAGCATGGTGTGACCCTTCATCAGGAGCCAGATCCTTCCCACTGGAAGCACTGGTTAAGTCCCAGCTTAGCTCCCCAGATCTCATGCCCAGCTCCAGAACCAAACCCAGCTCTGGGCTCCCCTGCGTGACACATTGCTGCTGCCAGCAGTGTTTTCAGTTGCCAGGGCCATCTCTAGGTTTCAATGCCTTTTACAAGTGTCAACTCGATGGCTTCCTACAGGGACAGGAGGTCAAATCTGGGAGTCTGTCAGCTGAGCAGCATGAGGGGTTTCCAGGTTTTTTTGACCTGCTTTTGCATCAATATCTGATAGGCTTAAATCCCACAGGACTGAAGAATTATAGCAATTATTTACCCTCCTTTTTGTTGTGGTAGCACCTGAGAGACTGTATCTGAAATGTGGAGTGTGTTGTGCTGAAGCACTGTTCATCTTCTATAATTTGGGACAGATCCTGCCCCAAGAGCATCCAATTCAAGTGGACAAGGAAGTTGCAGAGAGGTGAATCATAGAATGATCGAGGTTGGAAGAGATCTTCAAGCTCACCCAGTCCAACCCCTACCTCCATCCCCACTGACCCACATCACCCAGTGCCACATCCAGATGCCTCTTGAACACCTCCAGGGACAGGGACTCCACCACCTCCCTGGGCAGCCCATTCCCACACCCAATCACCCTCACAGGGAAGAAATTTTCCCTGATGTCCAACCTGAATCTCCCCTGCTGCAATTTAAAGCTGTTTCCTCTCATTCTTTCACTGTGGGCACGGCAGAATACAGTAGGACACAGTCACTAAGGTATCTGTAGCTGAGGGAGGTATTAAGTAAAATCCTCACGAACTCCCTTCCCCTGCAGGCAATGGTACCTGTGTTGAGCAGGCTGCTGTCTCACCAGTCTGGGCTGAGGGTGATGCATTTTGCAGGCACAGCGTGTCTCCTGTCACCCCACCAAATGAAGGGAAGGTGGAGAATGCTTTTGTTGCTCGCATTTTTTACATTACATAAACATGTATGCCGCTAGGATCATTAGGATGAACTTTTCCCCGTATTTCAAAACCAATCACTTGCTTTGACATTTGCAATCTGGCTCTTCACTGGTATCTTTCTGGTGGTTGTGTGGAAATGAGCAGCCTGCACTCTCTCGTTCTGTTTACGTGACTTGAAAAGAGAAGTCCAGGCATCTATTAAATTCCCATTGAGACACGAGTGCTGAAATGTGAGCTTAGGGAAGATTTCACGTGTCTTTCCTAATATTTAGTGATTTAAAACATATGAAGTAATCAGATTTCTTGGGTGAGAAATGTATTCTAGCCTGTTCCCGTTGCCGTGGGACAGCCGAGGAGGGAAGCACTGGTGGGTAAGCAGAGAACTGCAGTAGAGATGGAGCAGGGGGCTGATGATGGCAGGCTGGCTCCAGAGGCAGTTTCTCTCCCACTGAAGTGTCTATTTCTGGCTCGTGCATATTATGGCACACATATTTCCCAGAAGGTGATGTGGCTTTTATTTGAAGCCAGCTCTTTCTGCTGACTCCAGGTGGAAAGCCAGGGTATTTGGGTTATGGACTTATGTGTGCAATTCGCCTTCAGTGTAATAAGGAAAAGGGGCCCAGTTCTGCTCTGGGGTTTATGTAAGGCTGAATCCTGCAGTTAACGTAGCCAGCCTGTGGCTTTTGAGCTACATGTGGCTTCAGCAGGTGGCTTTGTGCAGGTGACGGTGGATCTGTATTGAAGGAGGTGCTACAGCATTCTAGGGGAGATCATAGAATTATAGAATCATTATGGTTGGAAGGGACCTCCAGGGTCATCAAGTCTAACCTTTATCCCATCATATTCCTAACCATTAGACCATCAGACCATGGCCTCAAGTGCCTCATCAACCCGTTTTTTGAACACCCCCAGGGACGGTGACTCCACCACCTCCCTGGGCAGCCCATTCCAGTGCCCAACCACCCTCTCAGGAAAGAACTTCTTCCCAAGATCCAACCTAAACTTCCCCTGATGGAACTTGAGGCCATTTCCTCTTGTCCTGTCATCAGCAATTGGGGAGAAGAGACTAACACCAGCCTCACTACAACCTCCCTTTAGGTAGTTGTAGAGGGCAATAAGGTCAATAAGATAAGACACTGGTGACCAGGACCACAACAGCAAGGCCAGCTCAACATCACCTTGTAGTGTAGGGGAGCAAGAGCTATTGGGGAGCTGCCTGCCCCTGCTTGTGAACCCTGTTTGGAGATCACTTTTTTGTTTTGCTCTGGCCTCCCTGCAGTAGTTAATGACATTTTAATTACAGGGGAATAGTTTTGTGTTGGCTTTACGAGGTTATACATGGGGTGGCTGAATGCCATCATCTATAGGGAGGTTTCATAAAATCATAGAATCATTATGGTTGGAAGGGACCACCAGGGTCATCAAGTCCAACCTTTATCCCATCATACAGGGCTGGCTGGCTGGCTGGCCAGTCAAGCCAGGTACTTTTTGCAAAATCTAGAGTTGTCCCAGGGCTACTAGGGGTCCTTTTCAGCTCTGGAGAGCCCAGCAAGGCTGGGACACTGCTGTCTCCTTGCTCGGTCTCCTTGTGCTGAGGGCAGGGAGGTTTGTGCTGCAGACAGTGCTGGGAGGCTGTCAGCTGAGGGTGTTTTGATGTGCTCTCAGGATACCTCGTCTGCCACTCCGTGGCTGTTTTGTGACAGCGGAGATGCACCAAGCAGCCAGAGCCAGGGTCAGAGCCTGCGTAGGGGCTCTGCACTGCAGTTTAGGGGCTGTCGCTATTTATCTCTTCAGAGTTGCAGTTGGGAGACCAGAACAAGCTTTAACTACTGTACAGACAAGAAGGCACGCCAGATCAGACCTGTCATTTGTCTTCAGCTGGGTTCACCTTCACAGTTGTCAGAGGATAATGTTTGGAAACTAATCACCAGCTGTCAGATACATTCGTATTTTCTCCATCCTGAACAAATAAGCTGTGGGAAACTGGAGTGTACACGTGAAGGAGTACAGAACTGTGGTGCAGAAGGGTCGTGCTCTGCCAATGCGAGCAGCACGTGGGAAGAAAAAAATAACAATGCAGAACATGGTTAACCTTGGTCATGAATTATGTGCCCAGGGCTGAAATCCATCACTCTTATAGCTCTGCAAGTGGAGAGAGATACAGGGAAACTGTATGAATAGGAAAATACAGCTGCAGCAGCTGCTGTTTTGCCATTCCTGTCTTCTCTGGCTCAGATGGACAGTGAGTGAGCTAAATCCAGGGACATCCTTGACAGATCCCTGTGTGTGCCTGTTCCCTTCTGCCTCCTTTATACCCACCCGTGTGCTGCTGTAAGGCTCGCTGCCCTGGAGTGGTATCTTTGTTCTTTTTAGCTCCTCTCTTTTCCACTGCCTCAGATGTAACTTATGCCCCTGCCTTTGTAAGGGCTCTGCTGACCTATCCGTGTCCTATCTATGATCTCCTGGCTGTCTTTTTTCTGCAGCACTGCTCTTCGTTGCCTGTTGAAGACAACTTCTCACAAAGTACCCTCCGACTGTCACTTCTGCTGCTCTTTGCACAAGGGAGACATCCTCTAAGCAGCCACATCCTTTCTGCTCATTTCTCAGTTCTCTGCTTAAAAATCTCATCTCCTCTTGTACCTCTGCACCTTCACAGTAGGTCCCATAACCTGTCACCTCATACCCAAAGGCAAACTCATTGGACTGTTTCTCAGAACTGACCAGATGCTCTGCTTTGTGTCTCTGTTCTTACTGCCCGTGGGAACAGAAGCCCTAAGCTAGGTGACTCCTGTGGCAAGAAATTGTGTTCAAAAAAAGGCAGTTTTCCTGAATATTTTCATTCCGTGTCAGCAGAAGTGACCTGAAACTCCTGCTTTTCATCAGGCACCCTGGGGAGACCTTGCTATGAAATACTCTTTCTCCCTTGATGCAAGCACTTTGAATCAGAAGGAGAAAATGTTTCCAGTTAGATTTTTTTTGACCATGGCTACCACAGTGGGGTACTGGTTTGGCAGACAAATAAATGTATTATGTGGTCATACAGTCTGTCTAAACCACCCTTGCTCTGGAGTTTGGAGTTCACCCAGAGCAGGACAAAAGTCTTGTCCTAGGATCACAGAATCACACAGAATCACAGAATTCTAGGGTTGGAAGGGACCTCAAAAGATCATCCAGTCCAACCCCCCTGCCAGAGCAGGGTCACCTAGAGTCCATCACACAGGAACGCATCCAGGCGGGTTTGAATGTCTCCAGCCAAGGAGACTCCACAACCTCTCTGGGCAGCCTGTTCCAGTGCTCCGTCACTCTCACAGTGAAAAAGTTTTTCCTGATGCTGTTGAATTGCACTGTATGTGAAAGGTGTTGAAGTAGAGACCTGGTGGGTTTGGTCAGTTGTAATGGTTGGTGTAGCACCAAATGGGATTCATGGAAAAAACACCCCATTCACTCCCTCTAGAAAAACCCCAACATCCCAACCCCCCCGAGAGCTTCATTAACAGACTAGAGGGTCTTATTGTCCTTGAGATGGCATCTCTGTTCTCCAAGTGAAGCTGTAGGATGCCCAACGCCAGTGTGTGTATGACCTAGTGACACCCAAGTGCAGCTAACACGGGTCTGAGCCTTGCTAAATGCAAACTCGTACACCTCTGCAGCTGGATGGTCGCTGTGTACAAGATCCTGAGCATGCTGGCTTTTGTTTCTGGGATAATCACCCTAAAATCTTCCTTCTTTTACCTGCTAAAATAAATGGGTAGCTCACACAGCAGGGAGAGGAGCAGCAGCTGATGCTGAGACCTGTCAGCCCGCTTTTGATACGCTTGGTTGTGCTTCCACAGGTATAGAAGCAAGGAAAAAAATACCAAACAGACTTGAAATATTCCATGTTTGTTGAGCTCAGACACCTCATCTGAGTCTCTGGAACTGGTAAATAGGGGCTGAAGTCAAAGCTGTCAGAGCCTGTTAGTATTTTCCTCCTGCAAAGGGCTCCAGTAGGCACCCTTGAATTGCTGGCAGGACGTGGTTTGAGGTGTCTAACCCGAGGCAACGCAGGCTTTGAAAACCTTGGCATCAAATTCTGCCCGGAGGAAACTTTGACAAATGAAGGGGAAGGGGAGGGGGAAAAGAGAGGAGTGAGACTGGGAAATGAGCTCTGACTCTTCAGAGTGGAGCGTGGCCTGGGCATGACTGTCATGGGACTCCTCCAGCTCCGCTCCTGCCAATCACCTCTCCCTGACTTGCTGAGCTGAGCCGTCCTGCTCCATCCCTTTCCCAAACTCTTCCTCCTCTCTCTGCCCCTCCTCCCTGGAAGCAGTCAAAGCCTCAGTTCCTGGTGCACTTCCCTGTCAGCTGTTGTTCATGTCAACCTGCAATATCTGTAAACAGCAAAAAAATTAAGCCCTCCTTTCTGGTTAGCATCCGCAGCCGTGGCGTGGAGTCAAAACAATGTCTATGTGATATGCAGGAAGCCTGCTCAGACGGTTGGATCAGTGCAGAAGGTACTGGCTGTTACTGGGTTAAGCACAAGAGGGTTTGAACATACACTCCCTCCCAATTGCAGTGATTTTTTTTCTCGCTGAAGCACTGATCCATGAGGTTTTGAGTCGAGCGCTGCGTAAGTTGATTTAAAAATGCATCCTATTCTGGCTGCAGGCATCATGCAGGCTGGGGCTTGGGGTGGAGCAAGGGAACAGCTCTCAGAGGTTTGTGCTGCTTTTTCCTGCCCTGGCTGTGGTGCCTGTAGCTGTGGGTCTCTGGAGGGGTGCATGAGTGGCATCCTTAGCAGCTCTCTGCAGTTGGTATGTGAGGCTGGGGCACAGATGGGTCCTGTTCCCAATGGTCACAGGAATGGAACGTGCTCATTATGGCTTTGTAGAGAGCAGAGAAGATAGATGTGGGCAATAGTTTTCAGACTACCTGGTGATTTTGGGATATTGCACGTTGAAGGCTATTCTTTTTTTTTTTCAAAGGTGAAGTCCCATTGTTTTCTGAAAATCAGGCCCATTTCAGCTTTCACAGCGCATAGACCCCAAATCAGCTGTGTTTTTTAACAAAGCCTGTCTTGAGAAATGTCCCCTGAGATATTTGTAGAAGATTCTTGCTTGCAAAGCTACCTACTGATGTGCTCCTAATTAGAGTAATCACATTATTTCAATGATGCCTCCACTATAAAGGATTTTATCATTCTTAATGCAAGGGGTTTGTATTTGGATTTTCTTTGGAACTGGATGTTGTGATTAGAGTTTCTGGAGTCTTCCAGGGAGCATGGGCTCCTTCTTTAGCAAAGGGTCTATGAGTAAGGGAGAGACAGTTTGTCTGTCTTCCCTGCCATGGAGCGTGCTGGAGAGCAGTGCTGAGGGTCAGATTGGTTTTACTTTCAAGCCTTTACAGCATTTGTTTGGCTGTCACTGTAGTTGCCTTGTTCTTCTGGTAATTTTTAATTTCACACTGACTTTGAAACTGTAAATATCTTTTTGGGACTAACTGAGTGCCTGAAGTTTTTTTTTGGTGTGGTTTGATGGTTTCATTTAGAATCATAGAGTCATCAAGGTTGAAAGAGACCTTCAAGACCATCCAGTCCAACTGCCTACCTATAACACCACCCATTTTCATGGGTTTGCTTTTTGGTTTGTTTGTTGTTTTTTTTTGTTTTTTAATTTGAGACATTAGAGCAGGAGGCGGCAGAGGATAGGCTTGTGATGGTGTTACTGGACAGCAACTGAGGTCCCAGTTCAGTTCTGGGTTTGACTTGTCTTCATCCTTGTAAAGGATGTATGGACTTGTATCTGCAACCATGCTTGGTACCTCAGCTGGTGAGACTAAAGTGTGTGGATGTCTTTGGGGGTGTATGAAAGCAGTTATGCCTCCTTTCTCTTCCATCTGAAGTGTTCTGTATCTCTCTGCATGCAGCCTTTTTGGGCCAGGAACCAGCTCTTCCTGGTGGACATGCAGTGCCCGCTACAGGTAGGGGTGGCTCCTGTTAGACAACCAGTAGTGAAGCAGAGCTTCGTGGCTCTTTTCTGTTGAAAAAGATTTGACCTTGACAGACATTGACCTGAAGCATTGTGCCTGTTGTGATTTCTAGGAAAAACAGAAAAGAGACAGCAGGTTCAAGTCTGAATGGTGCTGCTGGTACCATAGGCGTGCAAGCCAAGGGTCACTCAGTTCAGTTGGGCTCACAGTGCTGGGCTGCGCTGCCTGCATCGCCCTCTGAGCTTTCTTCAAAAGAGGCACCTTGGGCACAAAGTCCTCATGGTGTCCTCTCTCATCACATGGGTTTGAGAGCCCCAGGACAGCCCCAGCCCTTGGCTGTCTTCTGACTGATGTGAAAATTGTAGTGATGCTCTTCCCTCCTACTCCCAAAGTTTCCTGAAAAACAGAACCTGAAGAGGAGTTGTCTCTGCTACAATACATCAACTGGCAGAAGAAGGTATTTGGAGCTAAGTCCTAAACCCAGCAAGGTGAACACTAGAATTGCCATCATTTTCAGTGGGGCAGCATTTTATTAATGGAACAAATAATAATAGGAACAAAACCTAAATGACTGAAAATATCCTGGACCAGAGTCTTGTTTTCCATTCTCTCTTAGCTGTTATCTGTGACACCTGTTTAAAAAGCATATGAAGCATCACATTTTCCTACCCTGGCACTGTTTCACGCACTCCTAATGCACACCTTGCCTAGGGATGAGTGAAACAAATGAATCCAGAAGCCAAAAAGCTGTTGAGCCAGGCCTCTGGAGTGGAGGAGGTCAGGACTGCCAGAGATAGTGGCTTTTAGAGGGCTTGTAAGCACCAGAGCTTCTGACTCTGGAAATCAGAAGGAAAACAATAGAGACTTTGGTCTCCTAAATGCCAACAAGGTCAGCAAGAAACTGTTCATGCTGACTTTGTTAAGATCATTTAGAGCAAAGATAAATAGTGGGCCAGTATGCACATTGGTTGATTGATGAGTGTGGTTAACATAATTCAGTAACTGTATTTTCAACGATCAGGTCTATGGTGCTTTATAACTTCATTGGTACCTTGATCTCCATGAACTTACTGAAGTTTAGTTCCTTCCCAAGGGACTGAGCTGTGAGGATGCTGGATTGTTTTTCTGACTTTCTTTGCTGGTGGATCTCAGAACAGTTCTCAGAGATCAGTTGTCTGATCTCTGAGGTCACCCATTTGAAAAACAGCATATGCTCATCTGCCAGCTCAATCGTCCCAGTTCACACATGGACTTGAGGTCTCAGGTAGACTGCTTGCAACAGGTACCTAACTGGGGTAATGTGACTATCAGAGTGTCTGTGTTTAAGACAACAACGAGTAGTTTGAACCATTTACTACCCAGGGATCTGGTTTCCTACTGGGGGTGTTCAAAAAACGGGTTGATGTGGCACTTGAGGCCATAGTCTAATGGTCTAATGGTTAGGAATATGATGAGATAAAGGTTGGACTTGATGACCCTGGAGGTCCCTTCCAACCATAATGATTCTACGATTCTGTGGAGAGAGGAGCAGTCAGTGCATTGAATGGCTCTCTCCATTGGATGGAGTCTTCCCATAATCAGGTATCTGCGTCAGTGTCGCAGTACCACGAGGTCCCTTCGAACCTCAGTGATGAAAGGCAGAGTGAAGCACCACCCTCTGGTAATAAGCAGAGCACAGCACTTTGATGTTTTCCTTGCAGAAATCAAGTGGGAAGTTGTGTTGCCTCCTGGGATTTATTTGCTAAACACACATATATTAGCATGGGGTTGGGGAGGGGATGTTGGAAACTATTAGGGTAATGGCTTAGTGAGAATCGTGCTGGCAAGGAAATAGAGTGTCTCTGGGAGCTGCTGTTCATAAAAAGGGGAGTCTTTATGCATTTAATCAGATACACAAAAATGAGTGAGGACAGGATTCCCCTTCAGACCTGATCCCGAAGGGGTCATCTAGAGGAAGCTGTCCCCCTGTAGCCAACAAAGAGAGGGCCTCAACAGGATCATAGAATCATAGAATGGTTTGGGTTGGAAGGGACCTTAAAGATTATCTAGTTCCAACCGCCCTGCCATGGGCAGGGACATCTCCTGCTAGACCAGGTTCCTCAGAGCCCATCCAAGCTGGGTGGCGCAAGCCGCCCTGTGCTGGGCAGTGCTGGTGGAGGGAGAGACACAGCTTTACTGTGCTTTCCACAGACAACCTTAGTGGGACTGTCCAGAGACGTTTGGATGGGCATAGCCAGATGGCAAAGAGAATTATTGGGAAACCTCAGAACCCTCTTCCTGCAAATACTAATGATTCTCCCTTTTTCTAACCAGAGCAGACTGAGCACTGCCCGCAGAGCTCTCTTCTGTGCAGGAAAATCCATCTTTGAGTTGTGTAAATCTTGCTCAGTATGTGTCCTTCACTCATCAATGAATTATAAGGAAATACCTTTTAGGATGAGCTGAGCTACATTTGTCCAACTTCAATAGTGTATTTGCTTATGTGAGGGCAGCAGTTTCTCCCTCTTGGGTTTTGCCCTCAAAACCTGCAGTGTGACCATTGCACACATCTGTTTCAGTGCTACTGACAGTGCAGCTGAAAATCTCTCCCTTCCTGCTGTCAGGGGAAGAGCTATGGCCTGCCCGTGGCCACACGTGAGAGAATTATCACAGCTCTAATCTGTTGCACATTCAGAGCATGGGAAGATGTTGGAGCAGTAAAGCTTGCAGGCGCTCCCAGGCTAAGGTGGTCAACTTGCATTAGCTGTGGTGGCCACTGGGAACAAGACAAGAAGGAAAAGGCTTAAATTGCAGTCAGGCAGAGTTATGTTATCTCTTCAGGGCAGTGAATCTCTGGAGCAGATGGTGGAGTTGTTACTGAAGGGTTTAAATTGCAGGTCAGGCACACATCATCCACCAACGGGGCTGAGTGGATCCTTCACTGTGCTGGAGAAATGGATCGAGTGACCTCTGCAGGTGTCTTGTTAGCCCTGTTAGCCCTGTTTCATGGGATTCAAAGCTGTAAGTTTGAAGAATAAATTCTTTTTTATTTTTTTTTTTTGCCAATTGCATGAAATTATGTTGCAGACATTGCCCTTGAGACTTCTTAGAGGCTTGGTCTGGTTCTGGGCTGCAGTAGGGAGGGATTATGGAAGAGAAGAATTGTGAAGGTGGTTCAGCTACTGAGCCATTTAGCTCTGTCCTCCCTCAGCATTAGTGGCCACCACCAGCTATGTCTTGGAGAGCTGGCAGAAAGCAGAGGCAAGGTAAAATGTGTTTCACATCACTTTGGTGATTTGTAAGAGCTGAGAGCGGGTCTTGAAGCATGGAGTGTGAAGTTTGTCAAACTGATATGATCACCATTGAAAAATTTCATACTGGGGAGGTTGTGCTCGTTTACTTTGAAGTTGTAGCCAAACATCCAAACTCAGTGGTCCAAATTTAACTGCCATATAGATTTGCTCAAACCATCATGCTAAAGCTTTCCCAAGGGATGGCTCTCAGCCTTCAGCAAAGCTCTAGGTGAGTTGGAGTGTTGATGTTCTAACCTTTAGGTGCCAATCCATCAGGTGTCTAACCTTCAGGTGCCAATCCAGATCCCAGGGTCTGCACCTGTGTGCAGCTTCAGAGCCAGGCAATTTCCACACATTTTGTGGGTAAATGTCCAGTGAAAAGTCCTACACTTGGAAGTAACTAAAATTACACTTTAATTTTCAGTGTCAGCTAAATACTGAAGGGAATTTCAACATAGTGTATGAATAATTAACACTAGCTATCAGTTTACAGCAGTTCTCTGGCTAAGCACTGTGCAAAGAAAGTAAAATAAAAATCACTTTTTAAAATTTCCTAAAGGGAAAAGGAAAGGTAAATAATTACCTAACCTCCTGAGATTCTGGCAAAGTCAGAATCCTCCATTGAAATGATTGAGAAAAAACCCAGCCTCCCTCTAAGTCAATTTAAGATTTTAATTGCAGCAAAATTGAGGGATTTGGTTCCAACTCCCAGAGCAAATTGTGGCTGTGTCTCCCTGGTTGTGCTCGTCTCCTTTTGTGGTTATACATTTTAAAGGCAGCGACCCAAAATGCTGCGTGTGTACCCAGAAAGTTCCAAGGACAGTGTAGGTTAAAGGTAAATGGAGGTAAGAGGAAGAGGAAAGGTAAGAGGAAATGGCCTCAAGTTCCATCAGGGGAAGTTTAGGTTGGAGATTAGGAAGAAGTGGTTGGGCACTGGAATGGGCTGCCCAGGGAGGTGGTGGAGTCACCGTCCCTGGGGGTGTTCAAAAAACAGGTTGCTGAGGCACTTGAGGCCATGGTCTAATGGTCTAATGGTTAGGAATATGATGGGATAAAGGTTGGACTTGATGGCCCTGGAGGTCCCGTCCAACCATAATGATTCTATGATTCTAAAATTTAATATAAAAGTGAGAAGTCGTATCTAGCCTCCCAGGAGAAGTAACTGTTTTCCCAATCCATAGTATTTTTCTGAGCATGCATCACTTTGCTTCTGTTGTGCTGCTGCTGCATAGGGATGAAATACTTATACTTGAAGGGAGAGAGCCGGAGCTGATGCTGCAGCTTTACATCTCCGTCTCTTGGTGTTGTACAACTCAAGGTCTTGATTTTGCTTTCCCTGAAAGCCCTATCTGTCTATAGAGATAGATTTAAAGCCAAACAAAGAGCACGATTTTGGATTACATGTGTCATCAGAAGATTGTACTGCTCTGCACGCTGATTATCATAAAGAAGATGCTGAACAGATTATACTTAGACTCTCTAAAGAAATTCGCCTCCAGGCTGAATGCCGGTGTGAGAAATATTGGCTTGAAAGGGAGCAGTTCTGGGAAGTGATAAACCCCTGGAAATAGGATGAAATTTCCAAATGCTCCAGAACTATAACAAACAGCTTATGGTAATAAAGAGTTGGCAAGAATAATCCCTGTTTGAGAAGAGCTTCTGGAGGATGGAACAAAATAAAGTCACTTAATATCAGTGAAAGTCTAACCCTGTTAGTGGAGTCACTTTTTTTCAGCTGGAGACTGGCTCATCTCTGCACGGTGGGAAGAGTGAAGGAGAGATCTGTCTGTGTGAAGATAGGAGATGCCGCCCAAGCATTGCGTTTCCCATGGACTTAAATCTCCTTTCAGGAGCTCCCCATCTTAATGGTGGTGCTTAGATGGGGTAAGGTGCCCTGTGTGTATGTCCACTGGCTCCTCTGAAGCTACTGAGGTGCTGAGCCCCAGGTAGGGTCTGCCTTGGAGGAGGTCTGACCCAGGGGTTGGTAGCTTCTTCTTCCCATATGGTCTGAGGTGTCTGGGGCCAACTGGTAGGTTGCTGGTAGGACTTATGCCTCCATGAACAGCTAGCCTGAGTTATGCTGGGAGGTGTCTTGTGCATTGGAGTGGGGACTGAGGACTAGGTGACAGGAGACAAGCAATAACACAGACACAGAAAGCAGCCCATGGACAGGCTGTGGGCAATGAGGGATTAAAGGTCCCCAAGGGAGATGGGTGAATGAAGTTGCCTACACCTGTGCTCCTACGGCAGGCCCTGCCCTGTCATCCCAGACTTGAACAGTGTGGTGGGGACCCACCAGAGGGTCTCCCCCCCAGAGCATTGACCCACATGGAGACATGGTGTCACTGCCACAGATTGGATCTAGTTGATCTTGATCCCAGCTTGATGTAGTCATACTGCAGGGAGGCTGTTGGTGCTTCCACTTGTTGCTGCCCCATGACATGCTGCAGAGCATCTCCTGCAGCGGGGACAGCCGTTTGCAGAGGAGTGATGGGAGCAGCGATGTTCCTGCCCTACATCTCCATGTCTTCCTTCCCTGGCTTTGAAGGCACAGTGTCCCAGCAGTGACTGGCTCTTGATGCAGCAGAGATCAAAGTCAGAAACCCACTGTTGGCTTGCCAGCTACTGATTCTTCCAAATGTATTTGGCATGGTCATCCCTACTTGTTCTCTGATGGGGTCACCTTGAAAATTAGATCCTCTTGCAGGGTTCATTACCTCGTGGCCACGTGATTCAATTAGGTTCATTTAATGGTGAGTAATATCTGGTATCATCCATCAATCTGCTTAGCAGACAACAGCACAGCATATAAATCTTTCTTCTGTCACTGCCTTTCAACAAGCTAATTCCATTGAATACATAATGGTAATGCTTAATTGGTGATATAAACTGAGAGGAAATGGGCAAAAATGGACACGAATGCATCTTGGCTCTGATTCAGCTGGTCCTTGACTTCCTCTGAATCTGAAGAGGAATGCTAGAAAGGGACAGTGTGTGAAGAACCTTGTCAGGAGAGTGCCAGTGAAAATACACTGTCTTAGTGTAGCTGTGATTAGGCAATCTGACAGCTCTACAGCAAAAAGCAGGATCTTAACAAATTACCCATCAAATAAGGGTGTTCTGGGACTTTTTCTATTTAATTTCTTTTTCTCGGAATTTTTCCTAACTCTTAATTTTTTATTTTTTTAAAGTTTGTTCTTTTATATGGAATAATGAATAATTTAGGTTCATATAATGTAAAAAAACCCACTATTCCTCCAGATTGCATTCGAACGTACTTTAAAACCTCAAATTTCATCAGGTGCAGAATTACAGCAGTATGTCACCTCAGACATTTTCAATACAGCCCCTGCCCCAGAGCATGCTGTGGGAAGCCAACTTCATCCTCTCCCCTGTCTGGCTTTGACGCTGCCTTGAGATACTGATACCTTGCAGCATCGTGTGCAAGCAGAAGACATGAAAAATAGGAGACTGCAGCTTGAGCTGGAAGAGCGGCAGGTTTCCAGTGGATTTATGGTGCAAGTGGAGTGAGTTGTGCTTGGGGGTGAGGTGGCCAGATGCAAAGGGTGGCCGGAGGGTTCATAGGTGCAAGTACGAGCCATGCTTTAGTGACACAAGAGGGAGCTACGGTCTCTCCTGAGATACAGCAGGGTTCACCCAGGCGTAAAAGGCACATGGGAACGGGCAGGAGAACAAATCTTGGAGTAGAGCAGCCTCTGGAAAGACAGGCCAGGCATCTGTCCTGCTTGTACTTCTAGGGTAACTTTACTGGTAGTTAACCCTCAATGATCTGGAGAGGGCATCGGAAGGGAAGACTTCTTCCTTGGAGGGTACAGATAAAAAATAAGAGGTGGTTGTTCCTTAATTTCATACCATTGTGAACACATAAGTGAGATGTGAGGAATTACAGTTGCTATCCAAAATGTTGACCATCATTGCCTATTTATGCCTGTTTATTTTAAATTACACCTTGTTGTAATTCCGTGGGATAAATGGTCAATCCTTTAAAGTTTGCTTTGTGTTAAGTGTTTTTCCTGCTTGTGTCTTACAAAGGAGGGATGGCCCTGAGGGCAAATGCTAGTCTTGGACAGAGGAACCCAAAGTTTGTCTCCCAGCTCATCTGTGTGGGCTATGCTATGAGCTGAGATAGGTTGCTCAGGCCTCGTCCTGGAAATGAGACTTAAGGGGAATTTAGGATGTGAGACCTGGGCAGGGATTCCTCCAAACCCTTGCCTAGTTCTGTAAGCACCAGTTTCACCAGCAGAGGCTTCAGATCTGCTGCTGGGAAAGTCCAGGGCTATCACCACTGCTTGCTGCCCTGCAGTCTCTCATGTAAGGTCAGCCAGCATCTTCAGAGTGGGCAGGGACATGTCTCCTCCTCTCACAGCAGCGTGCTTCACATGCAGCACAACACTTCACTTCAGAATCATGCTGGGGCAGAGGAGCAGCACACACATGTGTGTTGTGGCGTAGCAGTTAGAGCACTCCCAAGCTTTAAGAGTCACTGTCTCAATGGTGTCCTCCAAGCTGACTGCTCCAGATGCGAGACTTGGGGCATTATGAAGATACTTACCTATCTCTATTTAATTTTTCTTCCATTTTAAGTTCTGGTTTTGGAAAAAATGAAGTTAATCCTTCTGGACTTTCTAGGCTTTTTGGTATCTGATTATGGATGGGCAAGGGAGGACTGCAGATCTCCAATTTCTGCCTCATCTTAGAATGATAGAATCATAGAATCATTATGGTTGGAAGGGACCTTCAGGGTCATCAAGTCCAACCTTTATCCCATCATATTCCTAATTTTCAGCAGCATTGCTCAAGTTATTAGGTGATCTGAGACTCTGAGCACCATCAGCATCCCCTGACCATTGGTCTGTTCCCTGCCCTGTGTGTTGGGACTGTGCCTCTTCTCAATTACCCAATGGATTTTTGCTCGAAGAAAATTGCTGCTTTCCCTCCCCCTCTCTCCTTTAAAGCTTTTTAAACACCTCTTCCATTTTTGTCCTCGTTTTTGCCTTTCACCCCAGTTCCTGGTTGGATACTACATGCTATACTTGATACAGTCTGAGCTATAAATAAGAAGCAGTTTGTTGGAAAGTAAAATTAGCAGGCCAGATTTTCAAACGCGCTTCTAAATCTGTGCCTAGCCACCTCAGATCGTACATGTCCTTGTTTTTTGAGGTGCTGAATCTTGTTGTCAGCCTTGATTTCAATGGGAATTTGTGATGGTCAGGACTCCTGGAAATCAGGTTACTTTTATATTTGGGTCTGGGCATGGATGGAAAAGCTTTATCTCCACCACTGTGTTACTGGTGGAGAAGATTAAGTCATTGAAAGGTTGGATGATTGCCCCAGGCCAGTCCCTTACCTAGCAGCAGAGTGAAGTGGGAATTTTGGGGAGGGAGGCTCCTGCCGTATATAAGGGATGAGATTCCCAATGAGTGACCGTAGAGTCGCTTGCATTCCCACGGTGAAACATTGCAAGTTCTCTCATTCACATCCATCATTTCACTTTGGCTTCCATGAAATGTGGTTGTAGGCATTTGTCAAAAGCTGGAACCGTTGCCCTGATCTGAATGTTGTTGCTGAAAGGGAATTGTCTACAGATCCACCGCAGGAATGTTGCTGGTGAGTTATGGCTGGAGGTCAGCCACAAAACTTTGTCTCCTTGTAATTATCCTAAGGTGGTGCCAGCTCTGTTCTCCTGGAGGTACTGGAAGCATTGCTGTCCATGGGAGTACAACAGGGATTCAGGCAGGAGACAGCGTGAGAACTTTTTTAATAAGAAAATAAAATCTGCAGGTTAGGCACATGGAAAAATACAGCTGTGAGTGTATCCTGGCAGCTCTCAGGTTACTCTTCAGATCGAATTAGATTACCTGGCTGAGTGTATAGCACTGAGTTACCACACTAATGAGCACAACTAGAAATGTCCACAGGTAGATTTCTTGGTCTTTGATTTTTGACACGTGAAGAGCTGATGAAAATCTGAACAGGGGTGTCAGGTTGTGCTTGTGAAAGTGTACTCTGCTGGGGTGCTGCTCTCTGAATAACTCAGTCTGTGTTTTAATTTAAGAGGTGTAACGCTGACAGTGATTTAGCTATTTGAGGTCACAGTTTCTAGCCAGTATTCCACTAATGCAAAGGAGAATATTTTTGAGGTGCAGATTGTCATATGGACTGCTTCCTGTGTCAGGGAGCTGGTACCCTGCTGGAAACCAACAAAAATACAGCTGTTTCAGCTGGGGACAATAGCAGCTATGTATCTTCCCCACAGTGGAGGCATTCCCAGACTAAACCCCTATTGTTGCCCTGGTTGGGGGCACAAGGAGCCAGCAGATGCCTGTGCCTCTGGCTCCTGGGGCTGCCCCTACGGCCAGTGCATCTGCCATCTGTTAAAGCTGATTGAGCTGATGCTGAGGACCCTGCTCTGTGCTTTTCAGCCTTTTTTGGGGCTGTACTATGTGCTCAGCACACACTGCTGAGATGTATTGCTTAGCAGCTCTGCAGCCTGCCCCAGCCTTCAGGCTCACCAGACCTGCAGACCCACACAGGAGCTGGGAAACGGGCAGAGGAACAATAAGTCTTTTCTAGTTTATGAAGATCTATAAACACAGTAGGAAGACCAGAAAGGACATGGAGCTCGTGCCTACTTTACTCATGCCGCTGTAGCCTGTGCAACAGAGCATCATCAAGGGAGTGATGCTGGAATCTCCTTATGGGGTCTTCTTGCTCTGGATCAAGCTGGGAAAACAGGGGCTCTGCAAGTGGGAGAAGCAGCCAAATCTCACTGGAGCACAGACATCACTTTTGTCTTTTAATTTGCTTTGTCCTTTAGAAATAAACCAAGTGTTGACTGACTGCAAGTGGAGTAAGAGGGAGCTGCAGCTGGAGCAACGAAAGGAAGGAATGACAGAAGAGGGGTGGTTCCAGAGATGCTTGTTGACATTCCAAAGAGAGACAGTTGCTTCACCTGCCACCAGGAAAATGGTTTCAGGCTTTTGACTGTGTTTTTGGCAGCTGTGCTTAGCACAGGTTTTCTAATTAAATTGAGCCTCTGGTTAGGAAGGCACAGGTAGAAGATGATAAAAGCTGGATTTCTCATTTCTACAGCTATGTAATCCAGGGCTCTGCTCTACAAAACCAAAACATAGATAAAGTATCAAGCAGAAAGACATTTTCATGCAGAGCATCTGAAAGAGGTTTTCTTTGTTGACTCGAGAGCCTCCAACTTCTCCCTTCAAAGCCTCCTGTGTAGTCGTGTGCCAAGATGAGTACTTGGCATCCCACTCCATAGCTCAGAGCTTTGCTGGAGGAACAGCAGCTGCTTCAGTCTATGTTTTCCATGCTCTCTCCCAACACAGCTTTTCTCTCTTTGGGAAGTGTTTAAATAGCTACTTCAAACAAGCAGGGATTACAGGAAGAGGAGGTTAAAGCTGAACCTGACTTACGTGACTTCCTAAAGTTTTATCTTGGAGAGCTGGTCTCCTATCTGTTGCAGTGTGTGAAGTCACAGCACTGCTGTGGCTTCAAGCCTGCTCACAGTCAGCCGTCCTCCCTCCTCATTGCCTTCTCGCTTCTTCTCCTGGCCTCCTGCATCTGTCCTGCCCTTTGTGTTGATCTCCATAGCTGTCTTCTCAGTCCTCCCCATGTTCAGTGCCTTTGCAGAGCTGTCTCCATGCTGCACCTGTTCCTCCACTGCCAGCTCCCTCCTGCTGCATCCTTCTGGGGTCCTTCGTGGCGGTACCTGCTCTGGTGGGGACTGGGAGCTCCGGACTCCTGGTGCTCCTCTGAAAGGAATGAGGACTAAGTTTCAAGATCAGTTTGGAAACTTAGGCTGTGATGCCCAAGGGCTGGTCTAGCCTAGGCCCCCATGCTTCGCCGTTTGTTCCTGTCTTGTTTTTAGCTTAGAATCATAGAATCATTATGGTTGGAAGGGACCTCCAGTGTCATCAAGTCCAACCTTTATCCCATCATATTCCTAAAGATTCACAATTACTCCAGCAAAACCATTATGAGGTCATTTGGGGACGAGGTTAAAACTAACTTTCCTTTTACCTGTGTTGGAGCTCCACAGCTCTGGGGATACTCAAGCCAGGCAGGGCAATCTCAGCTGTCCAGGCTTATGCCAGCAACACTCGGGTGTCATCTACAGCACAAGCCAAGCCCTGGGGCTGACTGGCACTGCTGCCTGAATGGGCTGGGCTTCAACCCTGTGCCTGTTCCTCGCTGTAGGACAGGCAGAGCTGTGGTGTGAGCCAGCACATCCCTCTGCCCCTGCTGCTGGTGGGGGAGATGCTGCATCGCTCCAGCAATGGCGGGGGATGGCTGGCCTGGTCTGCTGGCTGGTGTCCTTGAGTACCAGCTGGTCTCACAGTGCTGTGATGGCAGACCACAGAGCCTATGTGTGTATGTACACGTGTGTTTATGTATATATATCTATATAAGGCTATACACATGTCCTTTGTATACAGACACACAATGGCACAGGCACACTCTCAGGCCAAAGAAAATGAGGCCAAAACTTCATTAGATAGAGTGCTACTTCACGTTGCTGTAAAGACCAACTTGCCAATGTGCATAAAATCCCTGTCTCAGAGGGGCTGTCCTGTGCCTCTCTTCTTTTACACCTTTTTTTATTGCTTTTGGCATTCAGGAAAGAATCATATTAAACACCCAGACTCCTGCAATGACAAAAACAGTGGGCAGGGGAATATATCTGAAAGGGAAAGGAGAGATAAAAGAACAAGTGGAATGAAACCCTCTGCAACCTCCTTTTGAAGTAATTAGTTAGGTTAACGCTGAGTTTTTCTTCCATTACAAACCCCAGGAGGTAATAGCTGGAGTAGCACTCCTGAAATAGAGTTCCTCAGAGCAGGGAAAGCCATCCTGTATGGTGTGTTGCAGAGTAAAACCGGTTCAAAATACAGATTGTGGGATGATTCCCAAGGGGAAAGCTGCTGTTCAGATGAGAGCGTGGTGTGGGAGAGGTCAAGGTTGGTTCCACTTGTAAGGGGGCTCGAGCAATACAGGGGGATGTGCAATTCCCTAGGGTATCACTTGATACTTCCCATCATTAGAGCAGTTTGTGTGCCCAGGAAATGCAGGTCATGGCACATAGAAATCTGTTTTTCCAATTTTTTTTTTCTTTCTTTTCTTCTTCAGACTTTTGAAGTTTTGAAGAAGAGAGGAAAAAAGGTTCTTAGTCCAACTGAGGTCTCCCAGGAAACCACGTTTGTACTAAGCCCTTGCAGAGTGAGGCCTACAGGCGTGTTATGTGCATGAAAAACTAATGCAAAAGTTTTTTTTGCTGCCAAGACACATCTGTAAGAAGCAGAAGAGTCTGCGTGCTCTGTCAGGGCCTTTGCACCATTACACTGCATTCCCATTATCCCTGGCGTGCTGCTCCCACAGGAACATTATAGCCATATATATATATATATGTACACACACGAATGTACATATCCATGTAGGCTCTGTGCTCTGTCATTGCAGCACTGAGACCAGCTGGCATTCAAAGAGAACTTAGAGCACCCTCCAGTGCCTGAAGAGGCTCCAGGAAAGCTGGAGAGGGACTGGTGCCAAGGGCAGGGAGTGATAGGATGAGGGAGAACGGGTTCCAACTGCCAGAGGGGAGATTGAGAGTGGATGTGAGGGAGAAATTGTTTGGTGTGAGGGTGGTGAGAGCCTGGCCCAGGGTGCCCAGAGAAGCTGTGGCTGCCCCTCCCTGGCAGTGTTGAAGGCCAGGTTGGATGGGGCTTGGAGCAACCTGGTCTGATGGGAGATGTCCCTGCCCATGACAGGGGCTTGGGACTGGATGAGCTTTAAGGTCCCTTCCAACCCAAACCATTTTGTGATTCTATGACCCCTTCAGCCAGGTCCCAAAATCCAGCTGCAAAAAGGCCCTCATGGAGAAGCCAGTGATGTTGGTACTGCTGCATCTCAGGGGTCACTCCTTCCTCAATACCCAGCACACCACACCCAGCACTGGGGTTTTGGGTCGATGAGGCACTTGAGGCCATGGTCTAATGGTTAGGAATATGATGGGATAGAGGTTGGACTTGATGACCCTGGAGGTCCCTTCCAACCATAATGAATCTATGATTCTATGATTTAACATGAATGTTGAGGTGTTAGGAATAAGCCTCTAGGTGGGCTACTCTATCCCACAGGCTGTGGAAAGCTGTGCTTCTCCCTGCTGAGTGTCTCAAGGACCATGTACTTGACCTGCTCTGACCGGAGCTGCCCGTTCCTACCTATTAATGAGCCATGCTCATTAACACAGTTAATGTAAGCAGTGGGTTATCTTGGCCTTGAAGATGCCACTAGCCAGCAAGGGACATAAGGGAACACTTGGGTGCCAGATTAATTATATTGGGGACTGAGTGCTGATAGCACAGCATGTTCTCTAATGAGGAGATGGGCTCTCCAGTAACTTAATAGACTCCTGCTGCGGGCTTGAGTTACCTCTGACAAGTTAAACCAGTGCCAGATCGATGCTGTTGCAGTAATAGGCTTGATTTTGAGTATTGAGTATGCATTTCAGATTAAAGGCTGATTTTTAAAGGATAGAATGCACTGGGCTTTCAAGTAACGAGCAGATCAAGCCCATGGATGGCTGCTGGCCAGTATTGGTCTGGATCTCGGCTTCTGCAAAGCCTTGCTTGGGCATCTGCTGAAATCAGATTTATGTCTATTCCTTAGGAACTGGAAGGCAGCAGAGATCTCTAGGGTACACTTGACTGGAGCAATTTCGCTTTGCACCACCTTATTTTGAACCACCGGTCAGTTGCGTAAGTGGAGTGAGGACCTGAGGAGACTACTTTTAAAAATAACTCCCATTTCTATCAGATAAAGCAGGTTTGTGTGGGGCTGGGCCTCGGGACCTGCTGCCGTGGTGGTGTGTCTGCTTCCCTGATCCATGATGGGGACCTGTGTGGGGAGGGTGAGCTGTCAAACTATCCCTGAAAGAGGTTCCTTGTGCATGGGGCTGCCAGTTCCTCTCTGGGAAAGAGATAACCATAAAACCATGTTACCGAAAGGGTATCATCATCCTAAAGAAATGCAAAGCTGGTCTCTCAAGGAAGAGCCTGTTTCACTTTTCTTAACAATTTTCTGGTACATATATGTTCAGCTTTTCATATATGTTGAAACAGAGTTTGTGACCTTCTTCTTAACATTGGCAAACTGTCCTGTCGTGAGATGATGGCTGGGTCCTGCCACCTCTCATCACACAGGACTGTCCAGGGACTTGAGGAACTGACCTAGGGAGAGTATTAGAAACCAGACTAATTATGGTGAATACACAGCTTCGACATTTTCATTGTGTCACGACTATTTAATCCTTCCTTAATCCCCTAATGCTGCTCAGTAGGCTTTTCTTGTGTTATCTTCATTGTCTTGTTAATGCGATGTTGCACGTAACAGAGATTTACACTGAAACGTATTAGGGAGGATTATACGAAGATTAGACAAGAAGTACTCACAAAAGGTTGGAGATTTCTTAGTACCAAAATTTTTAATTTCTATAGCGCAAGGATTTTGTTTTTTTCAAAGAATTTTTAGAGAATTTCTGCTAGAAAATTCAAAAAGTTGCTACTGTTTAAAAGAATTCTCTTGAACTTCAGCACTGGTTGTTTTTCGGATGAGTATTAGCTGAATTTGTCACTTAGTTTTTGGGTTGGGTTGTTTGGGGTTTTTTGCATTTTTTGAAGTGGACCCAAATTCTAGGGGGAAAAAAAGAAGGGGAATTAAACTCACATGTGATCCCTCTTCTGCTGGACCAGGTATACCTGAGCATCCTCTGTGGTAGCCCTGCTGATGAGCATGGGTGGATTTTGATGCTCAGCAGAGAACACTGATTTCAGTGGAGCTCTGGGGGTGCTGGGACATGTTTTGTGCTGAGCTTAAGTGCTAACCCCAAGGACTGGCTGTGGTGGAGTAAGGCTGATATCTTGCAGCTGAGATTTTGGGCTGTTATTTCAATATCAGTAAAGAAATGTAACCGTAATTTTGCAGAAGCAAAGACACCTTGGCATCAGATCAGCTCTTAAAATGGAAAATAAAAATACTTTTGAATAAAACAACAGAAACCAATAGGTGGCAGATTTTATAAGTAACTATCAGACCTACTAGAAATTAATCTTAACCATAGGGCCTAAATCAGAATCACCCACTGAATCAGGACTTGGTCACTTTGTTCTTTAAAAGCTACAACACTGTGTGTTCAGCATCAGCTCCTGAAGCCAAGCTGGGACGCAGAGTGGCTTGTTCAGGTTCCTTCCCTGTGAAGCCCTGATGCTCTGCTGTAGGATTCTTTCAAAAGGCTTCACATCTGCCTCGGGAATCTTCTAAAATCCAGTGTCTGATTCTAGTGGGTGTCAAATTATTTTGACTTTTAGAGATATAAATTCTTTCCAAAGAAGACACAGAAGCCTGAATAATAAGTGATGCTTGCTGGCAGCAGGCTTGTTTTCCTTTCTAACATTTTTTACCTGTCCTTGGCAGTGGTCCTGAATTGCCCGTGGTTATACATAGAATGTTTAAAACCATTTTGTGCTTATACAAGTTGGAAAACACCACTTGTAATGATTTGGTGGCAGTGATGGGATCCTTGTCAGGGAATTCTGCAGAGCATCCTGCTTCTGACACCCAGTCTGAGTTCACAGTATGTTTCATTCACTCTAGTTTTTATTATTAGCTCAGCTAATAATAGCTAGTTTTTATTATTAGCACCATTTTTATTATTAGCTTAGTGTCACTTGATGAATATTAGGTTGAGTGAATGAATGTGGAAAGCTAAATTAAATGCAAGGCCTTTACATTGAGAAGGGCTTAAGTACCCAGATGTAGTCACATTGAAACATTGATATTTCTGAGTATGTTTAGCACATTCTGGAGATCTCTTCTTCTTTGGGATCTAAAATTATTTATCACAATCATGATAGAAACTGAACTTACTCTGTCCTCATGCACAACTCCATCCACGCTAGACAGCTTGATCTAAAAACCCTCTTGCAATGAGAATTTTCTACTTGGCATCATCTCATTTAGTGGCTCACTGTTCTCCTTGTTTTACAATTAGCATGATGTCCCACTGAACTTTCCATTAATGCAATTAAAGCCTCTTGCTCCTGTCCCTGTCAGCATAATTAATATTTTCTTTTGTGCAGGAACCTTTTACACACATGACAATGACTTGCTGTCTTCCCTCTGTCTTCTTTAAGTTGTTTGACCCCAGTTCTTTCCACCTTCACACACAGACTGTGGTTTGGGGTTATTTTAGACCTCTGATGGCTCTAGTCCCTTTCAGATCTTTTCTGAAGGTTCAGATCTCACTTCAAAAGCTTCGTGAATTCTGCACCCAGCCTTTAAAATTAGAGGGGCTGTGAAATGTAATGCAGAACCACTAACGTGGCAACAAATATTATCTCATGCTGTTATTTGTCCTAAAAATTCATTATGTTTCTTCATCCAAGGAAATTTGTGGTGCCATCCGGGGTGGTTGGGATTGCAGTGTTGGATGGTGCAAGCTCCTGTTCTTACTGAGGACCTGCCTAGACAGGAACATGCTGGTGGCTAAATTTTGGGGCTAACCAGCCCTGGATTTCTAGCGTGCTCTGCTATTCTGATTACAGTATTCAAAAAAAAAGCCCTAAGTCATCTAATTAGCTGCTGGCTACCCAAAAAGATAGTGAAAACGAGAAGTGATTTACTGTCTCACTGACATGCTCTACAGTCAGAGTGACAAGCACAAAATGGAAGTTTTCTCAACCCAAATGCTCTCTTGTGGTAAAGAAGAGGCACTTCATAATTGCAGAACCAGAAAATGGGGACAGCTTATTTTACTCTTGGCAGCTTTGTTAATAAAACATTGGGAAGGCAAATAATTATCTGACACGTAATTACATCGAAGTTGTTTTCCTCAGGGAAAAAAAAAAGCAATATAAGTGTTGGGCGTTCGATTTTATTATTCTGTCTGGGAAGTCTGTATTGGATATTTGAAATTGATACCAGATTTATGCTTTGTTGTTGAATAGAATAGACTGTATGTCTGTTGTCTACTTGTGCTGTGGGTTTTACTTCCAGTGAGTTTTGGAGTAGCCAGGGTGAAGTAGGAACCTTTCGTGCCATATTTTACACTTGGAAAGAGTTGGAAATTCAGGTGACTTTTGATGGGGGATGCTCAGCCTCTGGGTAGCTGAAGGTTACCCAGGTAGTTTTTCCTTACCATTTTGCCAGCACTGCTTCTCAAAGGAGCAGATCCTTCCTCCTTGAGCAGGTGGGCTGTATTGTACAGGGTCTGGTGAGCTCTGGTTTCTCAAGTGAGGTCTGTGCATCCTACAGATGAGATTTCTGTGTGTTCCCCAAGAGGTTCTTCTTCTTCACAGTGCCTGGCTGTCAGTAACACCTATCAGCTGGAATTTATGATGGAGTACTAAACACATCTTGTTGATTCAGGATTAGGAGAGCAGGATCCATTGAACCCGGCAGAGACTCTGAGACCAGTGCAGCTGAAACAAGTCCTTGAATCCATTTTGTTTGTTTGTTTTTTATTATTTTTGATTATCATTCTGATTTTTCTGTAAATATGAATGAATTTCTAGTGTTAGAGGTAACTTTTAATATTTATGTCAACCTGAAATTCATGTCATGTTTCTTATAATGTCATAATATTGAAAATGCATCTAAGTTGATATATTTGCTGTTCCCAGAAGCACCGAATGACTTTTATTAAAACTTAAGAACAGTTCTCCATGCCTGCAATTTGTATTTTTTCCTTATATATTGAATTGTACTGGAAGAATAAGAAACCCTAAGAACCTGCATCGCCAGCTCTGCAGATGTTAGTGTGGATCTCATGATCATTGTGGATGGGTGGTTTGTTTCAGAAGTTGCTCGATGAAGGAAAATCTGAGATTTATTTTAACAGAAATTTTTAATCCCTGTGCTTCTCAGGGAAAGCTTGGAAACACTAGTCAGGTCTATAAAATCACATAGCAAATAAAAAGCTTTCCAAAAGCAGTGTGATAGAAGATGTTAATACTTTCAAAGCCAGTTGACTCCTTCTGGTGAGGAGAGGTGCTGATATTGGGGGAACCATCAGATGCTTGGGGTTTGTTAGTAAGCAACATATTGTCATGATGTGTAGCATCATAGCCACCTGGCAGCATCAGATGTCAGGGGCTTTCAGGTGCGTACAGAATACTGCCTCTAGTAGCCAAGACACAGCTGGCTGTCATAGAATTAGAGAATCATAGAATCATTATGGTTGAAAGGGACCTCCAGGGTCATCAAGTCCAACCTTTATCCCATCATATTCCTAACCATTAGACCATCAGACCATGGCCTCAAGTGCCTCAGCAACCCGTTTTTTGAACACCCCCAGGGAAGGTGACTCCACCACCTCCCTGGGCAGCCCATTCCAGTGCCCAACCACCCTCTCAGTAAGGAACTTCTTCCTAATCTCCAACCTAAACTTCCCCTGATGGAACTTGAGGCCATTTCCTCTTGTCCTGTCATTAGCAATTTGGGAGAAGAGACCAACACCAGCCTCACTACAACCTCCTTTTAGGTAGTTGTAGAGGGCAATAAGGTCTCCTCTCAGTCTCCTCTTCCCCAGGCTAAATAACCCCAGTTCCCTCAGCTGGTCTCCATAAGGTTTGTTTGCCAGACCTCTCCCCAGCCTCGTTGCCCTTCTCTGGACTCGCTCCAGCACCTCAATGTCCTTCCCATCCTGCGGTGCCCAGAACTGGATGCAGCACTCAAGGTGTGGTCTCACCAGTGCCGAGTACAGGGGCACCATCACCTCCCTACTCCTGCTGGTCACACCGTTTCTGATACAGGCCAGGATGCCACTGGCCTTCTTGGCCACCTGGGCACACTGCTGGCTCATGTCCAGCTGCTGTCAACCAACACCCCCAGGTCCTTTTCCGCCAGGCTGCTTTCCAGCCACTCAGTGACCTGAGTGTTTTCAAACTGGTTTCACAGTGGTGTGGGATCTGGCAGTGAATCAAGTGGTCAGCAGCAGCTCCTTGAGGTGTGGTGGGGCACAGCAGACCGAGAGGTCTTTGCTTGTGGCATCAAGGAGAAACTTTGCTGTCCTGCATGGCAGCTGAGTATCATTTCAGATCTTCATATCATCATCTTTGAGTGGATGTTTAGCTGGTGCTTAATCTTATTTCTGGAAATTGCCTGCTTGGGAAGCCTAAAAATAGTTCACATTGTGTTTTTCTGTTGGAAAAACAGGGTAGGTATTGAAGAGTGAATTTCTGGGTTGGTTTACTGAAAATAGCAGCCCATGTTAACATGAACTGGAGATCAGTGTATAAACACCCAGCCCCCAAGGGAATTAAAACCCTTTCAGATTTCATAGTATTTCTTGTGGTTATTAGGTGAGATTTTAGCAATCAGTACTCTGCTTCTTGGTATCTGCAGAATACCAGAAAATCTGGATAAAGTTCCATTTCTGCCTCAGTGAACAAAACCTATGAGACTTTAGTGTGCCTACAATATGAATATTCTCAAACAAACCATAACTGTTTATTAGGGAAGTCAAGGTTAAGGCAGTCCTCCCACCAGGAGCCAAGTGATGGTTGGGAGGAGTGGCTCCCAGACTGAAATGCTGTTGCAGGATCGCTCGCCTGGATCCAGCTGGAGGTGTTGAAGGACTGTGACCTGCCTGGTAGAGGTTAGTGGGATGCTTAGCAGAACAGAGCTGATATTCTGGATTACTAAGCATGGCTATCCAACAGTATTTAAGTCAGTGAGAGGTAACACGGTGTAAAGAATTCAGGATTTGATTCTTTAAAATCCATATGGTGTGACTAGGCACAGCAGTGAGATGTACAGCTCTATTTCTGCCAGCCTTGGAAGTTGTTTTGAATTGAGTTTGTTGTTTGAACCGAGTAACATTTGATGTATGCTTCTGGTTTTGCTAAAAGCAAGTTAGAAGTTCAGACTAAAGCACTGACTTTGCTATACATAAAGGTCCCTTTTGTGGGATACGTCTGTTTTGATTTCAGTTTGACTGTCTCTTCTGCGTCTTGCATGCAATTTATATTCCAACAGGATAAAATGAACTTGATAATAGCCTTTTAGCTTGTCATCTTAAAACACATGCTCAGCCCCGAAGAGCCAATAAAACTCATGTTTATGAGAGTCTTGTAGTCTAGTGATTGAGAACAGACTGACCTATCTTCAGGGACGTATGCAAAGTGGATTCATAGGACTCTTGTAGCTAGTTGTGTTCAAAGCAAAGACTACAGTTTTGGATCTGAACATTGTTCCAGAATCAATTAGAGTCAAAGAAAGTCCTTTCATGTCTTTATCAGGTGTTCACACAGTGTTTCCCATTGAGAGCATCTAGGGTGGCTAAAAGCCAGATGACCAGATGTGAGCAAGTCACCTCCCCACCATTGTGGTCAGTGCCTTCAGAGAGTTACTAATCTCAGTTTACAATAGACATCTAAGAGAGACCAAGTGAGTTGTCTTCTAGAGCTGTCAGTTTCACACTGCTCACCTTAAAAAGATTTTGGTATAGCTGATTCAGACTTCAGTGTCCAAAGTCAAGTGGGGTGAATTCCATTATCGATGTGGAAATTCCATGTTTCATGTACTTGTGCAGCTGTTTTCCTTCGGCTGAGATGATTCTGTCTCCCTGGGGCTGTAGCATACTTGTCATTTTCTCTGGATCAGTTATTCTGTCACTCCTTGTTGCCATTATATTAATACTGCATTAAATGTTTCCCATAGGAAAAAAAAACAACAAACAAACTGAACCTGATATAGCTCAATTTGTTCATTGATGAGGACTATGCCGTAATCAATTGGTGACTTGAGACAATGTAGTGTCCTTCATGGGGACTTTATCCTTTATATCTTACCACAACGTAAACCTCCAAGTAATTTTGCTCTCCCTTGCCAGTTTTGCCAGCAGAAACTGAGTACATCTCTGGCTGGAGCACAGTTTGTTACAAGCAAGCATCCAACTGCGTGGAGCTGACACTTAAGATAAACCTGTGGCTACCCAGAGTTCAATTACAGCTTTTGATGTAGGTTGCAGCTTCAGTGAAGAAGAGTAAATAGCCTTTACTTTTGCAGTAGGTCCCTTAAATATGTATGACCAACTGCTGCAGAGATGTTGTAAGCCAAGAGGACAGTGTATGTCTGGATGGCATCAGTCCTTTTCTGCTCTGAGCGTGCAGTACTAGTTAGTGGATGTGATTCAGCACTCTCTAGTTCTGACTCTGCTTCCAATGCTGGTTTCCTCTCTGGTTAATGAGTCAGCAAACTCACTTCTTCCCCATGCTCTCATCTGGGTTAATATTTACTGAGCCAGGGGACAGAGACTGCTGCAGGAAGTATGCGCTGTGTCTGTGGTAGGAAGCAATCTGGATGTGGTTCAGAGGCCTCCCAACTACTGGGGCTTTTGGCCAGGGATGAGGAATCTCTCCGGAGACAAAACTTTTTCAATTATTATCTTTTACAATAAAACCACATGAAGTTTAATAAGGCTACATGCAAGGTCCTGCACATTGGTCGGGGTAATCCCATGCACAAATACTAATTGGGTGGAGAATGCATTGAGAACAGCCCTGAGGAGAAGAACTTAGGGGTGTTGGTTGATGAGAAGGTCAACATGAGCTGGCAATGTGCACTTGTAGCTCAAAAAGCCACCGGTGTCCTGGGCTGCATCCCCAGCAGCGTGGGCAGCAGGGCCAAGGAGGGAATTCTCCCTCTCTGCTGCACTCTCATGAGACCTCCTCTACAGTGCTGGGTCCAGTTCTGGGGTTCCCAATATAAGAAGGACATGGAGAGAGTTGGAGAGAGTCCAGAGGAGGCCACAAAGATGCTCCGAGGGCTGGAGCAGCTCTGCTCTGGGGACAGGCTGAGAGAGTTGGGGGTGTTCAGTCTGGAGAAGAAAAGGCTCCAGGGGGACCTTAGAGCACCTTCCAGTGCCTGAAGGGGCTCCAGGAAAGCTGGAGAGGGACTGGTGCCAAGGGCATGGAGTGATGGGACGAGGGGGAACGGGATCCAAGTGCCAGAGGGGAGATGGAGATGGGATGTGAGGGAGAAATTGTTTGGTGTGAGGGTGGTGAGAGCCTGGCCCAGGGTGCCCAGAGAAGCTGTGCCTGCCCCTCCCTGGCAGTGCTGAAGGCCACGTTGGATGGAGCTTGGAGCAACCTGGTCTGGTAGGAGGTGTCCCTGTCCATGGCAGGGGGTTGGGACTGGATGAACTTTAAGGTCCCTTCCAACCCAAACCATTCTGTGATTCTATGATAAAACTGATGCAAGGGAGTGGGTATTTCTTCTGTTTTGAGAGCTTTGGTTAGTTTCTTGACAATTTCTGCCTTAACTAGGAGTAGAGCTGCAAGCCTGCAGCCTGGGTTATCATTTACACTGAGTAGTTACACGCTGTGTAATTTACACTGCTAGAATTCATCCTGCATATTTCCTTGGCAAACAGGGACTCCCTGAGTTAAAATGATTGGATATGTAGATTGACTATGTGGAGTGTTGGATTGTATTGTTTTTTTGTTAATTTTAGACTGCCAAGCCAGTACATGCGGTGGTGGCTGATAGGGATGTGGGGCTCATGGTCAGGGGAATTGTGAGGCAGGATTTCAGGTATCAGACAGCTTCCACTCCCTGCAAATAAGAAAATTTTAACATGAGGCAAGCAAGAACATGTGAAGACCTGATTTAAAGTTAGCTAGAAACTAGTTTACTGTTGAATTTGGGGGGGGAACCCGTGTTTTCCCACTGTAGCACCTTGCATAAACATGAAGTAAGATGGCACAGGATCGCAGATTTCATGTTGATTTTCAGTCTGTGGAGTAACTGCCATGCCACGATGGTAAATTTGTACATCACATTCCATTTGTGGATGGATCTGTGTCTGATGTATCTTAGGAGAGAGGGACAGAGCTTGCTTCTCTCACTTCTGCTCCATATTAATTTATTCTTTTCTTCAGTGCACTTAGAGCGGAGATGGAGAGTACACAGGAAGGATCAGAGGACCTACACAAATAGCATCTCGTACAGAAATGCAATCAGCTATTCATAGTAGGAGCAGAAGCAGATGGCCAACGCTCTTGCTTGTGTAGCCAGAGAATCTGATGCTTCTCCAGCTGTGATCTGTATTGGGAGGTATAGGTACCTATCACATGGATGCTTAAAACACTTTTTACCTGCTTTGTTTTTCTTTTAACTGTTGTGCAAAGCAGAGATTGCTGGGGTAGATGTTTGAAAGAGTGCTTTGTGGTTTTGAATATGGCTTCTGAGTTACAGTGTTAGAGTGATGGCTGATATTCCTTCGGAAAAAATTGCAGCAACTTTTAGATGCAATCACATTGTGCTGTTAACGTTGAAATTGTCTGAAAGAAATGTCTCCAATTGCTTGACATTGTCTCATGCATTTCATCCTCACCATTGTTAAGGTTCATTAATGATTCCATTATAAGCTCCTATCTGCAGAAATGGTTTTCTAAAAACAATTTTGTGTTATATTATCTTGTTGTTTATATTATATAAATGCATAGACATGTATTAATAGATAGCCTTGTGATTGTGGAGCCAGCAATTACTTGACTGGTGATTACTCTATCAAAAGTCTGCTGACTCTCAGCACTTTGGAGGGGGAGAATAAAATTCCTTCGGCAAATTGGGAAGATAATTTTCTTTGGAATAGAGGTTGTTACATGGTGGAAATCCTCTGCATGCAGATAAGCAGTAAAAGCTGGTTAGCTTTGTGCGATGCAGTGTGATGCTTTGGGAAAGGCTGTCATGGTGGAGAGCCTTATCAGTCACAGGGGATGTAATGAAGATCCTGAAGGAGAGCTACAAGCTTTCCAGGAGAGGGCAGGCTGGGTGGAAAACCAGGCAGCTGTAACCAATTCTCTTTCCTCTACTTCTTCCAGTATGTTCCAGGTACTCATCACTGGAGTGGATGGGCTTGGGAGAGGGGGTGATGAAGTACTCTCTCCTTCCCCTCCATAGGGTTAACCACTGTCTCTTCCTTACTGTGTCACCATACAGCATGCAGGCCACTCTGTCTCCCAAAGAGGAGTAAGAGAGCAGCATTAAAGGGATATGCAGGGCAAGATCATGAGTTTAAGATAATGTCCTATGCTTCTGTCTTGGTTGCCCCAAGGACCCAAGAGTCACTTCCTATCCCTCTGGGTACAGTGGACTCACAGGCTGCCACATCCATTAGGATGCCAGAAGTCAGTTTTCTGCATGTGCCAGGCTCTTCTGTGGCTTCATCCAAAGGATGATCCAGGCGGGGCTCTGTTTCCTCCCATCTGCTCCTCCATATGTCCTGGCTCCTTATGGGTGAGCAAAGGGAAGGGTCCTTGCACACACCCCCCAAGCACGGTTCTTGTTAATGTGTAAAACACATGAGATCCCAACAGGCTGCTTTAGGAAGCCCAGCACATGACATTCTAGGTAGGTGATTCTTGATCCTTTTCAAACCACTTTATGGCCTTCCTTACAGTCGAGAACTTAACCATGTTTGGTGGTGTAGGAAGGGATAAAGGACCAAGCCCCAGGCCAGGAGTCCACACTCTCAGTTGCTATCAAAGGCACTAAGACTATAGAGGAAAGATATTTATATATATGTGGCCCTTAAAAATTCAGCAGCTTTGCTAGCAGATTCTGGTAGAGCTAAGCTGCCTTTCTGTCCTTTTCCTTTTTATTTCCTATTTATTCCCCTCCCTGGAAGAGTTCAAGGCCAGGTTGGATGGGGCTTGGAGCAACCTGGTCTAGTGGAAGGTGTCCCTGCCCATGACAGGGGGTTAGGACTGGTTGAGCTTTAAGGTCCCTTCTAACACAAAACCATTCTATGATTCTATTTCCCTTGATTCCTATAGCACATACCTTGAAAATCAATGGTAACACTTTCTACCTACAAATTCTTGGGTAAGACTTGATAGTAGTTCTCTTGGCGAAGAGCTCTGAATCCAGGACTCTTCAGAGGTGTTGGTAACCACCTTCTGGCAAAGCAAGCTCCCAACACCGTGCTGGGTTATACAAGTGTTCAAAAAACGGGTTGATGAGGCACTTGAGGCCATGGTCTAATGGTCCAATGGTTAGGAATCTGATGGGATAAAAGTTGGACTTGATGACCCTGGAGGTCCCTTCCAACCATAATGATTCTATGATTCTATGATTCTGTAAGTGGATGGGGTTTTCTGAGAGTTGATGGAATTGTACAGGCTGTCCCTGGTTTGCTCAGTGAAACTTTCTTATTGCTCCAAGTGAACAACTTCCAATAATATAAATAATAATAATGGAAAAGAAGTGGAAGAGAGAGACAAAGTCGGGGAAGGAGGGACAAATATGTTCTAGCTGCCTCAAGGGAGGTGAGGAAGAAATGTAGACCAACCGTTGCCTATATATATCTCCTGGTTGTGACAGTTTTTGTAGGGCATTAAAAGGGAAGAGACTCCTGCAATACCATCGCTTCATTATCAGAGTCAGAGCTGAATGTTACCGGCTCTTTTGCCCAAGGCATTCCTGATTTAGTGGCTCTATAGGAGTTATATTAGTGAAAGTTTATTTAAAATAATTACTGTAATCATCTGCATATTGTCACAGGGTAAGGGACCAGAAAATTGCGTTGCATAATTCCCTTGCAGTTGTCTGAGAAATCTCCTGTCTGCTTTGCTAACACAGCGCAGATATTTGATGTGAAATCCTTGCTTTCTTGCAAAGGGGCTGCCGCCCTTTCAAGTTTACAAAGCGCGACAGCTAATATATTTATATTTTATATGCTGCCCTTAACAATGGAATGAAAGAAAAGTGTTAGCAGGGGTCAAGCATTGTTTGAATGTGTTGCAAATGGTTTCCCAGGGAAACAGCAAATCAGTACTTATAGCCTATTGCAGCATCTCCAGAACAACATCTAGCCACCAGCCATAGCCGAATGTTTACTATAGTACTCGCGACCGAAAGCGATGCAGACTAAAGGCGAAGTGAGCGTGTGAGTAGGAGAGCAATTTCAAAGGATGAAGAAGCGTTCAGCACGAGTGGCACCATTACCGTCTTACAGTGTTTCTGAATTAAATTCGCCTGTGCCAGATGGTAAATCCTTTTTTTTTTCCCTGTATATCTAACCCTAGGCAGGAATTTACTTTGCATGCTCCTCCTGCTCTGTTCCATGCAAAGTAACATGAATGTGTGTGTGTGTTTGTGCATTTTTCAAGCAGCTAATGCATGGATAGCATTTTTAACAATTTAATATCATCTGGGATAAATGCAGTTAAATTTCTATTGCTTGTGTTCAACTGCTGTGTGAATGATTTCTGATGAAGAAACTAATGTTGAAACGTGAACAACTGATAAAGTTGTTGTACTTCCAGTCTTGCTTTTAAAATGATGTGAAATTAGGTCCATATAACGTTACTGACTTTTCTGTAGTATTTTAATATTGTGCTCTAGATTTATCTTTTTTTTTTACTTTAAAGACAGGGGCACCAACTTTTTTGTGCTTGTGGTCCCTCAGCTTAAGATAGCAATTGTTCCCCCGAGCTGCTTTTCCCCCCCTTATTTTCAGAAGTGTCAGCTTGAAAGCAATTCCTTAATACGAAACCCACAAGATAGAAATTGTGACATCTGTTGTATGCTCGTGATTGGACGTGACAGCCTCATTCCTTTAAGAGTGCATACCAACTTCACATCACACTTTTGTGGCAACTGGGAATGTGGTGATGTGGTCCAGCCTGAAATAGGACTGTGCTAGTAGGTGTGATGCAGATATTAAACTCAACATGGTGAAAATATCCTCATGTTTGGGTTCAAGCTTTTGTTTTAAATGTCTGTAGAAATCTCAGGCTTCAACTGCAATATTGCCAGTTTATTATATTCAGTGTCGGGTGTTTTAAAGAGCTGAGTGGTACTTCCCAAAGTTGCTTGTTCTGCCAGGGATGAACTATTTTCCCACCAAGTGTGCTGCGTTGTTAAGAACGTTTGAGCCATAAAATTGCAAGGTGGGAGCCGTCTCTGGTTTGAGCTTTGTTATGTTGACCAGCACTGAAAATGAGATTCCCTTTTACGAGTTAAATTCAGCGCTACATCCAGGATGAAAACAAAGCAAGAGACACAGTCCAGTGCTCGCCAGCAGAGTGTGACTTCCAGTTCTTCAATCATCCTGAGCTGGATTGGCTTACGCTACAAATGAAGCTGGGTTTTGATAGAGCAGGCAATGGTTTGTGTAATTTTTCTTGGGAGTTTATGTGTGATATTGAGAATTCTGCAGGCTTCATAGTCACCTGATGTTTCTTTCTTGAGGGAAAAATGCCTTCAAAAAAGTTGAAGGAGCTGATAGACCTGGCTGCTTATGTCGGTCCCTTGCTGTTGCACAGCACCAGATTTTAGGATGTGTGAAACTGTAATTTGTACACTCACCTACTTCTAAAGGAGCAGCGCTGTGGCTGGGTGAGCTGGCTTGCTGTGCTGGTTAACAGGGTGATTTGCTGCTCTTTATTCCCTGAGAGCTCCTAGCACAGATCAGAGTCACGTCCTGCCAGGTGGTGAATGCAGAGACTGTGCCTACCCCATAGGGTTTAAGACAACTCACAAGCTGTGGTTGCCTCCAACTTCACCAGTCAAACTGCTGTCAGGTTCCTCTGTTCAGTCCTGTCTTAACCTTCTCCCCATGCTGGGCTGCAGCAGCAGTGTCAAATATTGCACTGCCTGTTTCCTCAGGGGGGCAAAATCCAGTCGTCATAGGAAGAATGGGCAATAGACTGGAAGTGACTACATGACAGCACTTGTCATATCCAACAGGCTGAAAGTGGAAAGGTTCTTCCCAGGGATGAAGCTGGCCAAGCTGAACTAATGCTGGACCCATACATTAAATGTGTGTGCAGCCAGTTTTACAGATCAGCAAAGATTTTATCAGGGATTCCTAAAGAATCCTAATGGTGTAGGGCAGCCAGCTTCCCAAGAGCACTGTGCTTGTCCCCTTTTTCCCTCCCAGGCATGGGGAGGACATTTGGAAGAGGTGTCACAACAACCTGGGCTCTGGGAGCACAGTGGGGGAGCAGCCTACATTGGCGGTTTTCAAGTGGTTGAGGTTTGCAGCTTCCTAGATACCTTCTTGTAGAACCACCAGAACTGCTGGCTCCTGGATAGTGGGGTCAAATCCAGGCAAGAAGACTCCTTCAGTAGTGAAGAGGCACTCAGATGTTTGCAGATCACTGGTCAGACAACACTGCTCATGTGGAAAGAAACGGAGCAGAGATAGCTGCTGAGAAGGCTTGATTCTGGAGGATGTGAGGTGTCTATTGAGCTGAGACCACAGCCACCACATACTTTTGAGAGTGTGTTTCAGCTCGGTCTGGCCACCCCTCACGCCCCAGCACAGCATCAGCTACAGTGAGAGGATTGTATGTACATGAGTGCCTGAGCCAGGTAGGATGTATGGACCTTCATGGACAGGCAGGGGTGAGACCTGGTGGAGCTGTTACCCCAAGGGCAGTGGAGAAAACAACCAACAGTATCCCCAGGGTTTACAAAATGCAACATGAGAGTGATAAATACTCACTTTTGCCCCAGCTGCTTACCTGTAGAATGTTCTTTTACTCCACCTTTCCTCAAATGTGCTTAATTAGGCTCTAATTTAGGCGAGGAAATTGAAGCATGTGCTTAAAGCATGTACAGCAGTGCTGCTTCCATGGACCCAGCCCAGGACAGCAGATTTGGATTCATCCAGATGCATCTCGGTAAGTACTAAGAAAGCTGTCTGATCTTCCTGGAGTCAGCAGGAGAGCTGGACACCTCTGAGAGGTGATTCATCTCCTAAGATTGGTATCTGAGGGAGCTGGAATGAATCACTCTCTGGAGGCACCCATCAAACAGGAGAGGCAACAGTTTGTGTAGGAGATAAATACAAGCAATTTGGTATTGAGTTGTGTGTCAGTGTGCTGGCTGCTTTTACACTTGGGCCTTAGGAGAGCCACGAACCAGCCTGGATTTATTGCAGTGTTTCTTGAAAGTAGGAGCAATATCATAATTATTTAATAATGAGATTCATATGAGTGATTTCCGGAGTGCCCTGGGTCTAAACTCCTTTCACAACAACTTCATGTCAAAGCAGCCTGATGGCTTTCATTGAAGCCACTCTTGATTTACTGTAGTGAAAATAAAATGAGGGTTTAACTGAGAATGTCTTTCTTTTGGGAAATGTCACTAAATTTTAACAGTGATATGATTAGTTTTCAAAGGATTTTTTTAATAGTGATTCATAACCTTTTATTTTGGAGTAAAGCATATAAATTGTGAAGCTATTGGAGGCACACTTGGTGTAATTTATTGCAGAATTTGTAACAGAGGTTTTCTTTAATGGGAGGGTCTGCAGCTTTGAATCCAAGGGTTTGTGTTTATCTGTTGCTCAGTCAGTGCTGAAGTGGTGAAAAGTGGGTCTGACCCCAGGCAAATGAATCCTGAGATTGGCTTGAGTTGGTGTTGGGTCAAGCATATCTGGGGAAAAGAAAGTCACCTAAATCATAGAATCATAGAATCACTATGGTTGGAAGGGACCTCCAGGGTCATCAAGCCCAACCTTTATCCCATCATATTCCTAACCAAAGAAGGATATCCCTTTGGCTATGTGTTCGAGGACCCATTCAGAAGTTGTTATTGAGATAGTCTCACAGGGACTCTTCTTGTAAGCAAATGCTTAAAATAAAGTCCTTGCTCTGGAGCTGCAATAAGGGGACAAAGGCCTGTAAGTTCCTGGAGCTGTTCCCTCAGACAAGTATGTGTTGGCTTCACCTGATGAAAAACATCTGATGGTCCAGCTCCCTCCTCCTCACAGAGTGGTCTGGTGTCAAAATACCCTTCTCGTCCCTCTTGGAGGCTGAGCCAAAGCTCATTAAGATCAGTTGGTCTTCCCAGGAACCGCAGTGGGGTTTGGATCAGTCCTGATCTGGAGTTGTTTGCTGGCATGGGCTTAGCTTGGCTGGACACCAAGCTGCAGCCATACTTCTGGATGTCTCTACGCCAGCCTCTTCTTCTTCCTCTGCAGCACCGGAGCGGCTTGGCTTGGCTTTCCTCAGCAGAATTTACTCAGAAAGTTGCCCTTCAGGATGTTCATGGTGTGGAGGGTTCTGACAGTCTTCCACAGGATTTCTTTGTGAGTTGGGTGGGTTGGAGGGAGGATATTTGTGTGCCTGGTCTTGCCTTTCCTGGGCTTCCTTCTGGATAGCCGTATCCAGGTGGGTGAGGAAGGAGCAAAAAGCAGAGGCTCTTTGCAGGGGAAATGTTCTGTGCTGATGGAGAAGGTGCTCATACCCTTACTGGAGGTCAGTGTTTTCTAACTGCAGAGCTGTCACAGCTAAGTATGAGATTTTCATGCAACATTTGTTTTTTGAGGTGAATGAGGTTGCCAGCAACATTTCCCGGCAGCGGAATTCAGTCCAAAATATTGCACTAAAATGGATGTTTTAAATCTTTTTCCGCAGATCAAGGTAGATCGTTTTGTGTAGAAGTTGTAGAAGTTTTGATTTCAACATATAAAAATCATTCTTCATTTGCAGCACTTTCTTCTGCATTCATTCACACTCTAAATATGTTATGTCTCACCCAGTAACTTTAAAATATATGTAACCAGTACTTTCAAAGTACACCATTGCTCTCTCCAGCTGCCAGTTTCACTACAAATGTTCTCAAATGAACTTTTTTCCCCAAGATTTGTTCTTACACCCCCACACTGGTGCTGCTGTATTATTTTTGGTGTCAAATCAATGGAATTCCTTGTCAGTGCTTAAACAGAAGCAGTGATAAATTTGTTTGAGTTATGCTGAAATGAGAATGGGGGAAGAAACTCTTCTTGGCTTAATGTGAGTAAGGAGGAAAAAAAGCCAGGGAAAAAACATTTCCATGCTTTTAACTATACTTTCAGTAAAATGTGGATGGATGAACAAGCAGAACAAATATTTGAACAGAAATTCAGGGTTTTTAATAATTGTCTTTCTGTGTTTTGAGGAAGGGTCTCAAACCAGAGCAGTACAAAGAGGAACCACTGAACTTCAATAAGAAAAAAGTGGAGAAGTCCTCCAGAGATAGCTGGCCATTGAGCTTATACATCAGGGCTCCCGAAAAGGTGGTCTGCAGGTTACTTACAGCCAGCAAAGCCTTTATATGCTTCCTGCAAAGAGCTTTCCTTCCTTCCTTTCTTCCTTCCTTCCTTTCTTCCTTCCTTCCTTCCTTCCTTCCTTCCTTCCTTCCTTCCTTCCTTCCTTCCTTCGTGCTGCCCATGCACATCATGTTCCCTGGTTTGCCTAAAAGCATCCATTTCAGAACAGGTTCTTCATAAGGAAAACATGTAGCTGATGTGCAGGGAGATGGATGTACAGACTTACAAGTCTGTTTATCAGGGTTGCATGCAGAAGCCAAGGCACCAAGCATACAGCAGTTAATCTGGGAACCCCAGTCTAAGTGATCAGCAGCCAGCTGGGGAAGATGAGAGGTGCAAATCAACCAGTGCGTGAGTAGATGTCCTTGTGTAAGTATTTACCATGGTCCTCATCTGCAAAAGGTGGAATAATCATATATATATGTATATGTATGTGTGTGTGTGTGTATATATATATACACACACACATCCCCATATGACCTGGCTATATTGAGCATAAATGGAAGCTCCTTGACTCTTTGATATGTGCTTGTTGAATCTCAGTATTATTAATAGTATTACTACTTCTAACAATAATGTGGTGCATTTGCACTGACTTTGTCTACAGATCCCACCATCCTTCCAGACCAAGCAGAGCCGGTGTGTACAAGTGCTGCCCCTTGTCTTGCTGGGGCCTTTCACAGAGGCTGCCACTGATGATGTCCCTGCAGATTTCATCTAGCAGATCATATCAGGCACTGGGACAGTAGCATGATGTAGCTTCCATATTGGCAGTGCAGTCCAAAACCATCTTCTGTGTGGCAACCAAAGAAGTTAGAAACAAATACATGCTGTAGGTGCCAGGACCAAGTGGAATCCCAGGTTGTTTTCACAACTGACGTGGGCCATGCACAGATGGTCCTGCCTGATTCTGGTTGTTTAAATTTAATTCTGAATGCCTTAAGGTGCCAGATCTCATAGTGTTAGATGCAGGTGCACTCAACTCCTTCTCATTAGCTGTTTATATTTCTTTTGCTCAAAACTGACTTATGGTATTGCAGTTGGCAGAGCTGGGCACGTCTTTTCTCTGTAATTCAATGGTGCATCCTCAGTCTGTCCAGTTTCTCTTGCTGTTAATACATTGGTTTAGATTGTTGTGCTTCTCTTCCAGATCTTACTTATAAAAATCAAGGTCCATGGCTTATTGTTCAGCTGTCTGGATTTTAAATCAGGAGAAGTTAGCACCATGAGACTAGGTCCCAACACCATCACTATCATAAAACCAAGGAGATGCAGGGCTGGAAGGTGACTTCAGGAAGTTATCCATGTCATCCCTCCTCTAAAGTAGAGTCAGATAGACCTTCACCACCCCTGACAGGTATCTCTGTCACTTGTCTCTGCTGTGAGACCATTTTTCAGGCACTTAGTGGTCACTGTGGTCAGAGCTTTCCTTCTCCCTGTGTGATGTGGGGATGATCTTTCCCCAGATGTTGGATGGTGTAACAGGGTGAGACTGTGGCACTGCCATCGCAGTGTCTGTTCTATGTGGAGTGCAGTGTGCTGGCAGTGGGAAGCTGCATGGGTGAGATTTGGTAGCTGAGCACGAGACATGACTGGTGTGTACAGGGAGGGGGATTTCTTTTATTGTCTAACTTGGATTTCCTTCCTGGGCAATTAGACTGAAACTGCTCATCTGGAAGGGTAATTAGATGCAAGGGTGTAGAGTGACACATCCCTTGATCAGCCACTGAGTTAGTTAAGGGCTGTGAAATGCAACTTATTTACTCCCTCTGCTGCCTGTTTGTTAGCTTTATAGGAAGGATAGGAGGGCACATGGAAGTTGTTGAGACTTCTAATTGCCAGAGAAGTTGCTTTCTGCTGATTTAGAGTGAACGGCTGTGTACAGACACTGAAGGGGTAATTGGCAGAAATTGCTGATGGATGTCACTGTTAAACAACAACAGAAATATCGGCTTTCTGCTCTTGACAATAGTTAATCATAGTACAAGAGAAATGCTGTACACCACCACTGAGTCATTTGTTTTTCATTAAACTCTGAAAAATCTTGTTTTCCCCTAGGACAAAAAAACAATTTTGTAACATAAAAAACAAACATAAAAACTTCCAGAACAAGCAAATAGTAAATGAGAAGGGCTTGGACATATATGCGTAACTGATACAATGAGGCCATTGCAGTGTCTGGGAAGGATGTGTTTAAATGGAGAACATCATCTCCAAACGTCTGAGATATGGTGAAATTATTTTTCTTCACTGAACAAGAGTTGCTTATTCCTCAAACCTGTGTAGCACTCTGTCTGCAAAGACACCCTATTGTTTGTTTGCTTGATTTTAATACATGTAATTATGGCTTCATGTACTGAGTCAAACTGCTGGTTCTGAACTCGTTAAGAGTTGGGAAGAGTTTGCCCTTCAGTTTTAGCTTCCCAGGTCAGCTGTTTTCTTCAGGTACTTTAGTGTATGCCCAGACATTTTGGCTGATTGTGCTGAGTTGCTGTGGGTTTACATCAGTGTAACAAAGGGCAGGATTTGATTTTATAGGCAGTCGCTTTGGCTGAAATAAAATAAGCTATGGACCTAACTCACCGCTGGATTGACGGTCTTGGATAGCCCTGCCCCCAGGTGAGTGCTAACCGTAGCAAACAGTCCAATTAAAGCCATGGATAACCCAACCTGATGAGGTTTTATTGTTGTAAAATGGACAGAATAAGCTCTCTTCACCTCTACCAACAACAGTGCAACTCAGTCCCCTTGCCTGTAGGGCAATGTGCATCTAATATTTCCCTGGCCACAAAATTCACATCATCTTCTTACTGCGTGGCATCCAGACCCGAATTTCATTGCAAAAGCCACCAGCTCTCATGATTGTGAACTGACTGTTACCAACATGAGGGCGTGCACAGGCTGTTGAAAACAATAGGCTTGTGATGTGTCACCGAGGCCGTCACCACCGCGGATGCTCGCTGTAGCAGGTAACGTTGCGGTGTAAAGGAAAGGTTGTCAGTTCTTTCACCCGTGCTCAATTTAGCAGGAACATTCAACTGACGTACTTTCAACATAACACCAGACTGGCTTCTACCTCCATCCATCTGCCAAAACTCAGCAATTGTTTCCGCGACAGTGGTATGAAGACATCATTTTGTCAGTGCAAAAACAATGACATATTAGGAGCTGAGATTTTTGAGGACACTGTAAAATAAACATCTGTTAATACTGAATGAGTAAAGGACGGATTGTAGGTGTCTTGACTGACTTCTTGGAAAAGCTGGTCTCTCTCCCTACTACGGTGGTAGCCACAGGTGATCATTCCTCTGCAGAGCTTTGGGAACATAACACAAAGAAACTGTCCACCTCATTAACACCACATATTTAACCATTGATTCAGTTGTGTAGTCAAAAAAAAAAAAAAAGGAGTATGCTTTTTTGGCATATACCAACAAGCCAGATGTTGTTGTCTCCAAATGTTCTCCATCTGCATGTAGCAAGTTGTGGCAGAACCCTGCTGTTGTCCTCTCTGGAGAGGACATGGTCTCACTGTCTAAGACCCTAAGGTCTCCGTAAGGGTAAGGGATTTACAAAGGTATACAGAAGTTCAGTGGAAAATGCTGCTTCTGATGCCTCTAAATTTGGAGGGTCTTAGTGGATCCCTGCTTGATAGCTGGGTAATTGCTGTGTGAGACAAAGAACCGGAGCTGCATGAGTTCTGCCTTCCTCTCATATGGGGTAACATTGCACACGTGCGAGGTTTCATTGCTGTGCTGGGTAAATGGTGATTATGTCCCTGCTGCTTGTACCAGGTTTGGATGTTAGCTCAGCATATATCCTGCCCTGTCAAAAATATCCTTAAAATATGTTCAGATTCAGTAGCATCAGATGGCCCAGGCTTTCTAGCTGTAACAATGAAATATTGATAAATTTCTGTGTTATCTGATTGCTTGCAACTATAAGGGAAGAAGATTTCAGTAAATCAAGTGACTTTCAATTAAATTCAGTCTCTTGAATTGCAGTTTTGGTCTCAACTGCTGAGTTCCTCAATGTACAGGATAAGATCAATGCTGCTTCGTTGTACCAGATACAAATAAATCAGAGCTCTTTTTGCACGTGAGGAAAAATAGGTTTCCTTGAAATTTTGGCTGTGAATCATCTGCTAGATTTCTGCTGAGTGTAATGTGAATCTTGATCTTGTTCTAAATTGCATCTGAATGGAGATGTAACCCGTGTCTTTCAACTTAATGAAATCTCTTTAAATGATGCACATCAAAGTGAGTCGTGATTTGGGTCAAGGCACCTTGGTGGCTGCATCTCTGAGGACAGGCAGTCAGCAAACGATGTCTGAAAATAAATCTTTAAGTTATAGAGCTGAAAAATCACAAGTGCCTTTTTGAATATTTAGCCCAAAAATTGTCTTACTGATTGTCTTAATTTTCGGAAGGCTGTAACTATTTTTCTGCTGTCAAATGAAGCTGTTGTGTTGCTTCTGGTGGGGTAAGCGGCCAAGGGCTGCTATTTCTAATGTACTTTTCAACCTCAGAGTGACTTGCAAGGTGTTTACAAAGTCTTATGAAGTGGGTAATGTTATCCTTGTTTGACAAGTGGGAGAAATAATGCTTAGAGTTATGGAAAAAGTGGAACAAAGTTATGGGAGGAGTTGTGTGGCTGTTAGATCATTGTTTTCTCCATTAAAAAGTAAATATACAAAGGTGAGTGGCTTTTTAAAAGTCTGAAAATATCCAGTAGGCTCTAAAAAGCTCTGTAGAGAGTAATGCTCAGCAAAAAATGAGAAGAGAGTACAATGCTTAGACTTCATGTAGGTCTTAATTTTTCAAAGTTGACTTTTGTTGGTTGTATACTGTGAGTTGTATACTGGGCTGATGGAATTAGTAGGACTACGTGGCAAGGTGGGACTATGAGTCAAGGTGGAATTTAGACTTGAGTGTCCCACTTGTGTCAGAGTTCCCTCATATTGGACAGAGGAGAAAGGGAAGAGCATCTTTGAGAAAGATCATCTCTAGGGGATTAGCTGCTGTCACTTGTCTGCTTGGTGGGTAGAAACTAACCTTGGAGGCGCTGAATAGGCTGAGAGAAGATTTTTCTGTATAATGCCATGTTCTATACATCTCTCCCTTTCTGGTTAGACCTGGTGAATCAAGCACACCTTTAAGCTCATACGAAACATCTGAACTTCCTCTGGCAAAAGAGTGTTGACCTGATTCATGCAGTCTCTTGAATCTTGAATACAGTCCTTACATTAGAGTATACTTTTATTTTGTTGTTTGGCATGGAGTTATTTGCACAAAGTGGACTGAAATGGCTCGTGTTGCAACAAGGAATGTTGCCCTCTGAGTTGTCTGCCATATTTGCTACACATTTGGCACCTTACACAAAGGGTTTGCGTCTATTTTTGTACTCTTTGCAATGTGAAATAAGCGTGGTTGTCAAATTAAATCCTTCCAAGTCATGGCAAGGTCAGTGGCTGCTCTCGGTATACGTGTCTTCCCTAAGTTTAGGTAAGATGGTCACCAGTTGAAGTAGCAGCTGCAAAACAAGCGGTGGGTGATCTCAACTGACCATGAACACACATTTATACTTACCAAAATGGCCTGGCATCTTGACTTTCTGACTGAGAAGAGGACTCTCTTGTACTGCTCATGTGTTGACTTCTCACACAGACACCTTGGATGAATTTGGGAGTACATGCAAGATCACCAGATTCCATCACTACACTCTTTTCTGTTGTTTGCTGGTTCTTGATCCAGTCCTTCAAGCTCTTACTTGTAAAATGTGGTGTCCTACTCACTGGAAAATTTTTCATCTGGTACCACTGGTATTCCTGGGACCTGGGTCTTCTCTGCTGCCTTGTTCTTCTATACATCCTCCGTGTGAAATTGCAGCATCTTGGTGTTTACACCTAGCCCAAGAAGAACAGCAACTTTTCTGAAGATGTGGAGATACTGATTTGGTGCATGTAAAGGTTTGAAACTGGAATTCTCAATGGTCTAGCAGAACTCTTCATCCAAAAGACCTGTCAGTGACCTTGGCTTCATTCCATACAAGAGTCTCAAGGATCATTCTGGAGGATGGAAAGAGGAACCTCTCCCCTGGAGAGGCTCTCTGCACTAACCCTGGGAGGCAGTGGTTCTTCAGCCCTCCTTTCCACCCTAAGGGACAATGGTGACCTCTCCTTTTGCCTGATTCAGTGTCAGTGCTCAGGAAGGGGCCCACGTGAGTACAAATTCCTTTGACTGTTCAGACCCTATGGATGGAGCCGTGGGGCTAAGAATATGCTGCAGCACAGGGCTCTCATTTCTTCAGGGAAAAGACTGGTTTTCATACGGCACCTTTTTATCTGTAAGGGGGGAGAGAGTTAAGTATTTATTTACTTATTTACTTTATTCTGAGCAGAGCTGAAACCTTGATTTTTTGCAGTGTGCTTCCTTTCTCCCGCTGAATCGTTTGTATGCGTTTCACTGACAGAGTGTTTGAAAGCCCAGCTTTCCTCCAGGGACTTTTACAGCCAAACTGATGCAAACTCTTTCTTCTCAGGTGCCTCACGATCATCTGTCATCCAATGCAAGCCAGGAGGCAACTGCCCCAGCAGACACAGAGGCATGACTAGGCAGCTCTCCCCTCTATCTGTTGCTGAAGATTCTGCTGCTCCCATTCTTGAGCTGCAGAATCGAAGTCCCTCGGGAATCTGTCGGCACAGCAGAGTCGAGAGGCAGAGCAGATCAGGTAGGCACAACAGCCACATTCCTGGCGTCATGGCCTGCCTGTGAGAGGCCTCTTTCATCTGTCCTTTGAGAGCTGGAGCATGTTGACATTGGTTTATGGTGCTGCAAACAGCAAAGCCACATGAAAATGCTTCCTGTACCTGTGTGCAAACTGGGGTTAGGCGGGAAGGAAGCAAGGATGGGAGGAAAAGGCTTGGGCTTCAGTAGGTATGTGTAACGTGTAGATACCTGAGAAATCGTAAGGCCAGTAGGCACAGAAGATCTTGAAAGGATGGTTAATGTTAGCACACAAGCTGGTCTTTGCAAAGTGGTTATGTTTCCTCAGCTTCAGCCTGGCCAGAGACCAGGACCCTTAAGCGCCAGCCATGTTGCTTCTCAAAGACAATGACAATCTCAGCTCATACCATGGATGGTCTGATGAAGAGGAAGTGAAGGAGCAACAGGTGGAAGGATATCTAGGGAAGACCATCACAGTTCACATCATTGATCAGCTGCACATCAGGGCTTCCATCAGGAGAGTGTCACCCACTTCACTGCAGAAGTTTAGCTCAAATGAACCTGTAGGTATGGTGAACACTGACTTCGTCACCATGATGTCCATCCATCACCATCAGGGATGAGGTGGGAGCAGTTGCAATATGCAGCCACAGGCCTTTGAGTCTGCTGAATTGTACAGTTAAGGAGGAGAGAGACACTGAATGACTGAAATAATTTAACTATCCAAGTTCTTTGGAAGACTGTCTGTATAGAAACTGTGAGCAAACATGGGAGGAAGAATAGGTTGGATCTCCCTTGCACACTGGAATAGTGGGAGATGAACCTTGCTCTTGTCTTTTCACCATCAACGGCAGCAAGAGTCAGCCATTTTCTTCTTGTGGTGGAAAATGGAGGGGCCCCGTCCTCCAGCAGTATTCCCTTGATGGAAACCCTCAGAAAAATATTGGAGGTGATTATTGCTGCAAGGAGTGAATGGTACAACATTTTGCAGTAAAGATCATACCTAAGATACCAGAAAACTGATCTATTCTCATTTTTGCAGATAACAATCTGAAATAACTCTGTGCATGCTGGCACGAGGGTACATCCAAAATCAGGATCCATCTTCTTTAAGAAAAGACTTTAGGCTACTTGAGAAAAGAATAGGGCCTTCACATCATACTCTTCTAAACATTTATTTTGCATTTTTAAATTTCCATTTTTGTCCTGATTTCCCTTCCTCTTCAGTGAGGTCTAAGTAGGACTGACCTGACAAGTAGGCAAACAAATATAGAGAGTATTCCTTTCTAGGGTGTAGTTGCCAAATAGTTAAGAGTTCAGAAGAAAAGCTGTAGGTTTTGGTTTTCCTCATCTCACTCTTCCGAAAAACAAAAGCAAAAGGCTTTTCTGTCAGCATCTTGTCACAGAGACATCTCAAGCAAGAATTATACACAAAAGGACTGTAGGGTTATTTCTGCTATCTGCCTTTCAACACAGTTTGCCGTTGACCGGTGTCATCTCCATGCATCACCTGCAGTGTCATCTGCACTCTTTCCCTGGCGTTTCATCCTTGCTGAGTTCTCAGATTGTTTCTGTGCTCTTGACAGGACAAGTCTGTTGGTTTGTTTCAGACCGAGCTGAATGCAGACACTGAGGATTTCTACCAACTTGCTAATTGTAAAACACTATCTATCGATGACTTTGGCTGATCAATTTGGTTTCTCTTCATTAACATCTCATTCGGCACCAGAACATGAGTGCTACTCCAACCCCAGCTTCATGACTTGGAAATCTTTAAGCCTGTACAGTATGAATTGCCTGCCAGCTCGCCATGCGTCTGAGGTCCAGCCCTGCAATTATTTGTAAAGATATTTCTTAAATTGTCCTTTTGATTCTTTGACCAGGATTAGTGTGCACATCCCATGGAATTTGAAAGCAACTGTCAAGCTTCTATATCACTTTGGCCCATCTCAGATTCACTTAAATTAAATGTAAATATCTAGTCTAGGGAGAGATAAGTGCCTCCAGTGGGCTTAGATATGTAAGGATGAAATCAGCTACCTTCTCACCATGCCTGTCCATTATCATTAATATAAAGAGGCCCTAGACAACATGTTTAGTCTTAATACACAATTATTTGCTAAGTACATTACGTGGGATGAATCCTACCCATTAAGCGCTTACAAAAGCTCCCCACTGTACATTTAATCAGGCTAAAACTTCCATAGGTCTTTTAATCCAAGGTGAGACTTGCAACAAGTGTGTATTTCTCTGCCTTTTCTTAACAGTCAAACCTGGGACTGTGAAATCCAAGTCAAATGCTAATGGTAGTGTCATGCATAGTAACAGCAGTTACATAGTTATTTGGTAATTGAAAAATAGAAAATATGGGTAAAGGTGCTTTAGTCTTCTACCCTGATAAGATTATTTTAACTGTTAGCTGAAGAAACACTAATTGCATGGTCGTTTTGCTTAGCAGGAAAACCTGCAAGTGGATGTTACATAATATATTCTTTTTAAGCCATTCTAACTTGCAAATAAACTGTAATTTGCCTTTTAATAGAAGATGTCAGTCATTATTAGTACCATAAAAATATCTATTTTCTCTCAGCAGCCAAAGGGAATGCTAAAATGATCCTTGCCTTTTCAGAGCTGTGTCTGATTATCCCCTGCATGTTTTTAATAAACCTGCAATTTTATTTAAATTCTTGATTCACCACTGAACAATGGAGCATCTGAGTACCGATTATTTTTAGGAAAAAAATAGAGCATACAATTAAAATTACAAAAAGCTCCATGTCCTGGTTAGGAAAATTCTTGATTAAAAATGCTCTCCCTGCTATGATGAATCGTTTTTTGGATGTATTGTTGGTCTAATGTAATAACTTGGAACCTCAATTTGACATTTCTTTATGGCCGTAACAGGAACAATAATATAAAAGGAAAGTCAACCTGAGTCTGAAAGGGCTGAATGTAGGACAGTGTATGCTGTCATTGCACTGGATCTATAGTTCTTCTTAACAGCAATAATTGTATTTTTTCTTATATATATCACATCATGTGTTGACGTGACTGGTAATTGATAGTAATAGGTAGGAACAGCTGCAGGTCAAGATCTTAGAAGGAACTCCTGTTTCTTCTATCAAAGTGCTGTGATATGGTCTGCTGGGGTGAATGATTGGAGCTCAGTGCTGCCACATGAGCTCGTGGGGTGACAGTGTTCGTGCTCCTCAGTACCCAGTGCAGTTCAATCCATTGTTTTCAGCTGGGATCTGTGAAATCCAAATAGAATTCATGGGTTGCAACTCTGGAAGATGTGTCTGGAGAGCAAGTTACCAGTCACTATGGTTAAATTCTCGACATGGTCCATGCTTCTGATAGAAAATCTGCAGTGGTCTGCAGATGAGGTCTGAAAAGTACTGTACTAAAACTGAAAATGGCAACTTTCCAATTCCTCCTTGTTTATGTGTAGATGTTTCTTTGGAGGCAAGCCAAGCTTCAGTTTTGTCCAGTTCCCTTTTTTTAACTAAAAAATGTAAACACAGTAACTTGACTGAAAAAAGCCTTTCTCTGCTTGGATATATAAACCCACCAAACTGTTTCATTTTCCCCTCCCAGCTTGAAAATAAAAAAAATGTGGTTCTTGAGTTAAAATATTGAATACTAAGAACTTGTTCCTGGATTCAGATGTACAGGCTTCAACAGCTTTTTTGTTGCACACATGCACAGTAATTGACTTTATAATATCAGTTCCAAGGGATGTAGCTCCACTCTAGGCGTTTGGCTGACAGAGGGAAAGAAGGGCTGATACAGCTTAAGCATAACACTGTTACCTCAGGCCTTGGTATTGTATTTGTATTTTGTTCATATCCCCTTAAAAAAGCAAAGATGGTATTACTGAAGTATTTCTGTGTGGGATTTCAGTGTCAGTGGGGCACAGAGGATTTACAGGGAGAAGGCCAGAATTGTTTTGAATGCATTCATTATGTGTACAACTCTTCTCTTTTTCTATTCTTTTTTTTTTCCAGGAGAAGAAGGAACACAAACGCACACAGAGAGCAGCAGCCAAGAAGCTGAAGGACAGACACGATGCCAGTCTTGCACATCCACAGTTCTCAAGCTTATCTGGAGATTTCTGATCATTTTGTCCGTCTCTTCCTCCTGGGTCGGGACCACGCAGTTTGTCAAAATCACGTATGAAACCTTTGACTGTCCTTTTTTCATGACTTGGTTCTCAACAAACTGGAACATTATGGTTTTTCCCATTTATTATTCCGGGCACCTTGCAACAGCACAGGAAAAGCAGTCTCCAATCAAAAAATTCAGGTAGGCTTTATCGTGGCAATATCCCTTTAAACAACCTGATTTCTGTGGACTGAGATCACTGCTCTTCTCAGTTTGACCTGTGGTGTCAGAGGGAGAATAAAGGTCATGCTGCAGAAAGTCTCATTCATAAATAGCTTGCAGAAGGCTAACAGATGAGTGATTTGTGCTCGGATCAATGACTAATTGATTGTTAGAGGGGTTTTTTGCTGAGCTGAAAAGGTCAATGATGGACTTATAACCTTGCTATTATATTATCTAATAACTTTATATTTTGTGTTCTTGTCTGGATCAGGCCATGAATTAATCTGTTCTGGTCTTTGTGATAGAACAGCAGTGTAAAGTACAACCAAAACAACTCATAGTTGAGAAGAAAGATGCTCAAAGCTGAGGAGATGGTTTCCATGTGAAAGACCATGGCTTGCTCTCTGTGCTCAGCAAGTATAGTGGGATGAAAACTGCCCTTTCCTCCTCATGCTGGATCATAGTGTGAGGAAGAGCATCCTAGTAGCCTTCTCTGCTCTCTTTTGTGTGGGGAAGGAATTAAAGCAGGTTGAAGACTCCTGGTTTTCTGCCTCCTGTAGCTCTGAGGGATAAGTTGGCATAGCTGAGTGGCTGCCATCCTGAGGAAATGATGTGAAGGCTTTGTCCCATCTTCCAGCAGGCTCCACATGGGAATACCTCTTCCTCTGTGTTGCACTCTCAATCTCAAGTGTGAAGGAGTCCATAGTACTATCACCATAGTCTGTGGGGGAGGAAATTTATAAATCCCTTTTCAGTCACCACTGTGAAATCATAGAAATAAAAAGGTAGAGAGGAACCCAAAGACAAGAGAATCACAGAATCATAGAACATACTAAGTTGGAAGGGACCCTCCAGGATCATGAGTCCAACTCCTGTCTCTGTGCAGGACACCCCAGGGTCACATCATGTGCCTGAGAACATCATCCAAATGCTTCTTGAACTCGGCCAGGCTTGGTGCTGTGACCACTGCCCTGGGGAGCCTGTGCCAGTGCTCAACCACCCTCTGGGTGAAAAACCTTTTCCTGATATCCAACCTAAACCTCCTGCTGTTAACAGCTCCCTGCTGTCACCCCGAGTCCTGTCATTGGTCACAGGGGTGAAGAGATTGATACCTGCCCCTTGTCTTCCCCTCGTGAGGAAACCATAGGCTGCAATGAGGTCACCCCTCAACCTTTCTTCTCCAAGCTGAATAATCCAGTCCAACCACCAGCACTACAGCACGACCAACCTGGCTTAGCTTCACCCTAGCCAGTTCTTAAGGAAGATTTATCTAACCTGTCCTCAGGGTCTGGAAGTACCACCACATTCTGGGTGTTCATTTCACAGTTCCTCCTCTGCTTCCATTATTCTACTGATCTGACAGTGACATGGAAGCTGCTGTAAAGGATGGACCTAAATTCAGCTTGCCAAGATATAACACACCTTGTCCATGGAGGAAAGAAATCCAGAGGACAATTTTGAGCAGGGACTCAATTCTGTTACTCCAGTGCAGACTTGCTTTGCAAACTATCTTATTGACTTCAGCAGAACTGTCTGTTCTGCAAGGTATTAACCAGCGTGTGGCCAGTACCTTGTTCCTGCTGACAGAGGGTTCAGCACAGCTGTCACTGAGCACACAGGGAATTCCATTCGTGACTGCCACGCTGGTGAGTAGCAGGGCCAAATTCTTCCCTCAGTTGCTTTTGCCAGGATCTGGGATGTAGTTTGGCCCTAAATTATCATTTCTGTCATATCAGCGTAACTGAAATTGAACAGTTGCACTTAATTAACTGCTTCTCTGAAAACCCTGGTGCGTTGAGTCGAACCTCTCCCTTATGAGGAAAGGCTGAGGGAGCTGGGGCTCTTTAGCTTGGAGAAAAGGAGACTGAGGGGTGACCTCATCCATGGTTACAAATATGTAAAGGGTGAGGGTCAGGACGATGGAGCAAAGCTTTTTACAGTAATGACCAATGATAGGACAAGGGGCAATGGATGCAAACTGGAGCACAGGAGGTTCCATGTGAATATCAGGAAGAACTTCTTTACTGTGAGAGTGCCAGAGCACTGGACCAGGCTGCCCAGAGAGGCTGTGGAGTCTCCTTGGCTGGAGACATTCAAACCCCACCTGGATGCGTTCCTGTGTGATGGACTCTAGGTGACCCTGCTCTGGCAGGGGGGTTGGACTGGATGAGCTTTCGAGGTCCCTTCCAACCCCTAGGATTCTGTGATTCTGTTGTATGATGCTGAAGCCTTCATTCAGATTGTTGCTGGAGTATTTGTGAGAACATTGACAGTGTCAGCTTGGGTATGGGGTAAAGTGATAACAAATGCACAGCAGATAAGGGAGAAGGCGAGAATAAATATCCCTGCAGATAGATCCTTTCTATTTAGTTGGTTGATTATATATTCATCAGAGCAAAACATTTGCAGCAATGCATGATAAAAGTATGCTTAAATAATTGATACATTTCCCAAGCTGTTAGGAGTTCAGCTTTCAATGTTGAGGCCACATGCTTACATGCCCAGAGGAATTTCTGCGTGCGTGGGGATGCGAAGTAAGTTTGTGAATCTGTGAAAACAGGGGACCAATGTTAGAACTGATGGGCTTCTTCCCAGGGTATTTCTTGTTCCAGATATGTTGGGAATTCACATCCCAAGGAGAAGGTAACTGCTGGCAAACACTGACCTTATCATGGGACCAACTACTTGGTCTGTGCCGTGTTACAACTTGACAAGCCAAATTCTTTCAGTTTAGGTATGGGAGTGGACATCTCTTCAAGATAAGTGCTTGACTTTCTGATCACTTGAAGAATTGAAAAGCATCATTTGTAGTTTTTAAATTCAGGGAGTTATAGACAGATTTAGTTCGGAAAGGATCTTTGGAGGTAATTTTAACCCAGCCTCCTACCCAGAACAGGGTTATTTTCAAAGCTGGATTAATTATTTCTGTAATAGTTTGTTTTGTGGCTTTGATACTGTTTCTTTTACAGGGGTTTTAATTGCATTTAGTAAGATTTTTGTTGCTTCATTTGCTGGTTTTATTTCCGTGGAGTAGCTAATTCTTGTCAATAAAGCCCTTCCTGTAGTGATTCCAGGTCTACCTCAGAGTCCAGAGGTAATTTGTCTTTGTGTTTCTGGAGGATGTAGTTACTCTCTAGATGCTTTAAAGACATATGATGTCTTGTCCAGCACATATTCCTGGTGGATCAGAACAAATGGTGTCTATGATGCCTTGGCAGAGATCAGTGATCATCCCACTGACTTGCAGCGTGCTGCCCCAGGCTGGCAAAGCTGTACAGAGCCACTGTTACTTCAAAAAATCCCCTTTGGAAGGATAGGAGCCTCAGTCTTCAACTTTAGATTTGCTTTCTGAAAGTTTTATAATCCTTGGGATTGTAAATTGGTTATTTCTTACTTTTCGTGCTTTATCTGACAGATTAAATTTTTTGCTCTTAGAAACTAACTCAGTTATTACCTCCTTGCTGCATTTCAGTAGAGTATCTTGGTTGTCTTGAGACAGAAGACACAGCTCTTCATATCTCCTCAGTATTGTAGATTCTTATGTCCCACATAAAAAGCTTGGAACTCCTTGCATTAGTGGTGGATAAAATGATCTAAAGCTCAGTAAGCTCAGCAATAGGAAATCTAACCCTGCTGGTATTTACCACAGCAGAAGACACTCCAAAAACTTGACACAGGATCCTAATAGAGTTATAATTTGGAATAGGAAGATAATATTTTCAATGTCAATAAGTTCTGCCTCCTCATCCACTGCCTTAGCTTCTCAAGGACAACACTGTAATGTTCAACGGCTTTCTGCCAGAATATATCCATGATGTAATAGCTGAAGCTGGTCCTACAGGTGCTTTGCAGCCTTGAGGCACTGGCTGGGAAGAATGAAGATAGGGACAGGTTTAATGAAAGATGAACATGTTGAGAAGAGGTGGTTTTCTATCAAGAAGGATAACAAGATGTGAGCATCACTTGAAGTAAAACCGGTCGTAAGTAGCTGATGCTTGCTGTCATCTGTCATCTGCAAGTTTGTCACCTACAAATCTCTCCATCTATGTTGCAGCAGTAGCTCAGCACAGCTTCCCCAGCCACTTCTGGAATAGCACTGCAAATCTAGATCTTCGCTGCAAGGGTCATTTCAGAGGAGAGATGAGGATCTCTGTTGCCTGAAGCTGCTCCTACCCCAAATGGCTCAATGGAAGAGAGGGAGACCAAAAGCACAAATCAGGGCTTTCCTGTTGGGGGACATCCCTTGCTGGGGGACACCATTCCAATGGTGCTGCCTCCTGAGCCAGTCGCTGCTTAGGTGAGAAGTTCATGCACAATTCCCTTTCCTTTGCTCCAGCTCTTGAGCAGAGAAATGCAGCTGGCCAGGTTCTTTGCTAATATTCAGACAAAAAGCAGAATGAGGACTTGGTCAGTCTTGGACAACAGTTCACTAGTTGCTTAACCATCATTACTCTGGTGTCTGCCTCCTGAAACAGAGCTGAAAGATATTTTATTACAGCAGATGCCATCGTTTAGATAGAAGGACCAAATGACACAGTAACAACTTGTGCTCCCAAAAGGTCCCGCAGTGCTTCTTGCTACCGTAATGTCACTGGTGGCCTTGCCAAGTTTTAATCTGGGTGATGTAATTCCATTTGTTGTATTCATGTTACTCTACGTAGCGTCTCTTAGCTCTGTTTTTATTTTTTTCTGTAAGCTGTTTTAAAACCAGCTGCTGCATTACACTCCAGAGGCTGCTGTGCATCAGGGATGAACAAACCTATTCTTCTGCAGGGGCTGGCATCAGAATAACGAAGAGGCAACGCCAGCTACTTAGTGGGTGCCAGAGGCAAAGCTACATGGCTGCCTGAGGTGCTGTAATTCCTGACAGCATGGCACACTGCCCAGAGCTGATGGCTGAGGGCTACCTGTGAATAAAAAGAGCTATTTATGTTAGAGGGCAGGTTTTAAATAGACTTCTTGTGCATTTGGAAATAGTTTGTGTCATAGTTTCAGGGTCAGCTGCCCTTAGATATGTCTCTGCCTTTAAGTCAACAGCCTACAGATACAATCTGTATGGGGAGGGATCCATGGAGGCCAAGGTTTTAATCACTGTCATGTCGTGATGACTCCTGCAAGTTTAATTTTAGTTGCATGCCAAAGAGCTGAGTTAACCACTGAGCAACCAGCCCTCACAAAGCCCGAGGCCATCTACTGTAGCTGTGACTGGGAAAATGAAGTATTCTTCCTGTCTCCTCACTCACTGAGCATTATTCATGGAGTTCTCCTAGGCACGGAGGTGAATTCATCAGGTCTCTGTCACATTCAGTACAATCCTGTCACAAGTCTTTGCTGCTTATTTTTAATTGAGAGGTGAGGAACTGCTGGCTCCTGTGTTGTCTGGTCATTGTACACTGCTGTGTGTGATGGAGGCTCTTCCACCTGCTTAAGCAGTGCATTGCCTGGGTCCTATGAAGTGTTTCCAGATTTCTTTCCTAGCCATGGTTCTGTGCTTGTCCCTCCCACTGCTTCTGGGGATTCAGAGATAAGTGACATTTGCAGCGTTGCCACAACTGCCTCTCCCAAATAGTTGACCAGCCCACAGCATCCGACCCAGAATAATATAATAATCACTGAGGCTTCCTCCTTCTGAGGATTTGCAGTCAGGGCACTTTGGACTCCATCCTTGTGACTCTGCTCTGAGTTTGTCTGTGTGTAGACATCCCAGACATCTGCAGGCCAACAAAACCTGATCCATTCTGACATCCCCCTCCCCAGCCTTTTTGGCTTTGGAAGCCCCACACCACCCCTGGATGGAGAAGCGGAAGCACCAGGCTTATTCCCAGCACCTCCCTGGCTGTGGGGGCCATGATGGATGACAGGGGTATAATTTCCCATGGCACATTTGCAGAAAAGCTTTTCCTGCTGCCTTGCTGATTCCACCAGTGATGTGCTTGGTGGTTTTGCTGTTGCCTTTGTATGCTATCAGCATAGCACTGGGGTACTTAACTGTGCCCTGTGTTACTGTCAGCAGCCCGAGCACCTTTCTCTCTTGTTTTAACACAGCATAAGCTTGTTTCTTCTAAGACAGATCCTGACAGCTACCGAGACAGGTTGAATTTACAACCGTGTAACAATCCAATTGTGCATCAAAACCAATGGCAGAATTCCCACTGGGCTGGGGAGAGCAGGCTCCACACAGGTCTGTAGGTGACAGTGCAGATCTCTTCTTGCCAGGAGATGGAGCGTCCTGGCTCTGCTGTCCTGTAATGGTGACACAGTCACACTGCATCCAAGTCAGAGGCCACCTGTCTTGAAGTGAGATGTAATCTGAGCTCAGAATCACTCTGCATCCACTTGTCTCAAGGGGAGAAAAACATGTTTTAAACGTAAACTACATCTGCATGTCAATGAAAATTCAGGTCTGTGCTACCAGTAAGTCCATTCTCACACAAGGAAACCCATCACCTCTAGCTCCTGTTGAAATCAGTGATACAAAAGCCTTCAGTCAAACTTCAGTATTAATTTATTCGCTTCACTGAGTATTTGCTTTGCATCTCAAATAAATGATACACACCACTAGCTATTCTCTTTCCGTGTGTAATGTTTCTCTTCTGATCTCTGGAGAACAGGCTGACTTCTGAGAACGTCGAGGTCAACTGGAGTGAAGGAGATAATTAGCAGATCTGCCTGCCTCAGTGTTAACACCCTGGCACAGAGTTTGAGAAAGGACTTATTACCAGAAATGACTGCTTGGTACCCCAGGTCATTTTAGTGGCAGCTGGGAATGAATGATTATTAAGTAGATTCATAGAATCGTAGAATTATTTAGTTTAAGACATCGCTGATCTCATGTATTACATAGATATTATTCTACTTTCCTCAAAACAAGAGTGATGGTTTCCATTCTTAATAGTAAAAAAACTGCAGTATTTTTAAAAGAATAATTCCCCAGGGTTACTAAAAATTGTTTAGGAGACCTGAAAACGATTTTGTCTTTAAAGGCAAAGCCAAATCAGGATAATTATTACACTGCCATCACCACCTCCCAGATAACAAGTGTTTTCAACTTCACATTGCAGTGCAATCTTTGAAACTACTAATTAGTTCTACATAATTAGTGTTTTAGCAATCTTCCAAACACAGCCATATTTGGCTGTGAATACTTTGGGGCCCCGAGGCCTTGTGGTGTTTAGATTAGTCCCTTAATGTTGTCTCGTAAGGACGTGTCGCAGATTGCTGGTACCTTGGTTCACTCCATTGGTGGTTCGGTTGTATGAAGCATTCACTTGTGGGACCTTCTCAGGTTTTAAACAGGTGTGTCAGAGAGTCTGCTGTGTCAGCAAATAAAGCGTGCTGGGAATATCTTGAGGAACACCTTTAACCAAGAACACAGGCAGTGGAGTTGCTAAAAAACATCCTTCCCAATTTGGGAAAGGTCAAGATGTTTCAGGAGGGGTCCAGTGGTCACCTTTAATCAAACTGTGTGCTTGAGGACTCAGTCTCCCCTTAACCCATGCAGGGACTGCTTTGCCGTCCCCAAAAGAGTGTCTTCTGGGCCGACCCTTCCCTTTGGTGAAACCCTAAGAAGCAAACAGCTCACTGAGGTTGCGTGTGACACAGTGCTTGGGAAGCTGGAGATTTTGTGATTTAATCCACAAGGAAATGTCTCTAAGCAAACATAACTTGTCACTGTACAGCTGTTAAATACCCTTCCCTCCCGTTTCCTTCCTTCTCTCACCCTCTTGTGTGACTGGCTCAGCTCCACTGGCTGGTGCCTCACTTTCCCACCATGGTGATGACTCTGGCAGTATTCTTGAGGATCTTCAGGCAATTCTGAAATCTTGCTTGGCCACATGCGAGAATATATTTCAATAAGAATAAAACCAGGGTTTGGAGCAAAGCAAGAAAAAATTGTCAAGCTACAGAGAAAAAATTGCAGTTATAATCCCTCTGTTCATGGCCTTGGAGGCAGAGTCTGGAAACTGTCAATGCATTATACAGATAACCTTCATTTCTATGTGAGTCGCTGGGATTATTGTTGAGCAGAGTGTGATTATTCCAGGTAAGTTACTTCTTTTCTATTTGTGAAATTGCTGTGTTAAGAAGATTGTGGGTTATTTTCTCTGTGTGAATTAAACAATAGATTCTAGTGGGTGTGGGGAGTAGTTAGGAGCAGCACTTAATTGAATGCGATAAAAGTCTAATGAATGTTTGTGGTGCTGGAGTGAATGCTAAGGAAAATCCTAGCTGAGTTTTAAACTCTTTTCTTTTCATAGGGAATGCAGTCGGATTTTTGGTGAAGATGGTCTGACGCTGAAACTCTTTCTTAAAAGGACTGCACCCTTTTCTATTCTGTGGACTTTGACTAACTACCTGTATTTACTGGCTTTAAAGAAGCTGACAGCCACAGACGTCTCTGCCCTATTCTGTTGTAACAAAGCTTTTGTCTTCTTGCTTTCTTGGATTGTGCTGAAAGACAGATTCATGGGAGCAAGGGTAATGATATGCCTGATTTCCAACTCTCTTCTTTGCCTAATTGCCCTTAAATCCATAAACTATTGCACTGCCATAGTACTGCTGCATTATGGGATATATACCATGAAACCATTTCTCATGTAGTTTTATGATGCAATCCTAAGCCTGAAGATGAATTAGAGATCTCAGACTCCAGAGGTAATTCAGTGTGGGAATTTCTAGAAGCTACTACAGCTGAGTGTAATTTGATGAATTAGAATAGGAGGACTTCCAGTTTCATATACACCTCTTCTGTTTTGGGCGACAGTGCTGAAGTATATTCAGTTAATTTTATTTTAAAGTGAACGATGAATGCTTAAGTTCTAGTCAAAGCAATTTGATTCCTTGTTTGGGTAGATAGATGTTTTCAATGTGTATTTTTTTTGTGCCAACCTATTAGTTTTTACACATGCATATACATCTGCATGTGCTAAATTTGGTTTAAAAGAAAGAGCAACTGTTTTGTATGAGGGTGTATTTTGCACTAAAGTGTTATAGGACTCACTGACAGTAATATGGACCCTGCAAGAAGAAAAAGAGAACTTGAGCAAAATGTTGTGTGCCTGAATCTGGGGGAAAGCAAGCATGTTTGCTGTAATTTTACATGCACAAATATCCTAATGTGCAGCAATTTAAACTGCTGCCTTTATACCTTGGCTAAGGCATAGCCAGGCTTTCTGCCATTTCTGCTGATGCAGATGCCCCTTGCATCGTGTTCAAATGGCTCAAGGCCTAATGGTCATGTTGGGCACAGTCCTGATTGAACTATCAAAAGCCTTGAACTTCATTGGGGATGGGTTTGGGCCAAATGGAATGCCTGTGACCAGAAGGGACCACCAGCAATTGTATTTAAGTTCCATGGAAAGCCTGATGGATCAGGACACTCATCCAAGCGAGTTTGTTTTTTAAAAAATAAGCACAGAAGGGTTTTTTGATTAATAGTGTGATAGGAAGGTTCAGAAATGAAAAGAAAAGGCATCCTGTGTCACAGGCATCTAATCTAGCTCTTTGGAGCAGCCACCAGCACACAGAACAGAGCACTGCGTGGGGTGTTTGGGAATGGAAGAGGAAATTCTTTAAAGGAAAACAGTTTCCCTAATGTCCTGGTGAGATGGGGAGGCTGGGTGTTTACTAAAGACACGGGGTCCGAGCACCTCGGACATGTGTGCCATCACACAAGTGAGCTCTTGAGGAGGTACTTGCCGGGAAGGTTTTGTTGGACTGGCTCAGTGGACGGTCTGTCCAGCCCAGGCAAAGTCAAGGAGGTGAACCCATGTTCCTCAGACCTCAGCCATAGTGCCCTTGAAGGCAGGGACATGGACATTGCATCTTGCAGTGCTAAAGCCAGACACCTGTAGATCTATTTCATATACAACTTAAAATATAGAAGCATCAGGTAAATGTCACCTACCCTCAGCCTGCTGATGATTAACTCAAAGAATAAGCAGGATTTGAAGTCCTTACTTCTTGTCTACAGCAGTTAATAGGAATGGTAACTTCCCTCCTTTGCCCCCTTGATCATCTCAAGTTCCAGCTCAAGAAATAGGAAATTAGTACCCTTTAAGCTAATTTTTGTCTTGAAGCCACCTCTTTCTCAAAGAGCAAGTGTAGCTCTTGTACTTTCCTAGCTTACCCTCTTAAAGAGACCTATATGAAAAATAATGAAGCTATTTTCAGTTATTAGTTATTTTCTACTGACTAAAAAACCCTTTTGCTATAAATATGCATTAGTATTATTTCTGTAAACACCACGAGGTTTGCACAAGAAAAACCTGGCAGAAGAAGTGAACAGCAAATCCTGCACATGAACAAAACTGGGTTTTGCTGCTAACAGGCAGATTCTGGAGGCACAGTGCTGGAAAGGTAATTAGCAGCATTTTCCAGCAGCCCTCCTGCCAGAATAACACTTAATGATGTTAATAACCACACGGGAGGGTGTTTGAGAACTAAAATACGACAAAGCAGCACGGACCCAACCTTTTGTGCTTTGAATGCCTTTACTGCTTTCACCCCCCGGCCTCTCAGAGAGCAAGTGTAATTAGGTTATTTGGGCAGCAAGGGGATGAAAAGAAATAAGGGCTTAATCACATACTCAAAGCCAGTGTTTTTTCAAAGGAGCTCAGCTCCCAGCAGCTCTCTCAGATCTTCAGAGCCATTGGGCACATCTGCAGCTCATGGAAGGTGGGGATGCAACCAGCACCCATGTACCCAGACAGCTTTCATCTGCCTGGGGTGGAGAAATGGCAGCCATCAAGGCTCAGCAGCTCTGCAGCAGATTTCCAGCATCTCCAGCTCCCTGCCTGCCTGGTGTTACTGCAGATGCCTGTGGGCAGGTGGGAGCTGCATGGCCAGCTGCCTGATGGCTCTCCAGTGCCCAGGCTGCGTGCCGGCACACTGATCCCGCACACCCTGGGAAGCAGCTGCCAGTCAGGCTTTGGGGATGGATTTTCAGATGGACTATCTAAAGACAAATCTGTCTTGATGGCCACCATATGGTAGGGCATGATCTTGACCGGCTGTAGAAGTGCTTCGGGGAGCTCCATGCTGTTCAGGGAGAGACACCAGCCCTCAGCCGTGATGCTGTGGCATGGGAGGGAGCTTGCACCCAACCTGAGAGGAAAAAACACCAGCTGGATAAAGAGTATTCATATGAGAAAGGCATATACAACAATGACTATGTAGCTATTTACCTATAAAAGTAGCTCAGGTAGACCTTAGGTGCCTTCAGTACCTGCTGCCCTGCACAAGGAAACAGCACAACCCATGCCTGCACTGTAATCTTCTTTGCTTGGACATTTCTGAGCATCTCACAAATCAATAATTCGTCCATGTTACACTGGGACTTCTGGAAGTTCAAACAGATTTGGCACAGAGCAAGTGCAAATATTCAAAGGACTTCACATATTTGAGTAGTTCTATTGGTTTGTGTCTCTCAGATTTAGCCACAAGCTTAAAGGTTTGTGCATTTGAGCCCTTGGTTGTGTTCCATCTGTGCAGTTGAATTAAAGCTTATTAGGTAGGTGTGAAGAGTGGTTTGGGGACATTCTCCCACCACCCCAAAAAAAAAAGCCTGGCTGTAGTCTGGAGGCAGGTTTCTTTGCTGCAACTCCTCATTTTCTGCTGTGCTCCACACGCAAAAACATGCTCCTCAGTAACATGTTGGCTGGCCTTGATCTCTTCCAGGGAAAAAGAGAACAAAAAGGAAAAAAAAAGAAAAAGAGGCAGGCTAATTTAATTCCTTACCTAGCAATCTCCAGAAGAAAGTTACTTTCCTCTTCTGTTAATTAAAAGCCTTGTTTAACAAGCTGTCACCTACAACAACCAGCTTTGCTTCACTGTGCCCTTGCTGCTTCTTGTCAGCTTACAGAAGCCTGCAGAATGTGCTCTCAGGTTTCTAAAGCAAACAGATGACAATTGCTAGGCAGAGGTCAACTGTGCTAATGCAGTGGTGTATAATTTGCAGGAAGAGCTTTGAACAAAAGCTTAAGTAACGTTCTCACTGTTTTCCAGTGTCAGGTCTTATTTATCTAATGTCTCATGAGATGTTGCTCCATAAGTGTCCATCATTTCAGTCGTTTCAGGAAAAAAAGTGCTTGGCTTTCTAAATATTTGATTAAATTAGGAAGCTGGCTGTCTGAATTTGGTGTGTTGAGACTGGGAAGATGTTTTCCTCTTCTGTTAATTAAAAGCCTTGTTTAACATTTTCCCACTAGGAAAAATCTCCTGTTGGGGATGATGGGTCTACTCATTTCCACTCATACAAGGAAAGGGCTCGCTTGCTGGGTCTGAGCAGCGAGTGCACTAAGAGTTAAATATCTAAACTTTCCCTTTGAAGGGGATAACTACATTGTACTTTGCTGATTTGTCTTGTGGGAGACATTGCTTGAAATATTCCAGCAGAAATATTCCAGCTGAAAAGCGACATCTGAATTTATTTGCAGGACAAGATGTGTAGTGCAGGCTGAGATGAAACCAGCTGCGCAAGGGGGGCTTTGGGAAACTGGTAGAAGGGGCCATGCTGGTGTCTGAGAGGTCTGGGGTGTTGTTCTGTAGTGCTTCAAGGCTGGAATTTTGTGGTATTTGTTTCCTAGGATGAGCTGTAAGGAGAACAGCAGTTATACAGTTCTGTTCCTAACGAACTACTCCATAAACCAGAGGTAGAAGGGAGAGGCTCTGTAGGGACCCTTCCCACTGAGCAGGACTGAAACTCAGCTTTCTAAGAGAATTTAACTGTGTTTTCCTCAAAGGTCTGTGGATAGATGTAAGCTCAAGGATCAGAATAAGCATTGCTGCAAGGGTGATGGTACGTGTGTCCTGTGCCAGGTGTGCCCTGACTTTTCTGCAGAGTGAGCAGCAGAGGGCGGTGTCTTCAGCACCCCAACTCAAGGAGTGAAGGCCAGATTCCCGTTCAGGCACTGGAAAATGCAAAGTGCTCCCATGTCCTCCTCAGCAGCTCAATGGTGAGATCTGCTCACCAGTCCAGAGCAGCAGTCTTGGATCCATGTTCCTACTCTGGATGAAGGGACTCAAGCCCTCCTCCCAGGATGGCCTGGCTGCTGGGATGTGTTGTTCTGGGAAGGAGAGGAGGGAAGCCATCTGGTCCCCTCTTGCTAAAGCCATCCAAATCTCATTGAACCATTGAATTACACCTGAGAGATTGTGAGTACATGTGTGACTCCAGCCCTTGTCAGTAAGTTGGGGGACCTGGATTTCAAGTGCCATTTCATGGTGAATTTGGAGATATCAACAGTGTCTTCAGGTCTAGATGACAGCTAGGCAGCTTTGTTGAATTGGAGCTTGGATATTTTAAATAGAAGTAAGGTGGGATATAGACACACGCTGTGGTTTGTGACTGCCTTTAGCACTGTAACTGCAATGCAAGGAGGGTACCTGTGTACCTCAGTTACTTGTAAAATAGGGTTAATGGTGAGAGGGAAGTACGTACTTAAAGCTGCACCCAGATGAGCCCTCCAGTGAAGATACTGGCCTGGGTACCAACGGGGTTTAGGACCAATAATGCTTTGCCTGTAGTCTCAGAGACCGGCTCCACCCTGGGAGTTGATTCTTGGATCTCCGTTGGGTCCCATATATGGACACCTTTACCTGAGTCAGACATGTGCCCCTGTGTCCCCTATGGTTTTAGTGTATAGAATGGCTCTGTTGAAATTGTTCTGTGGGATTTTGACAGGCTGAGAGAGTTGGGGTTGCTCAGTCTGGAGAAGAGAAGGCTCCAGGGAGACCTTAGAGCACTTTCCAGTGCCTGAAGCGGCTCCAGGAAAGCTGGAGAGGGATTTTTGACAAGGGCATGAAATGGTAGGACAAGGGGGAATGGGTTCAAACTGCCAGAGGGGAGATTGAGATTGGATGTGAGGGAGAAATTGTTTGGTGTGAGGGTGGTGAGAGCCTGGCCCAGGGTGCCCAGAGAAGCTGTGGCTGCCCCTCCCTGGCAGTGTTGAAGGCCAGGTTGGATGGGGCTTGGAGCAACGTGGTGTGGTGGGAGGTGTCCCTGTCCATGGGAGGGGGGTTAGAACTAGTTCACCTTTGAGGTCCCTTCCAACCCAAACCATTCTATGATTCTGTGATTTTGTTGTGCTTGTTGCCTCAGTCTGGCTCAGATCTGCTCGATACGAGTACCAGTTGGTTTGCAGGGACTCCTGATAAAACTATACAAGACCTGAAAGTCAGGCTTCTCTGTAAAAGGACATGTGGTTTGATCAAGATGCCTTTAAAGTCGGTGGCATGAAGCATGTAAAGCTTGGCTTTGTCTGGTAGTTAGTATTTTGTAAATGATGTTTATTGAAGCAACTGTCCATCTCATGTTGGTGTTGGCTCAGGAGTTGTACCAGAGCTGCTGGAGCAAGAGGGTAAAAAGCCCTTCCTGGCTCAGCATTCAATTTTGGGATCCAGTTGGTGTGGCAGTGTTTGTAGAGGTTAGCACTGCTAAGGTGAACCACATTGGTTTCTTCCTTTGCATGAACGGGGGGAGCTTGCCTTGCCTGTCCACTGAGGGGTTGTGTGATTCAGTGCACATCTGGGAATAGAAACAGGGTCTGAACCTTAAATGTGGCTGCTGAGCCTGTAACAGCCAGCTCTGGATATCTGCATTTGTGCATCTGGCACATGAACAGCCTTTCTATAATGATAAAATAGCTTATCTAATACTAATCTAAAAAAAAAATCTCTATAAAAACCCCTATCTGTCAGAAATGGGGCTGTGATTTTCCACAAGTCTGAGGAAACTCATGTTCCTCTGCCATCCATGGGAGCTGGATATTCAGTGTCTTTGAAATTCAGCCTCCATATTTGCCTGCTGAGGGCAATTAGGTAGAGATGGAGAGTTTTTCAAAGAATAAAACAAGTTGGGATACCTATCACTGCCTTGAAGTCCTTGGAGTCACAACCCAGGATTTCAGATACAGAGTAGTTAATTATTTCTGTTCTATTTCTTTGAAGCTCCTTAGAAGCTCTGTCTGGGGTTTTCAAATGAGCCCAAAAACCTAAGCACAAAGGTAAAGGCTTCATAAAGAAATTTGGTCATGTCCATCTAAGAAAGCTGTCAAGGCTGTCAGGAAATACTGTGCACAGCTGGAACAGCCTGGAAGAGCTCCCAGTGGTGCACTGGTATTCCACAACACAGGGGTCAGCCTCCTGGACTCATGTCCAGGGAGGTCAGCCATCTGAATGTTTGAATTTCAAGTCAAATGGATGGCATTGCTAAATATTTCTCTTGTGGTGCAGTAAAGTATAATGTCTTAAAATTTCTTATTCTTGGAGTCTTATCTCCAAATTGGATGTTTGGTTTATAAAACACCTAACGACGGCTGCTCTGGCAGTAGATCCCAGGGAGAATTTGCAGTGCTATAGATCCATATCATTATCAGTGTGTACACTTTCATTATGTTTTACATCTCTCCCAACCGTACATAATTTTCCCTCTTTAAGGGGAAAGCAAGAAAGCTTCGAGTCAGAGCAAGTAGCTGGTGCCACTCATTAGAACCCCACACAGTGATAATCTCTCCTCGTGTAATGAAACCGCGCTGAGCTTTACATTGCTTTGCTTTGTCTGTGCAGATAGTTGCAGCAATAATGGCAATCACAGGAATCGTAATGATGGCATATGCAGATGGTTTCCAGGGTGATTCAATTATCGGGGTAGCATATGCTGTTGGCTCAGCCTCTACATCTGCATTGTATAAGGTAGGTCATAACTGTTTATTAGGATTCTTACGTTCTTTAACACTGGGTGTTAAAAATGCATGAGTACAAAGTGAATCACTATAAAATAAATGTTTCCTTTTGTTCATCCCTCCTGCATCATTCATATTGTGACCAGGCAGTGTCATGATGTCAGGGTATCTACTATCAGAGTAATTAGTTGTCAGCTGCCAGATATTCAGGATGACTTTGCTTTATGAGCCTTTAATGAAATCTCCATTACTATGCTGCGAGGGGTTTAGGATCATGTTTTAATCATTCCCTGCCGCTGCAGCATCTCTGTATGGTTTCTAAAGGACTTGCCCCCCGCAGTGGGGAGGAGAGCAGGAATGTGGGGAGCTCAACCCCACTCTGCACTGCAGTTTGCTTCTGTATTCTGTGCTCATAATGGGCTTGGAGCCCCTGTGCGTGCCCGGTGCAGGCAACGCATCAGAGACACGCAGGGCTTTGCCCTCCTGCTTGAAAATAGTGGCTGCTCTTGAAGATAAGGGCTGAAGAGGGCAGGGATGTGTCTGAGTAAGAAGCTGCTTGGGCTAAAGGTGGCTCTATTATTGTCAACTCGAGGAGGGTGAAGTGTGTGTGAAGAGGAGCAGAAGCTGGGTCTTAGCTGTAGTGGGATGAGAAGTTGCCCCGCAGCTTTAGACTTCATTTGTTTTGCTAATAAATTTGTTGTGACCGTTCACAAGTCACTTGAAGTGCATGAATTTAGGCTCAGGTAGGACAAATCCTCCATGAGGCTTGTGCTGCCTGTGAATCCAAAGCAAGACCTCAAGGCTGGGCTGTCCTCTCACAGCAGGTTCATGCTGTGGGACTCAATGGAGTCCCCTCAAAAATCCTAAAAGTGCCAAGCACAGCCCAAATCCCATAACTTTGTTGCATGAATGGTGTTGTCCTTGGGTTCTTAGTTATTCTTGCTCCTCATGACCTTTTGTATTAAGCTTTGTTATACAGACTCAGCCATCCCCATGGCAGTAATGTGGTGTCCCCTTTTGTGCTAGAATGCAGGAAAGGGCAGAAATGGGACCAAAGTTCCCCCTGCAGCAGTTCTGTAGGAAAAGGCCGGGTTGTGCCACACTGTCCTGGTCAGGGCTGTCCCCATGGGAATGGAGGACTCTGTGCAGGAGGACTTTGCTTCCCATGACAGGCATGAGAATAAACCCCTCCTCTCCTCTCCTGTCCTTTGCAGGTTTTGTTCAAAATGTTTCTTGGAAGTGCGAACTTCGGCGAAGCAGCTCATTTTGTCTCCACCCTGGGCTTCTTCAACTTAATTTTCATCTCCGTTACCCCGATCATACTGTATTTTACCAAAGTGGAGTACTGGTCCCCCTTCTCTGCCGTGCCGTGGGGTTACCTGTGTGGTGTGGCCGGCCTCTGGTTAGGTAGGTAGGCAATAATTTACTAATTTTTCTAGCTCTTCTCTAGCTACCAAAGCTCTCTCACGGGGGAAATCTGATCCTGGAGCCAACAGGTTCTCCTTGAGAAATTATTCCTATTTTTCATAAGAAGCCTTAATACTAGTAGTAATAGCAGAGCATAAAGACAAAGTAGTCGTACTAATTGTCCACTTCATCTTGGCGTTCCTACCATAGTGTCATTGGTATTGCCCTGTCTCTGGCACAGCTGGGTTGCTGCAAGTCCAGTTTCAAAGGGCTGTGTGTACTCAGTAGTCCCTGCCACGCTGTTGTGGGATGTGTGTGTATTGACATGGAGACCTGCAATGCTGGGGCACCTTTCTGTGGGTGCTGCAGGGCACGGGGCAGAGCTCACACAGCTTTGCGTTGGCCTGCGAAGGCTGGGGCTGTTTCTTCTCATGTGGTCTTCACCCTCCCTTTGTGACAACTACCTCCTTGTGGTGTGCGCACTGAGTTGATATCATGCTCATAGGGTTGAAGTGGAGGAGAGAAGTCTCACTCTTGTGCTTTTCCCCATAATCATGTGTTATTTTCTCATTTTTTCCCCAGCTTTCAACATTCTGGTTAACGTTGGCGTCGTGCTCACATACCCCATTCTGATCTCTATCGGCACAGTGCTCAGTGTCCCTGGAAATGCAGGTACCCTGCTTGGTGGTGGGAAGATAAGCACAGGGGCGTGCAGGCAGCAGAAGCAGTTTATTGTCTAAATAGTCAAAAATCTGTTGCTACAAATTTCATAGACTCACAGACTGGTTTGGGTTGGGAGGGACCTTAAGGATCATCCAGTAGCAACCCTCTGCCATGGGCAGGGACACATCCCACTAGACCAGGTTGCTCCAAGTCCCAACCAACCTGGCCTCAAAAGCAGTTCAGTCTCCTTCAGCCTCCATGGCTGCTCCTGGTGATGGTGGGTGTTTCAGTTGGTGAAAGCCATTTTTGGGGGGGTCTTGCCTCCTTTCTCTGGGAGTGACAGTTTGTGTTTGTACCACTCAGAGCAGAGGGCAGGCTGATGCCCAGCCAGCAGCCCAAAAGTAATTGCTGCTGAGATGTGGCAAGGTCAACATGCTACTGCTGTGGCTCAGCACTGTGCTGGTGACCTGCCATGCAAGCAGCAGGGCAGGGGGTATACGTGGAAGTTGACTCCAAAGTCCTCTCTTCCTGAACAGCCCCTGTCTCTGCCCAGTCTCCTCCTCCACCCTCAAACCTTGTCACTACCTGAGCATGTTATTAAAGAAGCATCAATTTTTAGGGGGATGCCTATCAGGGCTGCAAGACAGTCAGTACCTGTAAGAGGCTGCTGAAGAGCTCAGATGTGCTGTTGTGGCTTGGTGGGAAGTTGGGAGGCTGGACCTGGAGGCATCAATTGCAGCTTTCTGACCTGCATGCTGCTTCCTCCCCATCACTGCTCCATGCAGCCCAAAGGAAATGTTATGCTGATGCAACCTGCTCTAGATAAAGAGTCACCATGAAGTATTTTCCCTCTCAGAGCAAAAATGGAAACCTTGAGGCTAGACCAGCCCTACAAGGCTTCCTCAGAGCCTTCATGAAGGTGGTGAGACCTGGAGAAGTGGCACTTCCAATACTATGCTGTCAGTTCAAAGCTATTCTCTGAACTCAAGGAGCTGGTCACTCTGAAGTGTTGAGGGGGACGAGACCAGTATCACAGCCAGAGGTTATGGAGATGGGGTCAGGCTGGTCTGATGCTGTAGTTCATCCTGCTGTATTTTTGATGGCATTGTTGTTTCTTCTTCACAGCTGTGGATCTGTTGAAGCACAAAATGATCTTCAGCGTAGTGAGGTTGGGAGCCACCATCATCATTTGCATTGGGTTTCTGCTCATGCTGCTTCCTGAGGAATGGGATGAAATAACCCTGAGATTCATTAACAGCTTGAAGGAGAAGAAGAGCGAGGATCATGCCGACGACATCACAGACTCCAGCGTACACACGAGAAGCAGAAGTAGAGCTAATGGGACAGTGTCTATACCACTAGCTTAGGGCTGGTGGACTTCAACTGCACGCAAATGTATATTCTGTGAATATAGCTTAAATTTCCTCACTACTTGTATGCTCAAAAATGACATTTACTCTGAACTGGAGATGAACTGTAAGATAAGAGAAATACATCTATAATAAATGTTTACATTTATACACTTATCAAGGAACGGGTGTAAATAACTACAATAAAATGTTTTGTAATAAAAACCATTTAAGCTCGTGTCTTACTGAACTGGTGGGTTTAAAATAATGGATCAAGTCTACATCGTTCATCTCAGTTTGATGGCAAAAGTAGAGCCATTCTCAAGGATACAAATCTTGGTTATTTCCAGCTAAATCTCAAAATCGAACATGTCAACTTACCTTCAAAATAAAGTAACGTTTCAGGGAGGTTGTGGTTTTGGAAAGCCATTTCAAACCTCTTCCAGCTTTTTTGAGACTGCATTTCTGAAGGAAGCCTATGTTTGCGTTGATATTAGGAATTATTATCAGAAGAAATATTCTGTGATATTTAAAACATTAATTTTTCATTAAATTATGCTACTTTGAAATATGTAACAAAAGCTACTTTGCACATCTCCTGAATGTGCTGCAGTGCTGTTAGCCCAGAGGTGTGGTGCTGCATGCTTGTCTCCTCCCCATTGCATGCTGTGCCCGCAGCCAGTGGAAATCACAGAATCCCAGACTGGTTTGGGTTGGAAGGGACCTTAAAGCTCATCCAGTCCCAATCCCCTCCCATGGGCAGGGACACCTCCCACCACACCAGGTTGCTCCAAGCCCCATCCAACCTGGCCTTCAACACTGCCAGGGAGGGGCAGCCACAGCTTCTCTGGGCACCCTGGGCCAGGCTCTCACCATCCTCACAGCAAAGAATCTCTTCCTCACTTCCAATCTCAATCTCCCCACTGTCATTTTGAATCTGTTCCCCATCACTCCCTGCCCTTGGCACCAGTCCCTCTCCAGCTTTCCTGGAGCCCCTTCAGGCACTGGAAGGTGCTCTAAGGTATCCCCAGAGCCTTCTCTTGTCCAGGCTGAACACCCCCAACTCTCTCAGCCTGTCTCCATAAATCCATGGCTCAGTACTGATTTCCTAATCCACCAAGCACATCGGTGGGGACAAGGGTGCAGGCAGGTGCTGTGGAAACACTTTGCCTCCCAGTCTGGTTAGAGGAGAGAGGTCCATTGCTGAAAGCAGAAGAATGTGCTTACGTGAACTGTTGCCAATTAAAACAGTTCAAACTAGGTTTGTTAATTTGTAGGATTTATCACAGAATCATCAAGGCTAGAAGTGACCTTCAAGATCACCCAGTCCAACCCCTAACTACATCACCACTAACCCACATCACCCAGTGTCACATCCAGATGCCTCCAGGGACGGTGACTCCACCACCTCCCTGGGCAACCCATTCCCACACCCACTCACCCTCACAGGGAAGAAATTTTTCCCAATATCCAACCTGAATCTCCCCTGCTGCAACTTAACGCCATTTCCTCCCATCCTTTCCCTGTGGGCACAGCAGAAGAGACCGGCCCCCCCCCTCACCCCAATCTCCTCTCAGGGAGCTGTAGAGAGCCATGAGGTCCTCCCCGAGTCTTCTCTTATTTATCTCTTTTTCTCCCAGAAAAGTTACACTCAAGCTTCTCATGAGAGATTGAACACCCTGGATGGCCACTGTCCCTGGGAAATGTCAGTTTCTATTTTCTAGAGCTTTGAGCCAAACAAATATATTTTTCTTAACCTCCACCGTGCAAAAGCCTTTCAAAAACCAAAACAAACCATCCAACCTACCCAGAGCTTGTCTCTATGTAATGTAGCCTGGCTGTTTTCTCTTACAGCATTCCTAGGATCAGCCATGCAAGATTACTTTCATATGAGAGCACTTGATATACAGACAAGCATTCCCCTCCTCCCCCCCCTTTTTTTTTAAGGAAGAATAGAAACAACTAGAAAGTATCACAGATTTCTGAGCTCTACCAGCCTGTTCAGTTTGTGAGTTTGATTAGCAGCTAGTAGAGGTTTTTTAATGGTATTTCCACCAAGAAAACAGAAGTATTAGAGAGAGGAAGGCTTTTTTTATTAATAACACCAGTTACATGATAGCAACAACTGTGTTTGCTGCAAAGATAACAGCGAGAGCTCACCCAGCACCAAGCAGTGATTTATATCAGAGCTGATGGCAAGCTCACCTCTCTGCAAGCACCTCCTGGCTGGTGAGCCCTAACAAACCCTTCGTACTTCATAGAGGGATGTGGGGGTCCAGTGTGAGCCCAGGGTTTGGAGAAGAGGTCCCAGAGGAAGAGTGATGAGGCTGGAGGGTGGCCAGCATCCAGTGTGTGTCCATGGCCATCAACGTTCAATACTGTTGCAAACAAAGCAATTCATGTAAATAATAATAAAAACACCTTTATTTGACTCTCTTCTACTTGACGTTTTTTATCTTTTAATGTTCATGTCTAAGCTGTTCCTTGCAACCAGCAGAGCTAACAAAATACTTGGTATAATTAGAAAAAACCCCAAACTTGACCTCTTTCATCACATGGCTGCAGAATTAGGGCTATAGAAACCAACCCCACCATCCCCTTTGCACTAAACTCAGAGGTGTAAGGTTTGAGTATGCACACATGGTCTTTTAAAAGTTCTTTCTAGCATCTGAGATGATGAGACGATGGGCTCAGCTCCTCGTCTGCTGTTTTTGAAAGGAGCTAGACATGAAAAATATCCTAGAAAAGTGAATTACATCGAACAGGAGATATTGATGGGACAATTCGGCTGAGAGTAAACAGCACATGGCAGCTTGGGCACCACCCCAAGTTGATTTTGGAGTCGATATATTCATTTACATTATTAGATAGTCTGAGAGATGCATTTTGCTGAAATTTTAGTTCCTGCCAAACTGAACACATGGGAAAACCCAGCATTTCCTTTTAGTATGCATTGATGAGTAGATTTTGGCAAGCAGCCTCATGGCAGCATCTTCAAGCCCAGGACTGGATCACAGAATCACTTGAGTTGGAAGGGAACTTAAAGGTCATCTAGTCCAACAACTCCTCTGCCATGGGTAGGGACATGCCCCACTAGACCAGGTTGCTCAGGACCCCATCTAACCTGGAGCCTTCAAGGAATCTCATTATTGAGTATTCAGCACAGAAAACAACAAGAAATCCCCATGTTTGAGCCAGTTTTCCCCTACTAGGGAAGTTTCATAGCCAGGGACACAGCGTGTTACCATGCCAGACTGTCCCTCTCTATTAGCAGACCCTGTGCATGGCCCATCCCAGGGACCAGCGATCACCCTCACATTTCTACATAGAGAAAACGTGTAGCTCTGAGGCCAGCAGCCACCTTCAGCCTCATATCAGACTTAACAGACACTGTCTAACCCAACCCAAGCTTTCTGCTAGGGTTGAGCATCCCCCACATTGCTGCCTGTACAGTGAACAGCGCTGAGGGTTGACCCAGGGCTGCAGAAGGCACTAACACTGCTTCGCTCCCCCAGCCCCTGCTGTGGTGGGCAGGAGGGATTTGCTCCTGCATCCTTCCCACTCCCACCATCTCCAGGCAATGTCCACTGCTGTAGACACAAGTGCTGCAGATGCCCAGATATCTAATCCCTGGGTTGATCATGCTTGGATGACTTTCAGTGGTTCTCATCCTGCTCAGCAATTTGTTAAGGACCCCTTGCTCACCCACTGCCCAACGTGCAGTTCATAGAATCCTAGAATCATTATGGTTGGAAGGGACCTCCAGGGTCATCAAGTCCAACCTTTATCCCATCATATTCCTAACCATTAGACCATTAGACCATGACCTCAAGTGCCTCATCAACCTGTTTTTTGAACACCCCCAGGGACGGTGACTCCACCACCTCCCTGGGCAGCCCATTCCAGTGCCCAACCACCCTCTCAGGAAAGAACTTCTTCCTAATCTCCAACCTAAACTTCCCCTGATGGAACTTGAGGCCATTTCCTCTCGTCCTGTCATTAGCAATTCGGGAGAAGAGACTAACACCAGCCTCACTACAACCTCCCTTTAGGTAGTTGTAGAGGGCAATAAGGTCTTGAGTTTACCCACCAGTTCCTTATTTAACCATGCAGGTCTCCTTGCTCCCTTTCTTGATTTCCTNGGCACCATCACCTCCCTACTCCTGATTACCTCCCTACTCCTCATCATCCTTATTAAGTGAGGAAGGGAACTATTTTCCCTAGAGCAAAGCTCAGCCTTTCAGCCAGAGAAAACCGATTAAACCCAAGAAAACAGATGATAAATGGAGGCTATTTTGCACAACTGCATTGACGATCCATCAGAGGAATGCAAACCAATAATCACACCCGTCAAGTGACTGATGAGATGTGGTTACTTCTGCCACTGTGGGCGTCTCTGATGAGCTCTTCTGCCATCTCCAGCAACGTGAGGGTTTCATTTCAGTTACACCATCTCGTTTGCACCCCAAGGAAAATGCCAGTTTTGATCCGGTGGCTGGGTTATCAGATTCTCCTTCACACCGGGGCTGGGCTCTCTAGAAGGAAAACAAAACGTGCTGTGAATAACCCGTGGTGGTGCTCAAGGCAAGCATCACCACCCGTGTGCCCTCTCCAGAGGTCTCAGTGACCAGGCACTGCGGACAATGTTATCTCAGCACTACTGGTATCCTCAGCCGTGGCTGGGACAAGATGAACATCCCCTGTTAATACAAGCAACAAGCAGCAGAGGGGAGAATGGCCTGTATTTCTTGACTTTACAGATGTGTAATAATGGGATACATTAATCACACTGGTGTGCATCCCAGCCAGTGAAACCGTGCTGGATTATTTCCCTCTTCGTTGCTCCGTTTGTTCACACTATAACCAGCTACATGTGCTGCTAGCATAAAAAAACAACAGCAAACCTATTCTCATCCTTACAGTTCATAAAATCATAGAATATGATCATAGAATCATCAAGGTTGGAAGCGACCTTCAAGCTCATCCAGTCCAACCCCTACCTCCATCCCCACTCACCCACAGCACCCAGCACCACATCCAGACGCCTCCTGAACACCTCCAGGGACGGGGACTCCACCACCTCCCTGGGCAACCCATTCCCACACCCAATCACCCTCACAGGGAAGGAATTGTCCCTGATGTCCAACCTGAATCTCCCCTGCTGCAATTTCAGGCTGTTNAGAGAGCCATGAGGTCCCCCCCCTGAGCCTCCTCTTCTCCAGACTGAACACCCCCAGCTCCCTCAGCCGTTCCCCATCAGCCCTGTGCTCCAGGCCCTTCCTCAGCTCTGTTCCCTTCTCTGGACACCCCCCAGCCCCTCGATGGCTTTTTTGCAGTGAGGGGCCCAGAACTGACCCCAGCACTCGAGGTGCAGCCTCACCAGTGCCCAGCACAGTGGGACAATCCTTGCCCTGCTCCTGCTGGCCACACTGTTCTTGATGCAGGCCAAGATGCCATTGGCCTTGGCCACCTGGGCACACTGCTGGCTCATCCCCAGCTGCTGTCACCCAGCACCCCCAAGTTCCTTTCTGCTGAGCAGCTCCAGCCACTCTTCCCCGAGCCTGTGTTGGTGCCTGGGGTTGTTGTGACCCAATTGCAGGACCCAGCCCTTGGCCTTACTGAGCCTCATCCCGTTGGCCTCTGCCCATAAATCCAGCCTGTCCAGATCTCCCTGCAGAGCCTTCCTGCCCTCAAGCAGAAGGTTCCTTCTGCTTTACTCACCGGAGATTTGCTTAAAGTCCAGGTATCATTTTTGCAAAGATCAGTGCTGCCCGGTTTCCAGCTCCTCCTGTGCCCATGGTTTTTGCAATTTAAATCTTATATTGAAGGAGAAGTTTTAAGGCAATCCACTGCTTCAGTGGGATGTTAGACTGATGCTCTGTGCCAAATCCTCCCCTTGATTCACCTTTGCTCCGTGTGTGTGAGTAACAAACTCTGCTCCTCCATGGGAAAACGCCCTGCCCCAAGCCATAGCACTGTCTGACCCTTGAGCTTTTCCTAGTAACTTCCTTAAAGCAAGGACATCAGACCACATAGTGGTGAAAGATTCCATTTTGACTACAATATATTTGCTAGAAAAAATCAATTCTGGAAAGATTAGTGTCACTCATAGCTTTCACCTGAATTTGGTGGAGGGTTTCAGGCAATAAAAGAAATAGGAGAAAGGTATAAAGAGCTACCAACTCTCCTGGGAGGGACTACGTGCTGTCCCCAGAAGCAACATACAGGACCAAAGCTCCTTCTACCCCCATGCTTCTACAGCACAGAGCTTGGAACCGAACTGAACCTTAAATACAGATAAGAGGCTGCATTAAATAGCCTCCCAGCTAAAGAAAATGATGGGCTCCATATCACCAGGAGGGCAGTGATGAAGCCAGCCTGAAGCTCAGGTGTGTCTCAACCCATCCTTCCCCCTTCAGATGCCACTAGCTGGTATTAAAGGGAGGCTTAAGTGAGGGGGTTAACGCAGGATGTGGTTAACACAGGTTAACTTGTGCTGTAGCAGGGGCTGTCATTGCTCACTCAAGCTGAGCAGATCAAAACGATGCCAATAACCACGATCTCCACCTCTGCAAGTGCACAGTTCACCCAGCAAACCCCCCCCAGCATCCATACAACACCCTGCTCGGCTATGGTCCAGGGAGCCTGGGTCAAGGTGCAAAGGGATGATTTTGGCATAGCAGTTGCAAGTAATATTTGGGAGCCTCTTCCAGGACCCAGTTCAACCCCAAACCTGCTCTCTGTTTGTCCCAGTGACCTGCAGGAGGTGTTTTTGCAGTCTGCCTTCCTGTCCTCACCCCAAACCCACAGCAGCTGCTCTTGACCCTCCGTGCTGCTTTTTGCCCTCCTTGCTTTACAAAGCAAAGGCATGCAAAGACCAAAGCACAGCTCCAACGTACACAGATGCCGAGTTTTTTAGGGATACTCTGAGAGACACCAGTTCTTAACTGATGCCACATCAAGGTGCTGCACCAGGCTAACATCCTTGGGCATGCATAGCACAGAGCTGTACTGCAGGGGAGGTGGGACCCCACGCTCAGAAACCAGCCAGAAGGATCCTGCATCACCTTTAAATCAAAGAGGAACATCCCTTCACCCAGAGATGAAGTGCTTGGAGCAACATCAACCTCAGATACAGGTCTCTTTGCAAGCCCCTTCCCCAAATCACTGTACAATGAGCCATGTTGCTAGCCTGAATGGCAGATGGGGAAGCCCTTATGGCTTGGAAAGAAACCTGGCCAAGAGAGGGGGTTTGGCAGCATGGAGAGCAGGGAGACCCTGTGAGGACTTCAGCAGGGCCAGGGCCACGGTGTTGCACCCAGGTGAAACACTCAGATACAGCTTTAGCATCCACATGGATTTTTCACTGCTCCAACACATCCATCATTGCATTTAATTCACAATTTTCCCAAGCTGCTTAACAGGAATGACCTGTTCTCAGCAGGGAAGGGAAAAAAATGGACAGAGATATTAAGCATTGAGAAACTCAGGAAGGAAGCAGGGCATTGATTTTATACGTTCATTTGAAAAGAGGAAAGAAAAAAAACCCAAAACCCAACAGATTAAGCTGCTTTATAACAGGTCACAAGGGAGCAGAGTAAAGTCACGAGTGATGTTGGTGCTTTGCATCTGAAAACATGAACCATCTGGGCTGCTCCAGGGATGAATAATTTCTTCTGGGAGGTGCCACCCCTGGCCAGTGACATTTCACAGCTCAAAACCTCCCAGTTTCCATCCAGGGGGTTTATCCACAGATCTACTGGCCATGAGTGCTGGATGCTTGGCTCTACCGTGACCCTCATTTCCCTGTGCAACCTTCATCCCAGCACTCCTCTCCCAAGAGAAAAGCCAAAAGAGGCCCCAGTCACTCCAAACCTATACAAGATTGCTCCAGGAATCCCAGAGGGATGAGCTGCTGCTAAATTCACCCTGGCTCCAATGCTGCTTTGGGCTCTCCCTTGCACATGGTGTTTGCTGGTTTCCATGTATCTCACAGCTGAGAGTGCTCTGACCTCCTCTTGCAACCCTATTCCTGTAAAAAAACCCCACCCTGCAATAGTAATCCTGCTGCATAAATAATCCTCCCCACGTACTTTCCAACCACTCCACCTTGGAAATGAATTGACTCCCTGCAGCTCCGAGGAAACTGTGCCCTCTGAACCCCCTCGTACGCCTTGGGAATGGAAAGGAAGAAACCCATGGAGATGTGTAGATCTTTCCCTCACTCACCAGTCCCGCTGCATTTGGCCCAAATCCTGCAACACCTCCAAAACTGCAGAACATACTCACTTCTGCTGATGTTTTCAGGTGGTTTTGTCCTAAAGCTGCATTTTCTTCCCCATCATTGCCACCGGCTGGCAGAAGCAAGGGCAGAGGATGCCCCTTGGCCAGCCCCTCTCCCCAGGCTGCTTCTCCCAGGCAGGGTGGGAGATGCATTAACCCTTCTGGTGCTCTGAGGACTGAATTTCCTTCTAAAACCTGAAGATTTAGCAAAAGAGCCTCTTGTAGAAATACCTCCAGGTCAGGCAATGGCCATCTGAGCTGATGCTCCTTTTACCTTGTAGGTAAAATACCAAGGCTTCCCCAGGGCTTGGCACAGGCTCTACAAGCTGCTTTCCACTTCAGCAGCAGCAGCCACCTCTCGTTCCCATGGAGGAATGGCCAGGGCCAGGTCAATGTTTAACCAAGCAGGGAAGGACATGTGGGCATGTTGGTGGGAGCCAGCCCCCACGCTGGCAGCTGGCAGGGAGCTGCTGGGAACCACGGTCACTCACAAGGGTCCCTCTGCATTCAGGGAGGAGGGTGCACGAGGGGTTTTCCCCTTCTCCTTTCAAAGCCACTGGCTCTGCAAAATGGGCCTGAGCTCTTCCAAGACACACCCCAAGGTGACCAAGGTGGCACCAATGCGCACTGGGGAGGACCTGCCTGCTCTGGCTGCCCCACACTGGCTCCCCAGTGTGCCAGGAGAGCACAGACTGCACCCACCGACCATTGAGGAGTGGGGAAAACCTACCTTTCACCAGCAACTTCCACCTCTCCGGGAGACCTGGTACGGCAGAGCCTCAGCAGGTAAGGGGGTCATCACCAAATGGTGGTGAAGAAGAGGGTGGAGATCCACGGGGCACCAGCTGGGGCTGTGGGTTTGGTGGGTGAAGGTCTGTGCACATACCATGCTACATGAGCAGATTTTTGACATTTTCAGGACATTTTAGCTTTGGGAAAACTCTTCCCCCCCACAACCCATTTTGAAAAACATCTCAGTCACGAGAACATGGATCCCAGGCTCCTTATTCCCATCCCTATGGGAACAGCCCCACTCCCCAGCATCGACCTGGCACGCAATGAGCCTTCATCTGAGCAAGCCCTTGGCACAGCAGCCCTGTAACTCCGGGTTATACACACATTCTGCTCACCTGCCACCACTGGGCATATCGATATCATCAGCTTAATTAGAATTAGACTCTGGGTAATGTGCTCAGCAGGTGAAATTCAGCATTAAAATAAATTACAGCCTTGTCTCTCCCTGGGCTGTTTCCATAAGCCAAGAGGCAGAGGAAGGCAAACGGCGTGGCTGTGTGTGTTTTAATACAAGTGGCACTGCACAGCCTCAGGGTTTAAACTCCATCCATACCCAAACCCTTCCTGGAGGTGAGGAAGAAGGTTTGCATCCATCTGAAAGCAGAGGGATAGCTCTGTACAATGAGCTGAATGGTGAGGAGTGGCTTCCCATGGCAGCGTTAGGTGAGCACTGGGAGAAACCACATGAACACCAACAGGGTTTGAGAAAGGGCAATACAGAGGAAGGAGGATCTGCAGCCCGAGCACCCTCCTCCCCTCTTTTCCATTCCAAAAATGAATTCCTGACACGCATTAAGCACCACTGCTTCACCAGGGCCTGGATATTTCCTCCAGGATCATCCACCGAGAGGCATCAGGAGGCAATGAGAGCAAATAAACCTCAGGCACAACAGCAGTGATGCTCCCAGACCCAGAGGTCCTGGGGTGAATACAGATCAGGTCTGGCTGTGCAACAGGGAGTTTCAAGTACTTCATGACAGCAAGAACAACCAAATATTCCTGTTCTGGAAAATTATAATCACTGGGTATTTAACAAGTGCTTGTAAAACATGTACTTCAAAATGTCCTATTCAATAAGTGTTATCTTCTATTACTTTTCATTTTCAGAAATAAAAAGAGTGTGCTCAAGAGTACTTGAGTTATGTATTGGCTTGAGCTACTGTCTAAATAAGCAAAGCCTGCAAGACAATAGGTTTTATTTGGTTTATGAGGGTTCATCTTGGCTTGTGTTAAATCCCACTTCCTGTAGGTGGGAGAATCTGCTGCTTTTGAAGTGCAAGGATCTAAGCCAAAAGTCATGTGGGTGACTTCAACCTGGCACTGTACCCCCTCGGTGGTGGCTGTGTGGTGGGACAATGGTCCCTCCCCACCAGCACCATGTGGGTGTGCCAGGGACTGTCCCTGCTCTAGGACTGAGCAGGTTTGGGGACAGCAAGATCTTGGCTCCCAGTCTTGTATCTATAGAGGATAGGTGTGAACCTCCTACAAAACACATGCATGGGTAGGATGAGAGGGAATAATTTAATTATGTTTTTTTAAAAAAAAACTCATAAGGGAGAAATAACTTCCCCAACACCACACACCTTACCAGAACAAGCTTCTCCCTAGACAAGCTCAGCCCCTGTGCCATGTCCCCCATTCCCAGCACCATGAGCCAACTCCTTATGTTTTACTTCCCCTTTAGAAATTCTTTATGCACTAATATGTCCTGCAGACTGAGAGGCAATAACTTGATAACCCCCCCTTTTGCTATTACAAGCTGCTATTTCAGTGTGTGCTCCCTGGCACCTGAAGTCTGTCTCCAGAGGAGCCACCTGAGCTGGAAATTTTCACTTCAGGCACCCAAGCCTGGATGTGTGGAGCAGTCACAGCTTGGCTCAGCAGTTAATCATTGCCTATGCTTGGCAGAACCCAGAAATCATTTATCCAATGGAGTCACCATCTCCTCCCATGCCCCAGCACCCTCCGTCCATCCCCTTCTCTCTCTCTCTCCTCCAGGAGCCCAGCCTTGGCAATCTTCCATGGGGCTCATTTAAAGGGACCACTGAAGTCCTCCATAAAGTGACCACCAAATCATTATTATTATTTTTTAATATAAGTATTAGATTTGGCATCAACTATAATGTAATTTTTGCACTTTACCCTGAATTCTCCACTCCTGCAGCCACCCTGGGACTCTCAGCACACTTGAGCAGGAGCTGCTCAGCAACACCTTGCTCAACTCCATGCATAAAATGGCATTTGAACGCACCAGGACAGATTTTGGGAGAACAGCTGGGACAGAGAAACTCTTTTGTGAAATAATTTATATCATGTGTTGCTGGGGTAGACCGAGAGACAGTAGTAGGACATGCCAACCAAAAAAACAAGGGCAGGAAACTGTTGCCGAGTACAGTCTAGCAGTTGATGATCACCCAAAAGTAACTTCATCCAATTCTTCTCCAATCTTTAAGGGCCCCTTTCTTTCAACACTGTGTTGGAAAAGGGAGAAACCAGCATCATCAAACAGCACCCACCTCGAAGACCTCAGGTAAGACAAGTTTACTTGTCTTACCCTACGAGTTGCTCTGATAGAGGTTGACATCAGCTTTCTTGGGTCATGGGCACATGTCACAACATCACAGTGGGGGAAAACACATCTTGCAGCCATGCCAGTAGGACATCCTATCTCTAGATGATCATCCCTAGATGATCTTTATCATGAGGCCAACTTTGATACCTGGGGCAGAGCAGGTACATTGACAGCAGAGAGGTTATTTTATGTTTCAAGAATTGCTACACATGTACCTACACATACCTCAATAGCACTGTATATACATGTGCACACACACCTCTATATCCAAATATAAAATCCTCCCTAAACAAACATAAAACACCTTTGTTCACTTCTCCATGCCCTTCCTGCACTTCCCAGAGCCCTTCCCCTCCAAGCCCTGAAACCCAGGACTTTGCCTGACTTGGCAATTGTTTTTTCCCCACACCAGAATGATCACAACAAAACTAAAGCCCAAAAAATACATTTATATCCATGTAATTTATAGAAAGGAGGAAAGGAAACCTTTCTAGTGTACCATGCTGCACAAGGGTTGGAGTTGCTGTTTCATTAAAAAACAAGAAGTCCTCCACATGTTTTTTCTGTGCTGATATTTTTATGTGCTGATGCTTTTATACAATCCAAAACCTGGATGAGGCTCAGGCCACCACGAGCTCACAGGGCTAAGCTGGAGCTGCATTACCAGGCTGTGCAATTCTTGCTCTGGATCAGATTATTTCAAGCCCAGCCCCGGAGAACCACCCTGCTCTCCGTACTCCACCTGCATTGTCATTGCTTCTCCACACCCTCCCAAACCAGCCAGCAATACCTTCCAACCTCCCAGCTCTTACCTGCTTGCTATTTAAGATGCAAAGCTGCCAGTGTTTAGCTGAGATTAGTTCTCCTTCCTTCCCTATGTGCCCACAGAGGGTCAGGGATGGATGCTGGGGAGCATCAGGCTCAGCCCCGCTCTAGATACCCCAGAGCTGCATCTCCCCCACTTTGCTCCTCTGATCTTTCCCCTTCAGAAGCCCTGCCCTGAAGCTTCCAGCTGCATTTCTTCTCTGCTGCTTGACCCAGGTCTGGAGACTCTAAACCTGAGAGCAAACAGGGCTCAGGGGAACACAATCAGACAGGCAATGGGGACACTTGAACAAACCCCTCCAAGCACAGGTGTAGCTGAGTATCCTGCTCAAGGAACTGCTCAGGTGCTGGAAATACCCCACCCTACCTTGTGCTTTTATTTAGGCAGGACTTTTAATTAGCAATTAAGGGCTAATCTGTACCTGCTGCTGAGACCCTTCTAAAAGAGCCCAACTACATGGGGCACATCAGCAGCCTAATTAGGTGGCTGGAGGGAGTCCTCAGTGGTTGGGGGCTGGGGACAAAAGGAGGTAAACACAATTCTTGGTTGTTTAACCCATGAAAGAGCTGTATTTGCCCCAGCCGGCCATGTGCTTCTCTGCAGCACTCCTGTAGGTGCTGGATCATCTCAGCTTGGACAACCTACCTCTGGTCATCTTCCTTCCCAGCCACCTATATAACCCCTTGCAACTAAAATCCTCGGGTGAGCATCTCACCTCTCTGTGCTGCTCTGAGACTCCCCTGAGAGCATCTCCACTCTCACAAAATTTGGTGGACAAACCCTCTGCACACATCCCACAACAAGCAAACCTTGGCTCAAGCTTTCCTTGCTGTGGTTAAGGTCTTTTTACTATAACAAAGAGCAGACAAGTCACTGGACAGGGTCAGTTAACCCAGGCTGTGGCTCTGGCCAAGACTGGTGGCTTCAGAGAGCACAGGTGGCCAGCAACTACTAAATAACGTGTTCCTGGATTTGGTGGGAGGATGAGGCAGCAGCACCTGGAATTAAGCCCAGCTATGCCCAGTGAACTGTCACATGAAATTGCAGCTTCATTTAAAAATCTACCAGCATGTAATTTTTAGCCATTGATCTGATTTCCATTACAGCTGCATTTATGTATTATTAAAGCACTGATAATGCTCATCACAGGACAAGAACTCTGTTAATCCTACCCCATGCTTCTGCCATTGCTGTTAGGGACCATAAACAGCACCAGCAAAAGCCCTTTTCCCTGTGGGAATATTTTCAGAGGCAGCAGAACGGGATGACGTGGCCTTCTCAAGGACTTCTAGAGGACTTTTGGTCAGGGAGCATTGCCAGAGAAAAATCCTGTGAGGTTCAAAGATGAAAGAAAAGAGTCGATTTTCCAGCCTGGGACACAACTTCAGCCAAAAGCCCAATATTCGGCTTCCCCACCGGGTACAGCGAGATGAGCCGATGGTTTATCTACCCTCAGCCACCCCGTGCTGGCTGACTTGGTGGCATCTGGAAGGGATGCAGAGCCCAGACCGCAGTTTGTGGTGTCACATGCTGCCATCTACTGCCGGTTTTTTAAGCTTCAGATTCAGTTTTGTGGAGTTTTTTGGTGCTGAAAGACGTGTGAACGTGGCGCTCGGGGCTCATGGGGGTTCCTCCTCTACATGATGCTGCTGACTTTTTTTCTCCTGCCTTATTGCATTGGTTTAGTGGTGATGTAGGTAGCCAGTTGGGCTAGATGATCTTGGAGGTCTCTTCCAACCTCGATGATTCTATGATTCTATGACTTAAAGGATGCTTCAAAATTACAGCTCGGGCTTTGGCAGCAGCTTGGTGCACACAGCCAGAGGCATGACACCATTTAGACTCACAGAATCATAGAATCATTTTGCTTGGAGAAGACCTTTAAGATCATCGAGTCCGACCATTAACCCAGCACTGTCAAGGCCACCACTAAACCATGTCCCTCAGCACCACGTCTACATGGCTTTTAAATCCCTCCAGGGATGGGGACTCCACCACTGCCCTGGGCAGCCTGGGCCAGACCCTGACAGCCCTTTGGGGAAGAAATATTTTCCTAATTTCCAGTATAAACCTTCTCTGGCACAACTTGAGGCCATTTCCTCTTGTCCTGTCACTTGTTACCTGGGAGAAGAGATGGCCCCCCCCTCACTCCAACCTCCTTTCAGGGAATTGTAGAGTGCAAGAAGGTCTCCTCTCAGCCTCCTCTTCTCCAGGCTGAACACCCTTCGTTCCTTCAGCTGCTCCTCATCAGACTTGTTCTCCATACCCTTCCCCAGATCTGTTGCCCTTCTTTGGACAACTTTTTTCCTTTTGTCTTCCCCTTTCTTAGAGGACACTCTAGTTCATATTCAAAAAGCTAATGGTGTCCCACCTAAAGCATAAGTCAGGTCTTATTGATGAAGTCCTTGATGATGCTCCCCTTAATTTTATGGAAGTTGAACTGAGCTCTCAACCTAGAATGGGACACTGGCGATATCAAGCCATGAAATGACCCAGTATCAACTTGTAGCTTGGCACAATTTAAGGAGACAACTTAGATCCTTGAGATAAAAATCCATGCTCAAGACTGCCCACTTCCATTAGGCACCAGGAAAGGCACTTCATATGATGCACAGCCCTGCAGAGAAAGGTTGTACTCAGGTCAACATAAAAGAAGCTGCTTGGCTGGAGGGGACAGCACTCTGCATTTCAAGTATCTGGGATCTGCCCTTGGATGACCTGCTAGGAGACTTTGTATTAAACTGTTATACGACATGAAGCAATCTGGGCTGGGGTTTGTCTTCACTCTGTTCTTGGCTGGAGCCTTGGGCACTGTTGAGGCTCAAAAAGAAATACCTACACAGGTGAAACTAATGTAAAATTGGGGTTTTGTTGCTTTGACTCTAATGCAAGAGATTCCCTCAGTTTTTTCCACTCCTGAAGATAAGGAAATGTTGGTATCTCTGAGCATCTGCTAGAAATGTCAGTCTCCTTCCTGTATCCCAAGCAGCCACGCCAGAATTAGAGCTGAAAAAATGCCAAGATAGTGTCATATCAAGTCTTATGATTGTGTGGAACAAGCAATGCTGAATATTATAAATATTGGACTTGCAGAGGCTTGAACCCGCTGGCCCTCCACGAGCGATCGCTCCTGCAAAGCCCTGGAGTCACCAAGCAATGGCTGCAAGCCCAAAAACAAAGGTTAGTGCATGGATCGAGCCCTGTGCGTGGGTCATTGCTGGCTGCAGGCTCCTTTCCCTCCCGGTCTGGGCACACTGAAGAGCCAAAGAGCAGCAGTTGGTGTTTTACACTGGCTGTGCTCACATCCCAGACTAAGCCCAGGAACTGGCTGAAACACCGCTGTGTGGATGATGGGATAAAGGTTGGACTTGATGACCCTGGAGGTCCCTTCCAACCATAATGATTCTATGATTCTATACAAAATAAGAGGAAAGTCCTTTAACTTCCACCATGACAGTTCCCAGGGTGAGGCAGACCTGCTGAGCCAGAAACTTCAATATTTTTGAGGCTAAAGGTTTGAGGACCACTTTTTTAAATGGCTGAGCAGCTTGAACCCCCATGGCTTGCAGCTGGCAGGGAGAAGGCACAAGCATCCCCTGCAACCCCAAACACGCAAAAGTGGTTCAGATCATGAGATTATCTTGGACAACCGACTCCAAGTGGTAACACCTCAGGGGGCAGAGCGTGTATACACTGTTTTAATCAAGATCTTTTCCCCTCCTGCCCCAGAGCTGTGAGATAAACTGCAAGCACAGTGGAAATCTGTGGTTAATTGCTGGAAGTTGGAAGATGCTCACTGCCTTGATCTGGGGAGCACCCAAGGGGCCGGGTGTGGGCTTGTGGCTGTTCCTTTCTCTTTCAGAAAATGCAGGTGTATGTATTTACACTTTCAAACACCTCGTAGGCTGTGGAGAAGAGGGGGCAAAGCCTGAGACACCTCCCTGGCAAGCGGCAGCACTTGCACAAGCTGCAGATGCTGGACTTGACCCGCAGGCACCGAGAGGTAACACCGAGATGGATTTGGGGAGAGGCTGAGGCCTCTCTGCCTATCCCCAATGTCTCTCCCATGGACCAGGAGGCTTAAAGCCTGTTGGTGGGAGGAGCAAATGAAGCTTTCCTGGCTGTTGAGGCAGAGGCGAGGTGGGAAGCATCCCTGAGATCCCCGTGATCTTCTGATTTTTGCAACTCTTTGCCCTCATTTGGCCGTGGCTCATGGAGAAACCAAAAAATGTCTGTCCAGGGCACGTTCTGTCACATACCCAGTTTGGCAAATACCATTTGCCCTGGTTAAACTACTCGACTGCCTAATTATTTTCAGAGCCAACCCCCTAATGATGCGCCACGTCGAGCTGTTAAAATGTGTTTGCTCCTCTGCTGCTTGTGTTGACGACTCGTTTGCAAACCCAGGCAGAGCTGAAGCGAAATCTCCACAGGGAAGCAAAAATCAATAAACAAAAAATCAAGGAATTCAGCCCGAAGGAAGTCCTTGACACTCTTCAGAGAGGCAACAGCGCTGAGAGCCGAGACCTCGTTCCTGCTGAGCACAATCAGCATTTTCATGGAGACAACTGTGGTAAGTAGAATAATTTTCCAAGGAGATGTAAAACTCACCAACCTCTTGAATGTCATCAGAGAAGCTTTCCTATGGAGGCCTCTTCCACTGCTTCATCTCCTGCAGTGACGTGCTGCAAGTTCAAAGACTGAGGGTTCCAGTCCCTTGACATGCACAAGGGACTGGAGGAGGGTACCCACATTCATTTTGGGGTGTTGAACCTTGCAGTAAATCTTGTCTGGCAGAGCACCCTTGGGCATGTTGGGAAGCTGGAACTGGGCTCATCAGGAGGAATAAATAGAGAATGAGTTGCTTGAGCAACAGCTGCCAGAGATTTGCTCCTGGCTTCATCATTGCATGGTCCAACCATTTGTCGCATTCATATGCATGGTGTAGCCTCTGGACTCTGGAGATCCTTAAAAGACCATGGGGTGAACATTACAGTCACTGAGGTTACTCACTTCTAAGGTTTACTTTTATACAGAAACCACTTCCCAGTGCTCAGAGCCAGACAATTTCCACTGTGGATCTGCATCCCTCTGGGTGATGTGTAGTTCAGTTGAGATGTTCCTGGTTAGATGATTTCCAGCTGTGGCTCCTCTGCGCCGTGGGGCAGGAGGGAGCATGGCATGTTCTGCTTGACAACAGTGTCAAGCACTGAGCAGGGGCTCTTCATAGAATCCCAGACTGGTTTGGGTTGGATGGGACCTTAAAGCTCATCCAGTCCCAACTCCCCTGACATGGGCAGGGACACCTCCCACCAGACCAGGTTGCTCCAAGCCCCATCCAACCTGGCCTTGAACCCTCAGGAAGGGGGCAGCCAGGACTGGTCTGGGCAACCTGTTCATTTCAAAAGTTGTGTAGATGTGGCACTTAGGGACATGGTTTAGTGGTGGACTTGGCAGTGTTAGGTTTAAGGTTGGACTTGATCTTAAAGGTTTTTTTCAACCTAAATGATTCCATGATTCAATTCTATGATTCCTCTGAGGAGGGGCAAGCAGCAGGAATGGACGTAGCATAAATCTGAGGGGTGTCCTGCAGTGCTTCGGATTTGGCCTTGCCTCTGATCTAAGCTTTGGGGTGCTGGTTGATGCAGGCTGGGGGATTAGCTGGGGGGATTGGAGATGCCAGGGCATGCAAGGTGACCTCACTGTCCCCAACGAAGGGGAAATGGAAGCAAATCTCAGCCACTACTTCGTACCAATATCCCCAGGAATGAGCCCTGTTCCGCTTTGTTTGCCACCATGTGCACGTGACAAGTTCTGGCACAGGCTGGAAACATCACCAGGGGCAAAAATGCTTAAATCAGTGAAAAACTTGTCTGCCAGTGAACTTTGACCAGGAGAAAGGGGACAGACTTGGCTGCTCCTATTATTCCCTTGTGTTTCTTCACCTCAGCTCTCTTCTGCTTGGGAATGAAGCTATACTGCCTCTTGCCAGGCTCTATAATTTCACCAGATCTAATCCCAAGTGTCTCATGCCTTACCCTGCCCAGCCTGGTCTGGCCTCACAGGGATCTCTCAGGATCTGCTTTACACGTACCCAGCTGTCCATAGCCATTTCCAGCTAAACCCTGTGGGACTGGGCATGCAGATCTGCAATTTTTTAAAATGNATTAATTTAATTATTTTTTAAAAAAATTTCTCTTCCCAAGGAAACACGTGGAGCAGAGGCCTCTCCAAGCAGCACGATGGGGCTGAACTTTCTCCAGGCAGGAGCAGGAAGGTTGACCTGTGGTTCTGCAGGGAGCCACGGATGAGGGATCTCTTCTGGGATACCTCCAGCACAGGCTCTGAGGAGTGGGAAA
>VZRW01001872.1:470755-509226 GCA_013398125.1 Aegotheles bennettii | reverse complement strand
GACAGAGAGAGTTTCTCTCTTCGATGACTTCTTTGATAAGGATTTCTAGTGGCATGGCTTGGGGTGAGAGGGACGTGCTGAAGAAACAAGCCCCAGCTCTGGTGGGGCTGGAAGCCCCTCAGATGGATGGAGGGTGCAGACACGGTGTTGGCAGTAAGTGGCATTTCTGGGAGTGTCGGCCAGTGGGAAGGACAGCTGGAAATGAGGAGCTCACTGATGTGGAGTGAATAATGACTGCCTGGGTGATGTGGCTGAACCAAAATATCTGGGGAAAAAATGGCTTGGGCTGAGCAACCATGAAGCAGAGGTAGAGGGAGAAGGACGAGGCTGGCAAAAAAACAAGCAGAAGCTGGAAAATATTTTGGGTTACCCCAAATATTCAGTTCCAGCTGAAATTAAATGTTTCTCTTGCCTTTGGGTTATTTTTTCTGTTTAACTTTCTGGTTTTAAACTTGCATCCTTTTCTAAACCACAATCACCCCAGTTCAAAGTGCAAGGTGAAAATGATTCATTTAGGAAATCTTTAAAATAAAATATTCTGGCATTTCTGAATTCCTTTTTGACTGTTTTATTATTATTATTATTATTATTTCCTCTCCTGCCCTGCCCTGGACACTGACATACAAACACTTTCTTCAGTACTGACCTCCAGTTTAGTGGGTAATCTTCTAAAATGCTGACTTTCATTCACTTGCCTTCTCTGTTCAGGGTTCAGCGCTGCACAGTGAGCGGTGGAAACTGTGGGACCTCCAGCATCTCCTGCAGACACCTACCCTAGGCTGCTTTGTTGCACCCTGACATTTCCAAGTACATTGAAATAGATGGTTATATGAAGGGCACCAGATCTATCAGAGATCCATGCAGTTTCCATCTCTCCTAAACTGTACTTTTTTCATAAATTTATCTGCTTTTCCTTATAAAATAATTTGTTATCCAAGACAGAACTTCAGACCGGTCTCCTGTCTCCTGTCTGGTTGTCTTTGTAGACCTGTAAAGGCCACAGCACTCAAGGTGCATCATCTTTGTGGAACTCAGTAAGTCATTCAAGCACATGTCCCAGGGAATATGATTCCCTGGGACTTCAGTTATGCATCTTCTAGTTATTTTCATGTGTCAGACTGGATACGTGGGGGCCTGGTGCTACAGAAGGGATGGAGAGAGCCCACCACCAGCCCTGGGAAGAACACCTGCCTGATTCCCAGAATCAATTTTACCTCTATTTGAAGTTGCAGAGCTGAAGGGTCTCAATGAACTCTTCATTGTACCTCCTGTTTGTCTCCCTGAGTTGCCTTTCTCTCTTAAACCTTCCCAAGGTTAAAACATCTTCAAAACAGCTCAGATCAGGACAGGGACTCCAGGAGTAACAAAAGTGATTATAATCACAGGGACTTGCATTCCTTCAGCTGGAAATCTTATCCTCTTATTTTTTTTAGTCAGGACATCCAGAATAACTAGATCTGGAGTCACTTCTCAGTTATCCAGGACAGCAGAGGGTTTAGATAGCTCAGGACAGATGAAGCATGACCTGCATCACTGTCTGGAACCTGTGCTACCTCCCACAAAGCTGTTTTGGATGTGTCTGCACTGCATCCTCAGCTTCCTGGATTACACAGCCAGAAAAAGAGCAGGAGACACATTTTTATGCATATTTAGGGGAATTAGACACCCATGGCTGACACAGTTTCAATGTTATTTAGCTCTTTGTCTCTCTCAGGATTTATTGAAAATCCCAGGCAGAGCAGGAGTTGGAAATCCCAGCCAAAGGCCCAAATCAAAGCCAGAGTCTCCAGCACGGCTGCCCAGCAGGGAGCTTTTCTGTCCTGATTTCACCTCTCTCCTTTCTGACATCCCTAGATCCACCCCTCCCATGCTTCATGGAGAAAAATGCTCTTGGAGAAAGCCCACACGCCATGCGTGATTTCACTGAAAAGCCAAGAAAACAAACCCCAGCACAGAGAAGGAGGAAGAAGAGAACTGATTTTAATGAGGAAATGTTTGTGGCTAATGAGTCTGTACCCAGAGTCTGTGTATTTTGAAAATGCCCCTGAGATCTTTGCTGATAATCATGGTCATCATGTGCGAGCTGGAAATATCATGAGAGCTTTGAATTCGATGTTGAAGGTATGCTGAAAAGGTCAATGATTTAATGGGCTGGAACAATTAATCTGGCACTTGTCTATACACCTGTCCTCTTAATGATGTGACACATCCCCCTTCTGTGTTCCCATCTGTCAACAATTAAGCTATAATTGGTGGAAATGCAATTTATCTCAGATAGAGCTGATTAGTTTTCCAATAATCATGTTGCCAGCGTCGGCGAAGAGTGCTGCCCACGGAGAAGAGCGTGTGGACCAGTCGATCCATATCACAGACTGTGCAGAGAAGAGACTCTGAGCATTAATTTATCAATTTATGATGTGCAAAATTTGCTCGTAGGGAGGCAATAAAACCTGCTTTCCATTTCTGGTGCTCAGAACTGTTTGATTGTGCTTCTTTCAATTGTATTAATTCATCATAACCTGTAGAGAGGCAGACGGAGACTCATCCTCTTCTCACGTTTTCTAACATCCTTCCAGAGGCTGGAAATGAAAATGTTTTCTCTGTTGCTAAAGTGAAACTTGGACTTTTCTAAATTACAGAAGATGGAAAAAAACCCCTGCAAGGCATGAGCTGCAACTCAGCAAGGAAGACTTCGCAGAGCTGTTTTTCTCCAAGTAGCTTCTGATTCCAAATGCTCAATATTAGCTTATCATTTGAAGGCTGAGTCATTATGGCCACCTATGGAGAGGGTGAAACTTGCCACTCGATGTAACGGAACCCCCACAGCTTCAATCCCAGTCACGGACCACAGAAACCAGTGCAGAGCTCCTCACCTTGACCCCAGAGTGCCTCCCCGGGGAGGAGAGGCTGGAGCAGCGCTGCATCCTGGCTGGCACACGTGGAGGCAGGGTGGGTTTGAAAGGATAACAATGAGGAAGCCTGCACAGGGTTTGGTTTTGGTGGAGTTGAGTAATGCACAGTCAGAGGAGGAAGAGCCAAGTGGGGAGATTTCAGAGCAGGGAAGTAGAGTGGGACTTGTCTGACCTAATCATAGAATCATAGAATTGTTCGGGTTGGAAAATCCTTTTAGGACCGTCAAGCTCAACCATTAACCCAGCACTGCCAAGGCCACCACTGACCCATGGCCCTCAGCTCCACATCTACACGGCTTTGAAATCCCTCCAGGGATGGGGACTCCACCACTGCCCTGGGCAGCCTGTGCCAGGCCCTGACAGCCCTTTGGGGAAGGAATTGTTCCTCATATCCAACCTAAACCTCCCCTGGGCAACTTGGGGCCATCTCCTCTTGCCCTATCACTTGTTCCTTGGGAGAAGAGACTGAACTCCCCCTGGCTCCAATCTCCTCTCAGGTTGTTGCAGAGAGTGAGAAGGTCCCTCCTCATCCTCCTTTTCTCCAGCATGAACACCCCCAGTTCCCTCAGCTGCTCCTCGCAGGACTTGTTCTCCAAACCTTTCACCAGCTTCTTCTCTGGACACACCCCAGCCCTTCAATGTCCTTCTCATATTGAGGGACTCAAAACTGAAACCAGGATTCGAGGTGTGGCCTCACCAGTGCTGAGCACAGGGGGACAATCCCTGCCCTGGTCCTGCTGGCCACACTATTCCTGATACAAGCCAGGATGCTGTTGGCCCTCTTGGCCACCTGGGCACTCTGCTGTCTAAGGGTTGTGAAGCCTCTCTTCTGATGGCTAAAAAAGTGTTTACATCACTTCAGCCACCCAGCTTTGAGGCAAGGCTGGACCGTCCCACAGGTTAAACAGGTCTCCACGGAGAAGCTGTGCTGAGGCAGAGGCTGCTCAGCCCAGATGCAGCACCTTCAGAGAATTCACATTGTCAGTTTTCACCAAAATGACAAAGAATGGAGATTTTATGCAGTTAATGACATGGCCATGGGTATCAGCAAATGGCATAGCCCTGAAGAAATGGGAAATGTCTGTCAGATAGATCCCTGCCCCAAAGCACAAGGGCATTTGATCTTCCCAAGGAAATGGCTATAGAATCTTTTGTTGGTGGTGTGAACATGGTCAGAGCAACATAAGTTCCTCCAGCTCAGGTTTAGCTGAACCGGTTTTGCTGAAATATTAAAACAAAATTATAATGCTCACCCTGAAGCAGACAACCGAGCTGGGGGAAGTCAGCACCAGCAGTTAATGTCTGGCAAAATTATTAGCAATTAAATGTACAATTTACACGAGGAAATGTTGACGAACCTTCCTTCTGTACTTAAAAATGTATTTAAAACTTTCAGAGATGTTGCAGCGAAGATGGCTGTCACATCTTTGTTATTGTTCCTGAGCAGAAAAATTGTTTACTTACATTGGTAAAGAGAGGTGGAGGTAAATAAAGTTGAACAAAGCCACACTGTAACTGGATCCTATTGAGTAATCCGGATTAAAGTGATTTTTCTAACCTTCCTGGGCTCTGTCCCACCTGGTGCTCAGAGTATTTGACCTCAGGAATGCAAGTTTTCAGCATCATCCAGCATCCTCCCTTCCCCAGCACATGCACACATTCAAAAGCACAAAAAAACCCCACCATCAAAGGCAGTGAGATATATCCACTAACTCTGTAAACCCTTTATCTGCCCTGCCTCCCTGGAAGGTGTGTGACAGGCAACTGGGATTGCTTCAATCTGCTTACACAAAGCCTTGAGAGAAAAGCACCCAAGAACATTGACTTGAGCAGCTCTGTTTCAGGCTGTACATGAAGATTAAAGTCTTATCATTAGAGTGAAAAATATCAACCGTGGCACGTTTTGGTTTGTTTAAACAGGTATCCTCAGGCTGCCACGATAGCACAGCCCTAAACCTCTGGTTTTCCCATGCTGGAAATGGTGATTCAGCCCTTATGGTTTCCAGCTTTCTTTAAATAATTCCTGAGCAAGGTCAAGAGATGGCACAAGGGTGCTCTGATGAATAAAGAGGAGGGAGGCAGCTCTTGTTTCTCTTCTGAGCCACTTCACCCGCTCCCTGTATGGGATGTTGTCCTTTCTGGGATGTCCCCTCCCTCCCAGCAGCACCTGGGTGAGGATCTCTGGCCCAGGGAGAACCTGATCTGTCTCCACCAAACACATATTGCTGCCCACGGGTAACCCCTGGTCTTGCAGGAGTAGGAAAAATATTTATTTCTTGTTTAGCACAAGGCTTGTAGCTTTTTGCCACCTACTGACATGTTGTGGGAACGGCTCATCCTGTGAATTCCTGCAGAAAGGCTCAATCGTGCCCTGGCTCTGTCTGACAGCGCATCCAGCATTGGCTGAGGGGTCTGCAAAAATAAAAGCAAGAATAAAGACAGCACTTGGCACACTGACAGGAGAGCAACACATATTTGATCAGTTGTTCCCTGCTACAATTTCCTCCTTGCCCCATCCCTTGAGCACCTTGTTTCATCATTCCATAGCAGGAATATGGGAGATACCATGCATCTCACTTGCAAAGCAAAGCCTGGGCTTCTTCCCCTTCTGACCTTCCTCCTGTTCATCTTTTTCCCCCCCTTCACCTCTCCTTAAAGTCTCTGCCTGGCTTCGCTGCTTGCCCAAGTCACCTTCCTTCTTCCTAAGCTCCGCTGATGGTTTCTGATCAGAAGACAGAAGGTCTCTGCAGGACCCCACACATTCCTTAAGCTTCATTTAAATCCTGTTTTGGTGGCTTAAGCAATGCACGAAGCTAATAGTGCTAACTCATTGCTCAGAGTGGACTTCAGCCTCTGCGAGGGAGCTGAGCACGCACCTTGGTGTCTCCTGGCAGATGCTGAATAAGGTGCTGGCTCTGCAGTGGCAGTTTTGATGCGGCTCTCATCCCCTCGTGAAGTTCCAGTGAAGCTCAGCTGGGGAATCCTTCATCTTCTCAGAGTTTCTCATTTCGGTCCATGCAGCTTTCCTTCTCCTTCACTCCCACACCCTCAGGGATGGGGTAGAGAAAAACTTTGTTGTGCTGCTGACTCAGCCTCAAATGTCCCTGTTCCTCCTAAGCCACCCTGAGACATCACAGATACCTGTGCTGGCACTAGCTGGTGGCCCAGGCAGACTGCAAATGACCTGTTTAATCAATCAAGGTTTTGTCCAGCATATGATTGAACATCCAAAATTACTTTATTAACTCGGTACGCAATGCTAGATGACAACTGTTCTGGGAGAAGAGAGGAGCAAGAAAGCATCAGTTTTGCAGTCAGCCCTTGCAGAAACACACCTTTCATTAAATGCTGAGGACCAAGCACTTGTCCCTCACTGGAAGCCACTTGATCCTGGTTACAAACACCACCCAAAAGTGACCAACGTGGCTCACGACTTACATCTGCACCACAAAAAAAAACAACTGAGCTTAAAAACCAGGCAGTCCTTCTGTTTAACACACAAATCACCTCCTTCAGTTTAGCTGAGCTGACCTAAAAATACAGCTTTTTGCCACACAAAGCCTCCCGTGTGAGGCTTGCTGGAGCTGATTTTTCCTACAGTGCTTCTCTGTCTTGGAAAAAAACCCTACTGAACCTTCATTTTACTACGCTGCACTATACGGTGACTGTGAGCCCATTACTGCTCCACTGTGATGGGGATTGATAAAATTAACATGCTTAAAGCCCTTTTTAAGGTCAGATGGAGAATTAGCATACGGTGCTGACATGGTTCTGGATGTTTTTCCCAACTTTATACGTAGAGAAGTAGGTATCATTTTGAGCAAAAAATACTTTGTTCAAAATGTGTCTGTAGGTCTTTGCAAAAAATATTTTTAAGAGTTGCACTTTTCCCTGGGCAATTTTTAACAAAAAAAAAAGCCAAACAAAAAAACAAACCAAGCTTAAGAGCAAGGGTTTGGTTTGGGGTTTTTCTCTGGTTTTGATTTATTGAAATCCCAATTTTCAGCCACAAAAAGTTATTGTCGCTATTTTGGTAAAGCTAATTTGTAACAATGATCTAGCTAGATGTTGCTAAAAATAATCACAAAAATGTGGAAGAAAGTATTGTGCTGAAGATAGAGCAGAAAAAAAGGCAAAAAAACAAGAAGTCCCTTCAATTTCTAAAAGCAGTTTTTGCAGCAACATTTGCTTCCAACCTTTATTTTGAGTTTTCTCATTCCCATGGCTCTCCAGGTCCACTTTGTGGTTGTGAGCAGAAGGACTGGAAGTGACCATAAAGTAAAAAAGATTAAAATCTTCCTGCAGACTCTAAATCTTTTTTTGCTGAAGGATTACCTGCTAAAAACAAACTGCCTGACCCCCTTTTCAAGCCGAGGGCGAGGAGCTGGGAACAGCCCATTGCTGCTCTGGGCTTTGATAACCGCTTCCTTCATCCTTTGGGCATGTTATGGTTCTCTGCCCTCGTTTATTATATTTTTTCCTCCCATCTTTCAAAGGAAGATGATAGTTAATTAACTACCTGCAGGGATCTTGTGCAGCTCAGTTAATGTTGGAAAATTGCTTTGAAGGCAGCCGGCTTTGTACAGTTTCTAAGGATGAGGGGCTCCTCCCTTTCCAGCTCCGTTACACCCACGCTCTGCTCCCACCTCCCAGCAGCAGGGACAGGTCCTGGGTGTTTGCCCCATCTCACATCACAGCACCAACTCTTGTGCTGTAGCAAGGGGAGGACTTTTGCCATGCTTAAGCAACCAGATTTCCCATTGAGATCTAATATACAGGGGTGGCACAGAGGAAGTAAGCCATCGCCTGGAGAAAGAGTGTGATGAGGAGGTAAAACCACCCCTGTCCTGCTGGTGCTGGAGACCAGGACAGCCGGGCAGCTGTGGCTTGAAATCACAGAATCATAGAATTGTTTTGGTTGGAAAATCCTTTTAGGACCGTCAAGCTCAACCATTAACCCAGCACTGCCAAGGCCACCACTGACCCATGGCCCTCAGCACCACATCTACACGGCTTTGAAATCCCTCCAGGGATGGGGACTCCACCACTGCCCTGGGCAGCCTGTGCCAGGGCCTGACAGCCCTTTGGAGAAGAAATTTCTCCTAATATCCAAACTAAACCTCCCCTGGCACAGCTCGAGGCCACTTCCTCCTGACCTATCACTTGTTACTTGGGAGAAGAGACCAATCCCCCTTGCTCCAACCTCCTGTCAGGCAGCTGTAGAGAGTGAGAAGGTCTCCCCTCAGCCTCCTGTCCCTTAAGTAGCTATGATGTGGAAATAGTTAAAACAGATGAGGTCTTGCCTCTTTGTTTCCTGGCTTTTAAGTGCTCTGATTTCGTAACTGATGTTCTAGTTAAGCACAATGAGACCTGCCTTTGTGCTCACACCAGGAACTGGAGAGGGGCGCCGAGATCTGGAGCAGGGAGCGAACCCGTGCTGACAAAAACCTCCAAAGAAAATCACTGAGCTTAACCCTGATGTGTTCAGATTCAGGTCCCGTATGGAGAAAATCACACCTGCCTATGGCAACCCTATCTGTTTTGCTTGTTTGTAAAGAATGAAGTCCTTTGCCTTTGGGGTTCATGGGACTGATGATCATCAAGGGCTGTTTTTGAAACTGTGGTGTTTTTGCAAAAAAGGTTTCACAGAATTGAGGAGGAGGGCATTATAAAATTTGGCTCAACACACCAGACAGCTTCTGTTGAAAAATAATGAAATGCTTTTAGGACGTTTTCCCTGAAGTTACTTCCTTCCAGTGGTGGATTTTGCCAACCATATGCAGATTCTCTCATTAGACAACACCACTGGGTCAGGTATAAAGTCGAGTCTTACCCTGCTTGCTGCTGGGACTTCCACTCCTGCGGGATGCCTCCAGTCACCACCACCAGCTCCCCAGGCCCATGGCCAGTATCTTCTGGTCTGCTTTGATGTCTAAGTTTAATATGATTCATTTAGGGGATAAAGGTTGGACTTGATGACCCTGGAGGTCCCTTCCAACCATAATGATTCTAGGATTCTATGATTCTATGCTCTGACCTGGTGCAGAGCTGAGCCTCCTCCGGGGTGGTTTAAGCAGACAGATAAACATGAAAACATTTAAGAGTGGGGATTTAATCATGCCTGCCAAACACTTCTTGGTAAATAAGATGAAGCTTTAGTAAAGAAACCTGAAATTATAAAATCTACTTTTCCATTTGAAAGCTCACTTGTTTCTTTTTAGTAAAGTTTTTTCTTTCCTGAGAATGCTTTTGGGGTTATTGTCTGGTTCTGGCCAGTCACTGAAATGGGAAAAAATAGTGAAAATTTGTGCAAAAGACCATTCTGCTTCAAGAAGAGCCACAGCAGGAGGTGTGGGCTGTGTCCCCTCGAGCCAGCTGTGTATGCTCTGAAGCATGGTGGGGAGATGGGTGCTCAGGGATTCCTGCTCAGAGCCTTTGCAAAGGCCACAGCTTTGCTTCATCTGCTTCAGTCCCAAAATTATGGTGATGCTCAAGTCCCTCAAGAGGCCCCTCAACGGAACTTGAGCCCTGCATCACACGGGGGGAAGAAAGGTTACTCAGAGAAGGCTGGAAACCCTGAGGCTCAAGGGCAGGTATGTTTATTCCTAGAGGAGATGTACACAAGAGCAGGGTTTAATCTGGGTTTAAAATTTGGGTTATTTTATAACTGAGCTGGAAGCTTCTCAGTGGAACACACCCAGAGAGGGCAGTCAGTGTTCAGCTGAGACCTGAACCATCTCCAGGGAAAGTAACTCAGGATGGCTGAGCTGCTCTCTTGGTTCATCACAGCCAGCATACAGAGGTCCACCTATCCCTGCCTTCCCTCTGCTGGTTGAACCTTTCCAGGAGCTGGTTCAGCTCACTAACCTGGCAGAAATACATCACAGGATGTCTACGACTGCTGAAGAATACGATCTTCTCAGAGCAGAGCACACACCTGGTCTGCAGTCAGGTCTGCTTTTCCACCCCATTTCTGTTTTTCCATAGGATCTGGTGGCCCATCCTGCACCAAGAGTTCATTTTTTGCTGGTTGGTCTTCCCGACATCGCTTCTCAACCCATCCAGGTATCTCCTTCCAGCCACACACAGCCCCTTGGGTGAATTAAATGTTGCCCTTTCCATGCAGACCCTCCTGAACTTTCTGCAACAGGCATCATGTTTTCATGCTTTTCACTCACAGATCATCTGCCACATCCCCCTGTGAGCCTGCCAGAGCCTGTCTCCATGCATGGAGGGCACACAGGAGACAGTTCATCAGCTCCACACCTCTGATTTCCCATTGCTGCCTCCTCCTTCACCTCATCATTCCCCAGCCCTTCTCCCCTTCCCTCAGCCCCTGCAGGGTAATTTGGGGGGTGGGTAACCAAGCACTTACTGTCAGAGAAGAATCTGTTTAACCAGGTTTGGTTTAACCCTAGTGTGTAAAATTCTAGAAAATATGGGACTTAGGTGTCCTTGCTCTCCATCCTCTGCCATGTGGTACTGCTTTACCCACTGGCACAGCCTTGCCTACCTGTTTTTCCTCTTATTTCCTATTAAAAACCAAGCAAGGAGATTAGACCTCTGTATCCCAACCTTCTCTTGCCTCATTTCTATGTAAAGCTCTTATCCGTCACGCCAGCAAGCCCAAACTGCTGCTGCAGATCATTCACCTAACCCCCAGGAGCTGGATGGCACAGGCAGAGGTGGAGCAGACTCCCAGCAGACTCCAGGCTCACCATAGATAGTCCAGATCTTCAGAAAGCAGCCTGGCAATGCTTGTCAGACCAGATAAAGAGCAGTGCAGGGCACAGCCCTGGGAGCCAGCAGACTGTAAAGCAGCTGGAAGCTTTACAGAGCCTTTCACAGAAGGAAAAATCTTGAACCGCGGAAAATTTTGTCTTTAAAAGTTGCTCAGATGTTAACACAGGGCAGGAAGTGATTGCTCTGAATGAAACATGGAATCATAGAATCATTATGGTTGGAAGGGACCTCCAGGGTCATCAAGTCCAACCTTTATCCCATCAGATTCCTAACCATTGGACCATCAGACCATGGCCTCAAGTGCCTCATCAACCCGTTTTTTGAACACCCCCAGGGACGGGGACTCCACCACCTCCCTGGGCAGCCCATTCCAGTGCCCAACCACCCTCTCAGGAAAGAACTTCTTCCTAAGATCCAACCCAAACTTCCCCTGATGGAACTTGAGGCCATTTCCTCTCGTCCTGTCATCAGTAATTTGGGAGAAGAGACCAACACCAGCCTCACTACAACCTCCCTTTAGGTAGTTGTAGAGGGCAATAAGGTCTCCTCTCAGTCTCCTCTTCTTCAGGCTAAATAACCCCAGTTCCCTCAGCTGGTCTCCATAAGGCTTGTTTTCCAGAAATTTCTCTTTCCAACATTTCTCTTGAAAGGACAAATCCGTATCCTGAGATTTTTTTGAGTGACCACATGAATTCAGAGCTGGGATGTGGAGAAGCTGGAACCCCCCCCCGACCTGTGTCCAGGTGTTCACGGCCAAACAGATGCTGGTGTGCTTGGTCGGAGGAGTCAAACAAACTCAAATCAACCAGATTAAACGTGCAAGCCCACAATAAAGAAGAGTTTGAAAATTCACTCCTACATCTTGCAGTAAGGAGAGCAGTCGGAGACCAGCAAGCACACAGCACCGTGCCTGAGAACTTCAGCTTTCCCTTAGCCTCTAAATTAAAAAAATATAATTATTTTCTATTAATTTCTAAGCAAGTTGGGCCGGTCTGTGGGAAAGCGGGCTATGAGCACCATTTAAATCACACACAGCCCGAGGTTTAGGAAAGGTGGTTTTAGCTTTTCATTAGGGCAGCACTGTGATATGCAAATTTTGGGGATGGAATTCAGCTTGCCTGAGGTACCTGGGAATGAGCAGACTTCCAGAGGAGATTTGACTTCCCATTAAGAGGAACATTCATAGGATGAAAGTAACCCACCAAACTCTCCTCCTTATTCACCTTGACACACTTTTTCACGCTGCCTTTTGAAACCAGCCCTATCCCCCCTATCTGCTTCAACACCTTCACCACCCAGGTCTGCAGGTGAGAACTTTCACTGGACAACAGCAAGAAATGGGGAAAATGGGCAAAATACCCAGGGATACAACTGTGGCTGGAGTTTCATGGCCACGGTGTCCTTCTGCCATCAGGGCTGGGTAAGGGGGAGCCATGTCCCAAGGCAGGGTTACAGCCAGGATGGCTGTGAGGGGCAGCAGGGCTTTAGAAGTGTTAACCAAAGGTACTGCCTGTTCCAGAAAGGCTTCTGAGAGCTGCCCAGGCTGAGACAGCTTCTAACATAGCTGCTATTTCAGGTGGCCATGAAAGGATGGTTTGCTTTACTGCAGATTTGTTAGCTATAACTTACTGCAGTTCACCATTTCTTCCTAAAGTCCTAATTTTAAAGAAAAATTTGATTTCTTTTTGGTGAAGTGAGGGGGTTGAACCCTCAAGCCTCATCTGAGTCACAGGAGTCAGAGGCCCCATCCTGTGTCAGGACCAGCTTTAAGGATTAATCCCCGTGGCTGCATAAAGCTCCCAGCAAAAACTGCTTTGGCACAAGCCCATGAGATCAGGCTCCTGTAATATCTAAGCAGTGACCAAGGGTAACTCCCAAACCAAATCCAAATCCTTGCTTTCTGTTTCTTCATGCATCTCCCCCACCAACATCTGACCTGGTGTTAGCAGCAGGCTAATGTTGGTTGAAGTTGTTCTTTCTTGCACAGTGAGAAGAAAAGCACAGAGGATGAAGACTGCAGGTTTTCTGAGGGTACATAGCCATGGGGTATCCCACCCAACCCTCTCATCTGTACCAGACCCTGACAATCCACATGCTCCAAAATACATTGACAGCACCCTCTACCAACAAGGCAGTGGTTCCCATTTTCAGATCTCGTGTCCCTCAAAGGATGTCAGCGCATCCAGACTCTCCTGACTCAGTTTCCCTTGAGGCCATGGTCTAATGGTCTAATGGTTAGGAATATGATGGGATAAAGGTTGGACTTGATGACCCTGGAGGTCCTTTCCAGCCATAATGATTCTATGATTCTATGATTCTTTCCTAACCTGCCCTAAAACAGCTGTCCAATGGGGACTGCATCCAAATGAATGCACAGCTGTCCTGCACAGCATCAGGGAGAGCTTCCAAAAGCACCGTGAAGATGACAGGGAATGCTTCAGAAGCAACTCAGTGTAAAACAGCCCCAGCAATACTGTTAGATTCCTGATCCACGTTAACAGAAGAGTTTTGGGGCTGGATGCAATTGAAAGAAACCTCAAAAGATTATCATTGAATTTCAAGGATCAAGAAATTTGCAGCTCAAAGAAATGTAAATCTCCCTGGCAACTATTTACCAAAAGAAACTTACAGTAGTACATTCTTTCAATGTTAGAACAGGTTGAAAACGAAAAGTCTGGAAAGCTCAAACAGGAGTGGAAGAGGCCTGAAGCTGGCAAAAGATCTTTAAATGGATACTTAAAAAAATGTTTTTCCAACCTGTGATGTTTTATATACATGCTTGGAAGCATTTACTGAGCTCTTTAGCTGGTGAGTAAAAAACAGACGAAGTCACTTCCAGGATCTGTGAAAGAAAAAAGGGTTCTTTCTGTAGGTTTCAAAATGTCCCAGGGATTTTGATGCTGGAAAAGTTTTCAAAGTGCACTTCTTCCAAAGGGCTTTCCAAAAATGCATACTTACTGCAAAACAACCTTACAGAGAACTACAGAGTTCCTGTGAAGAGATAGAAAAGCTATTTCTACACGGACAAAGACAAAACATTGAAGTTTTAAGTTTCAATAAATGTATTTTTGGTGTATTTAGATAAATCAGATTGAGTATACCGAGTATACAGCAGCCACCAAATGCAGTCCCTTACAGGGAGCTCAGTGCAAGGCAGCATCTCTATAGACGCCTTCTACATATTCCATTTGTCAGCTTATACATTAAACTGTTGGGAGTCATCATTGGTTCACTGACAGCCCAGAGATTGCCAGCTTTTCAATTTTCACTTCAATAAACCAAAAAACCCCAAGGAGAACACTTTCTCTTTTTAATCATCCCAGCCCTGTTTCCTGCAATGAAGAACAACTCTTCCAGCCTCAAGAGAGCAATTTTTTGAATGTCACTTTCGGATAGCGAGATAAAAATCTCTGCTATTTGCAGAAAAAGGACTCTGACTGCCATTTGCGGCTTGAACCACTTCCCAATTTATTGACTTTTTTCAAGCTGTTTCCATTTTCAGACGGCCCAGCTCACTCAACCCCAGCAAGCTCGGTTTGGAGCTGCAAAAATGCACTCTGTGCCAGCCACGAGAGATGCTTCGGACCTAAGGCAACTAAACGGCTCCCGAATCTGAGGAAAAAATGGGTGGGGAAAAAATAAATCAACATTTTCTGGCAAACTGTAACAGCAGCATCAGCCATAGATGGTGCCAGCCCTCAGTCAGGTGAAGGCAGCTTTGCACACATTTATTCCCTGGGAAGCCGCCAGACGTCGCTACGTGGGGAAGGCAGGAGAGGAAGAAGGACACCCTTCATTTGGCTGAAGAGCAGCTAGTTTTCTTCACATAATTAGCTCCTCCAGCAAGTCCTTACGCCGTGAGTCAACGAGGCTGAAGCACACTTGGCACAGCTCAGCAGCGACATCAACCACTTCCATCAAACTCGCAGGGCTCATTTGTTTGTCCTTTCCAATATTAAAGACTAATTTTGATTTAGACTAAGAGCCTTTTCCAGTGCAACCATCCCTCAGGAGGGAGCCGTGGCAACACGAGAGTATTCAATTAGTCGTCTGCTCTAATTGACTCACGGAGAAGAGAGCGTTCACGTGGACAGAACGTGTGCTTTCAGAGAGCTCTCTGGGAGGGGGCTGCACCACTAACAGTTTGGGCTTCCTCCTTTATAATATCAGTAACAATTGCCTTGCATAACCCTTTCTTACCTTAGCAAAGCTGCTCACCCACCTACTTTTTCAAACTTCATCTTTCTCTCTATTTTAGCACCTCCTCCTGCTTTTTTCTTTCTCATTTGTATCTTATTACAAACTGAAACAAGAAAGCAGAAACCAGTTATTATTAAGCTGCCATACTACATCTTTAGCCACTGCCTTCTCTTTATCGGCTTCTCCCACTCTCCAGCACCTGGAAAAAAGCTTTCACTTCAGCAGAAATAATTCTTCTTGCTTTTGCATCTTTTTTTTTTGTAAAGAAACCCAAAAACTCAAGGCGTTAGCTGGTGCAAAATATAGGAAAATTACCTAACAGAAAAGTTAAAAAAGTATTTTTGACCATTTTTTTGTTGCTCTTTGGGTTTCAGTTTTAATTGTTGGAGAATTTCTTAAGTCCAGGATGGAACCTGTGGTCTACACAGAAATGGAATTTAAATCCATGTCTCCCACCTAAAAATTTAGGGAATCATTCTCCATCCCTGCTTAAAGGGAGTTAAAACACTGAGATTTAACAAAATCTGAATCTGAGGAATCGTGTGTGCGTGTCCCAAAGACCTTAAAATCTCTGAAAAAGTCTTGCTAAAAACTTTTCAGTATGTTCTTGTTCCTAATCACATCTCTCAAAACCAAGAAAATCTCTTCTAATTTCCTACTCAATCACCCAAAATAAGGAACAGTCACCCTAAGGCCTGTAGGCAATACAAGTACACACAACAAGCACGCAGTGAGCTGCCCTCCAGCTTTGACCAGCGGCTGTGCACACACACACACCATAAATCATACATTGGATCTGACCTTTTTCCCATCTTATGTAGCTGAAAAAAGATCAATAGGGATTGCTGGCAGTGACACAGAGGGGATTTCTTTTATTTAGCTGTGTTTTCTAAATGATAACAGATGTTCAGTGAAGGAAGAAAACATCTGTACTTGAGCAGAAGTACACTGAGTGTGATCCTAGCAAGGTGCAAGCACTGATCATCATTTAACCAGGCACATTTTAGAAAAATCCAAGGTCAAAAAGCTCTTCTTAGTTTGTAACAGGGTATTGCACTCACCCGTCTGACCGTGCAGGAGGAAAGACCCCTGGCCCGGTAGGAAGATGCATAGAAAACTGATTATCCCCAGGGCAGCTTTCCTGGCACCGCATTAGAGCAAAGGATTATTGCTGAACAAAAGCGCCGCTTGTCCTACACAGCCCCAGATCCAAAGTCTACAAATCAAGAGGCTTTTCAGCCTGTAATGCCTGCAAAGATGGAAAGCAGTTCCTGTGAGGTGGCCAGGTCCCTGCTCTGTGGTAGCATCGCTCTGTCCTACACTGGTACCCTGGCTGAGACCAAGAGCTCACCCAGTCCAGTCTCTAATCTCAAGCACTGGCAGTTGCCAGTTGCCACAAGGAACTGTCTTGGGAAAAGAAAGGATGGGGCAAGTACACATAGTGGGTGATGCTTTGCTCAGTGGTCTCCCAACTGCTGTGGTTTCTCAGATCTGGAAGCTTCCTGAGCCTCATATGGTTTGTCCTCCAAGCATCTCTCAACAAACAGATCCCTCTTTGCAAGTATTTGTTCAGTCTCCTGGAAGCCACAGGAACCACAGGCACCCACGAGTTCTTCTGAAGAGGGTTCATGCAGACTTCATTGATGGGGGATTGTCCTCCTATGGGGGACACCAAGTTTAGAAGATCAACACTTCATCTATTCTAAACTTTTTCAAATTTCACTCTTTTCTACCTTGCCCTTGAACCTTACAATCAAGAGCAACAATCAAGCACAGTCAGTCCTGTCCAACCTACAGGGAGCTGGAGAGCAGTGGAAGGAGAAAAGCCTCAGCTTCATTACCAAAAACCTTTCTGCAGACGTACAGAAATCTCTTTGCCCTGTTACACCCACAGCTCGGGATCCCTCTGCATTGCATATTTAAAGATATCACAAATATCTTTTTAAAGTGTGCATTGGTGGCAACACGTAAAATGTACATTCCTAAAAATACTACCTAACCAGTCTTTTACAGTCTGGACTATGTGTGAAAAAAATACTACTTAAAATTTCATGTTAAAAGCCATGTTAGGCTTCTCCAAATCTATTTTAGCCCATGCTTACTAACGGGACGTACTAGGGCTATAAATACATCAACATGCAAGACAAGGAAAAATAATTTAACCCTTATCTTGCAAAGAATTCAGTACTTGGAAGAATTGGAGAAGTGACAAAAAAAAGCACCAGGGCTGTTTATCACTGGTTTATGAGCAGATAAAGTTACATGTAACACCCAGCACACAGCTCCTGAAGTCAGGAAGACATTTCCATTTACCTACAACAGTTCCTACTATTGGGATGAATAGGAAGAAGTGCAAGAGATGTTAAAATGTCTGTGAAGCCTTAATTCATAACAGACTCCAGTAATCAGATAGCCTAGATGTAAAGAATCAGAAAAGAAGCAGAAAGAACAAGACTCAGCTCCTGGCAGGTGACCAGCAGTTTCTAGCAGAAGTTGGTTACGGCTCAGTCATCTGCACGCCTCTTCACAAACCCATGTCCAAGCATGCACAACACTTGCTGGCAAAGTCTTAGAAAGTTTTAGGAGTCTGAATGTAATTGTAGAGGGAATAAAGCACAAAGGATTTCCAAAATCCATAGACTCCCTGTACACTTTTAAGAGAGATTGTTCTCAGCTTTGCAAGGGCTGCAAGTAATTCTCAACTCTTGCTTATTACTGAAATTTTTAAAATTAGCTGAAATAATAAAAAAACCCACCCCTTATCTCCCAAGAAAGTCCAGAACAACTACATTAGCCCTAACTTCACAGACATGAATCATAGAATTGTTTTGGTTGGAAAGGACGTTCAAGGTCTTTGAGTCCAGCCATCAACCCAGAACTGCCAAGTCCACCACTAAACCATGTCTCTAAAGGTCACATCCAAACGTTTTTTGAACACCTCCAGGGATGGTGACTCCACCACTTCCCTGGGCAGCCTGTTCCAATGTCTGACCAATGAAAAAAAGGACCCATTTTAGTTCAGCTATGAAACTGAAGCTCATATAAGTATTATTCAAGATGCTTCTAACAGGCAAGGAAATGAAAATCAAGTAGCGACAAAGAATTGTCTTGTAAAAATTTTTCCAGCATTTCTCTCATAAGAATATGCATGCATTTGTATCTTGTAGACAAAGAAAAATAATCATTAGAACATCTCCATTCAAAAGGAAATAAACAACTTAACCATTTATTTGACTGCATTGTATTTAGACAGCTTGTACATTTCATAACCCCACTGTTTTTGTTCTCATCAAAAAGGATAAAGGGACAGAAGAATATAATCCACTCAAAACAGCAGTCCAGTATTTTGAGATACACTTGATATTTTCATAGATGTCCACGTGATTCCTGAACTCCAATATAGGTTGTAATGTTTATACAAGACCTGACCTTTTTTTTTAACAATAGCGCTCAGTTTTAGCAGTGTCTTGCAGTGCCCTGAAAGATAGTTTGTGACGTACTATGCAACGCCAATTAAATTCTGCCTACCTTTCTGGAAGGTGATAAACCTGATCATTTCTTAAAAAAACAAACAATATAATGCAAAAATCCATACCGACATGTCAGCCAACAGCAACATTTGGGCAAATTTAAACATAAAAGTGATTAACTCCTTAGTTAGATTTGTCAATGCAAAAGGTGAGGGGCGAGAGGACTGTGTTTTAGCAACAGACATGAGAAATAACCAACTTTTCATTGCTAGATTTCTTTTGAAAAAACCTATTTTCATCTCTTTGCAAATTCATAAACTTCCCACTTAATACTCGAATCCCAAGCAACACAGAGAACAAATCTGTTTCTTTTAATAGAAACCAACACATACAGCTTCAGCATCTTCCGTAGTGAACTGTGTGTTACACAGCAGCAAGATCAGAACCTTTTCAGCAATGTGCTCTTCTAAAAGAAACATGCACCTATTTTGCGCAGTGTTTTCAAAACGTGCATGGCGACAATGACTTCTTACAATAAACAAACAGGATTGTATTTGAAGTTTGCTCAGAAGCAAGGCTTTTTGGCAGTGACTTTGTGAAAAGGGATTTTGGCTGACTTCTAAGTCAGCTTTCGAATCTGAAGACACCCACAGCTTAAATATTAACCAATAGAAAACTTGCCTGTCTGGCTTTTCGGTTTTTAAACATTAGCAGACACACAAGACAGCCCAGTTTGCAGTTTGTGATACAAGTTCGACAGCTGTTAACAAGGTACAAAGCCTCCCTGGTCTGTCTCCTCAGTTCAAGCAAGCCAGAGCAGTCACTACATCCCAGACCACTGGACCATGGTTGAGAGAAGTCTTTGATTGATTTAACATTACCAACATTTACATCTTAATTCTGAACAAAACCTCCTAAAAAGCTGCCCAGAAAAACTGGTAAACCTGAGGGATTGGGATAACATGAACAAAAAGTTTAAGTGTGTTACAAGGCAGCAGTGGCAACATCCAGGCTTTGCACTGAACTCCAACGTTATTCTGTGACCAACAGACTCGGGCACCATTTTAAATATTTGAGTTTTCTCTACTGAGGGGAACAAACCCTCTCAAAAGCACAAATGGTGTCTACAAGCAGAAAGCTCAGAAGGGCCAATTTCCATGAAAAATCTTTATTTTCAAATACAATTCCTAATTTGTACATGGTAAGAAATGCCCATCACCATGTGCGACTGGTCTGTGCAAAATAAGGCTTTCCTTTAAATCCAGTTTTCCTGCACAGGGCTCTTTTCCAAATGTTACTGGAGGTAGGGGTTTTGTTGGTTTCGTTTTTAAATGTGTTTTTTTTTGTTTTCAATGTTTACAGTAATTAGAAAAAAAAAACCAAAACAAAAAATAACACCCATGACTCAAACCAAACCCTAAAAAAGAAAACAAAAGTGTAGTAAGGCAAATCTGAAGAGTACGCTCAACTAGAGAAGAGCGGATTCACTGAGAGTTCATCCTTTTCACAGATTACATAGGTGCTTCCACAAGTCAACTGATACTTTTTTTTTTCTTTTTCAAAGTGAAAAAACCCCAACTGATTCATAGAACCGGGCTATATAATCACACTGAACAAGAGAGCCTAGACACTGTACTTACTGAAAAAATGGATGGGTATTGGTAAAAACCTATGTAAGCCCAATTAAAGAAAGGAAAAAAAAATAAAGAGAAAAACAGAGCTAGAGCAAATGCAAGAAAGAAAAATAGGGAGAGAGAGAGAGAAGTTTTTCCCTGCTGCTTTGATTTTAGAGGGAAAAAATCCCCCAATAATTTAGCTCATGTAAGTTTAGAGAAAATGAGAGCAGCTAAAAATGGATACAATACACCTTGAAATTTATTTCCAAGACCAAGAACCAAAGATTGATGCATTTTAGAACACTGAAGCAAAGCGATCTGAATCTGAAAAAAAAATAAATTGTTCCAACTATCTTAAAATAGCTGTTTTTCAGAGCTTCTAGTAATATTTTTGATTAAATAAAATCATACCAATTTACATTAATTCTCTATATCTCCTTTTAAAAGTCCCTCACTCTTTTAATGAAAAAGTGCATCCAAAACCAGCAGAGATTTACTGGTGACATCAGGTTCTCTTTTAGCAGCTACTCAAGGTTTTCAAAATAGCTTACACTTCTTGCTAGAAGAAAAGAAGGGCCTTCCAAACCCTCGCTTGGGAGAAGTATCCAAATTATAAAAATCTGAAATAATTTATTATCAAATCCGGAATTTAAATAAAAGCAGAAATTTTCTTGCAAAGACGATTGAAGAAAGTAAAAGAATAAAAGCATGCACTCCAAACTCAGAGGTGAAGACAAATATACTTATCTATACAGGCACTGGCAGACGCAATTTAATTGTTACTGTTACTCATTGTAACACACACCCCACCCTACAATACATTTTTTCATTCACTAATCACTGAGGTACCAATATTTAAGAATGGAAAATTCAATATTGAAAAATAAAACCTAAAATTGAAGCCTTTTTCCAGAAAACTATGGCAATTTTTTGTATGAAATGTTAGTATACTTATAGAATTTTACAATCTACATTGGCTTTTTTCTGGAACCAAAAGTCGTGTTCCACATACAGGTTCTTTGATAAAATGTTCACTGTGTATGTAATACAGTCAGTAGACTTGCAAATGAATGAACATATCTTGGCTATCAACTGGCACATCTTGCTGGTACCAAAAGAACTCGAAGTCTGAAACAATCGGTTTTAATTCTGAACAAATGCGCCATGCCAAAGTGCAACAAATATGTGCGACACTCAATGAGACACTGACAGAAAGAGCTGCATGGAAATTACTAAGTCCACCTGCAAAGCAATTTTGGACAAATTGCATTGCATGCAAAGGACAACTCTGCGCTGTTGGGATGTCAGTTGCTTGATGTGATGGTTTCTTTTAACGCAGCCATAGTTTAAGACGCAGTGCATCAACTCCATTTAAATAGTATCTGAACAGCCTCTTGTCTCGCACAAAACCAAGGTTTTCATAAAGTTTCAAAGCAGACTTATTTGTGATTTCTGTTTCCAATACGACCTTGATGGAAAAAAAGAAGAAAAACATCATATTAGAAAGTAGCTGCAATTACATGACTACTGAAACTATTGCAAAGTTTTTATTTAAAGGCACATTTATTAACAATGAGTGGAAATCATTTTTTTTTGTCCTGACTTATTCAAGCAACCCCTCTACATTCCCATGTTTGTTTTTTTTAAAAAAGCAGTTAATCAACAATTGCAACTGTAAACAACTTTCATTAACATCAAGATTTTAGTTCTTTGCTGCAAATAGCGTTTTAACTCATTACCCAATAGCTAGGGCAGAAACCAAACAAAAACCAAACAACCCCACCTCCCAACACCACGAGCCCACCCCCAAAAAACCCACCCACCCAACCCCAAAACCAACCAGATTACAGTCCAAAACATACTTTGAATGAGCAACTGAACTTCTGCATGTCATGAGAACTTGGCACATGAGGTTTTGTTTAGTCATTTAATATCTTTGACTTCTAATTTGACAGATTCGGACCTAGATACATGTTTCAGTGTTCTACGAGTAGCTGTCAGACCCAGAGCTCACAACAAGCGTTTGTGCTCAACACAAGCATCCCAAATTCAAAGTGCACACCAAGAAGAGAGAGCAGCTTTTTCCCAGTCGCAGGAAAACCTGTCACAAATGGCTCAGACCAAACCCGAGCTTAAGAGTAGTCCAAATCAAGCAAAGATCATACAAAACTGCTGAATTATGTCCCCCTGAATCGTTTTCCCCTCTCCTCCCCAAAGGCACCAAGCAGAGCTCTGGAGTACCTGGTGAGCCGCGCGCCCACCCCAAATGATAAAAACTTGTTTTGCCTCTTTACTTTTGTCCAACTCAATTATTTAAGGGTTCTGTTATTAAGGACAGACCATGGTTGCACAGGAACACAGGCTGAACTAATAAGCTGACTAGACTACATACAGTCCCATGACAATGACACTCGCATATTAAACAAGAGCTGATGGACACTGTAGAAAGACCATATAATGAAAATACAGCCTAAGCAATTTCTGCAGCAAACCAGCGATCACTGCTGGCGTTAAGTCCACTAATAGCTATTTCTAAAGAAGCAGTTGATACCCACTCTGTGTAGTTAGAACTATATACCTAAAACTCCCTTAAGTAAAAAAAATTAAATAAAAAAATCATCAACCTAAAACCCCAGGGCTCAACAAAAGCAGGAAAACTGGGTAACATCCCCCCACCCCCTTAAACACAGAACAAAATATTAGTCTGTATTTGCAGAGCAGTTCAAGGCAATCCAGAAGCCAGCAGTCAGACTGGTCACCTTCAGTAAGATTTAAAAATCCATTTAATGTATATATTTGACTACTACTCGAGTTTCAAGCCTCTCTAACTACATTCAAATGGCTATTTCCCCCTATGCTTCTCAGTGTAAGAATGATAAAAGAATATTAAACCTGGGGCTAATAACTCAATGAGCAACATAAGACTTGGAAGTTCTTTTTCTGGAAAGGAACTAAGACTCACACATTAAAATATTAATAGTTGGAGATCTTAAATTACAGCAGGACAGTCTGCTGTACCTGCAAACTTAAGACAACCTAATTCAGTTCTTAGTCTTATGGCAAGAATCAGAGATTGAATTTCTCTAGCTGGCACCTAATTGAATACTCCTACCAAGTCCTGTGACTTGATCGAGTACTCTTAATATCCTTAATCCATTAAAATGGATAGCTATTCATTTATAACAAATTACAGAGGCATGATAGTTTTCCTGACTAGTACTATTTTCTGCACAATTATGCACATTGTACAACTTCTTAATTCAAATTAAAACAAAGCATTACACCAAAGAGGAAATCTGACCCGTGTAAATCCACAGTGTGGGAGACTTACTTCAAAATTCAGTAACCCAGCAGAGTGATAGAACAAGTCTTGTGTTCAACTGCAAGCTCACACACTTTGCAGTGCTAAAAGACTTCCAACACTGCAGATCATTGAATTTGAGGGAGTGGTTAAATGTTGAAATTCAGGTTTGTTGGAATCCCACTACCTGAGTGAAGGCTGATCTTGAAAGCAAACGCAAGAGATTTGCTCTGGTATTTCTAAGGAAGACTTGGAACCATGAAAAATAATTGCCCCGATCTCAACATATTGCGTTGATCTCAAAGGGCTAAAGACACATTTCTATTATCTAAAAAGGAAACAACAGTCATATTTTATCCAAATTTCATCAGTTCGTTTTGTGAAGGACTCGTCTCTTCCTGTGGGAGATTTTCAATCAAGCTTCAAACCTTCAATCATTACCTTTACTTCTGGTCTCACAGGGTGTATTTTGTTGTACACATATGTCTCTCAAATCCTCTAACACCACAACCACATCCTCCCCTGGAGACCACCGAAGGTCTGCCTGGATTTAACAGCATTTTCTGCACAAGTTGTAACTTTCTCAAGGCCGTTACTTTCTCTTATGTCTTAAAGTTCATAACCCTAGCATTTTAAATCAACTCTAATTTTAACTGGGTTTACAAGCAAGAAATCTTCTATGAGAGTGGGGTGCAATGTGTCTTGTTATTATGTTTTCATACCTGGAATTTATTCCTAAACTGAATCAAAAATCGAGAGGTCAAGCTTTCTTGTTTCTTCAGTTCAAATTCTGAATGAACTCAAGATTAGAAACCAAGTCATAGAATGAATAGAAACCAAGTCAGCAAATGAAGAACACGCTCACTCACAGAAGAGTGAACACCTATTCTTACTTGTGAGTCTGGCATATCATCAGACTCAAGGTATGGGTGGTGATTGTCCAGTGTGTCCTTAATGAGTTTAACCACCTTAACTTTTAAGGAAAGGTAGCACCCAAAATCTAACACTTAACAACTTAGATGATTAGTAGAGTAAGAAAAAGCTAAGATGTCAAGAGTTTGATGGTTTCAAAATAGGATTAGATAAAAATATGCATTTAATTTTTGGTACTGAACTAAAATGACACACCTACTTGTGTGGTCAAAAAACCCCACTTTAAATCACCCTAAAGTCTCAATGGAAATTCTCATGAGAAGTGGCAACTCTCTTCACATTCTACATTTTGCTTAAAAAAGCTCTTCAAGTCCCACTCACTAGAGTCTTATTTTGATTAGTTACCAGTTACACGGTACATTATTTCAGTAATACGAAGTGAATGAATCACACACAGATTACTTACAGTGATTTGTTACAGATGGAAAACCCGTGTATGAATGAACAACTCCTCCCTTCTAATTGTGATTATGGCATGAAACAGTTCCACATGAAGGTCTTAAGCAGCACAAACTTTTGAAAATTGCTTGTCAATAAAAAATAAGCAAATGTACTGACCCAACTTGCTGACATAAGCACGAGCTTTCCTTTTTACATAGGAAGAATATCTTCAAAACTTTGGAGATGGGAGAAAAACTGTTCACCTTCACCTCATTTCTTTCCATAGTTCACATTTGCTATGCAACCAGCCCTTGAAATTATTCTAAGTCTTTGTGACCTGTTGGAAACTCAGGCTATTATGATCATGAAAACCTTCAGTTCTCTATGTAAATAATAGAATTCATTAACATCAAATGCCTGAGAAAGCCACCAAGGTAAAAAAATAAAAGTAAATAAAGAAATAGCCAAAGATCCCTCAAGTTTTGTATTGTTATATGCAGACACCAGCTCAATGCATGCTGTCGAGTACTTTGAAGGTTATTTCTAGTTCAACCACCCACTCCCAACACCAGATCACTTCCCTCGTTTCTATTCTAACAGAGGCCATGGCCAGACTCATGGCCACCTCCTCCCCTCCACAGATTCCACCCCAGACAATTTACTTCTTCACTTAACTCACCCCACAGCTTCCCCAAGCCGGGAAACAACCCCTGGCTGGAAGGATATTACTTCTCAGCTTTGGAGCATGGCACAGAGCATAAACTACCCCTCAGGCAGCTGACTGAGCACAGAAGCTTGCACTGTAAATCACTTGTTGCATAGGCCTGGCTTAGTTTATTCCCACTGAATTACCTTACAGGGAAAAACAGAGTGTCCTTAATCACCAAAATGTTGCTGCTTAGTTTGAAATGCCAGCACACCAGTAGTGACTTCTCAAGATTTTCATCTATGGTGTTGTAGAAATACTTTATTTTTCAGGACTCAAGGTTGATACTTCAAAAATCCAATCGATGGTACTTTGAAAAGTAACACACTGAAAGAAGCACTTATGAGATTATATGCCACAAGTTATTATAATTAAGTACATTCACTGCATCTATTCCATAATTAGATTGAAGGGAAGAGTTTCCAAGCAGCCTTTGGAAATTTTTCATGACACCCACAGCTGCATATTCATGTTTTTAATCCTGTTCCAAGCAAGTTTCAGGAAACAGCATTTTTTTTAATTGTAGCTCATTTCATATCAAGTAGCAGCATCTTTTTATTTTCATCATGCTTCTGATTTTATTAAGGGATGTAGAAAAATATCTTAAGAGCAGCAAAGATGATTAAACTATTTACACACCCACAAAGACAAATTACTGTGATGGACTACTCTGTGTTTGATCAGCTCCAGGCATCAATCAGACAGCCAGAAACCATTCTTCCAACAACTGCTGTAAAAACTGGTGAGGGTACGTGTCTTGGCTCTGTCTGATAGAGCTTTTAATGGGTGGCAAGTTGGGTTTTTCAAATTCTGGTTGTAACTGAAAACTCTGCAAGACACCATACCGTGCAGTGTAAGTAACAAAACACCACTATTTTGTACCATGTATACCTAGAAGAAATCTACACTCAGTATAAAAGAAACCATGAAAACATTGGCTATTTGGGTGTCCATAAGCTCTATGTAAAAAGGAACAAGATAAATGTATCAAATCAGCGTGGGCATGCCTTTGCTGACCAGTGTAGAAAGTCAGAGATACACTCTGCTTGGCTCCATGTTGCAAAATTCTTGAGCCAGCACAAGACACAGCCGATGCAAAAGCCCCCAAGAACAGGGCATAATTAGTTCAGAATCATCATCCCACAAACACAGTTACAGTTTCCAAACTGGAACTGAAAACATGCCTGCACCCGTCCAGCACACACTCCAAGGAACTTGAATTGTAGCACGTTCGATTAAAGAGGGATAGCAATAGACTCTGAAAAAGCACTTTGTACAGCACCATAGATGAAAATCTGTGACTAAAACTCAGCAAGGTCTGACTGCACACTAGCATTTATTTCATTTTTAAAAAGATAAAAAAAAGTAAGAAGGACTCTTGGTCTAATATTACAGCAGTAGAAAAAAAAGGACAGACGTGGGAGAGATCATTATGTGTATGCCTGTTAGTTAGTCCAATTTAGAAATGAAGTTACATGGGAGTAGTACATACACTCGTAAATCATATGGTAAGTATTGCAACTCTAATAGCTTGAGCAGAAACATCCAGTTCTACTGCTGACTCTCTAACCAGGGTAGGCAATTCACTTCACTTCTCTGCACCTCATTTCTCCAGCTGCGGTGTGAGCAGTGTGATACCATTCCTCAACTATATTTTAATTTTCTTTTTATCTTGCATACTGTAGCAATGGCAAATGCATTCAAGACTGTAGTGGAAAGCAACAGGAAAAAAACCCAAAAACTTGTACTTGTTCAATGTAGCAGGTAGTAAAATAGATCAAAGCATGCTACACATGACAATAGAAGCAACAAGGCAAAACAGAGAACTTAAAGAATTACAGAACTCTCAGATTGCACTACACTGCCTGAGTGCAACATAAATTATACAGGAAAAAAACAAAAAGACACCAGTAAGCAGAGGCATGAAGCAATCTGAAGGGAAGAATAAATATCTCAAACAATGCATGAAATCAGAACGCATGCAAGGATGCTGCAAGAGGTGTTAACACAAGTGGAAAAATAAACAGAGGATGTGCCAGGAGTCCTAGGACACAACTTGTAGTTTTGCATAAGAAGCTTCACCACACCACAGCAGGACAATTGAGGGAGCAGTTGAAACGAGATAACAGAGAGATCAAAGGATCATTAACTATGACACACTGAAATGACACAGTGTTCACGTATCAGCAACAAGCTAACAATTGCATTGTGCCCAGAAGATGAAAGTTAAAGGGACAGATAACCAGATTAAGGAGGAAGGATGTAGGGAGAGTTCCTCACCAGGTAAACAGGGCACATAGTTGCTTTATACACACACACACAAAAATCAGAACAAGACAAAATCGGGACTATAATCTAGCAAAAGGAAAGACTGATAACATACAGACCAAAGTCTGACAGTGGTTCAGTTTTCCCTTCCACTGACAAGCTAAATCACAACAGTTGTCAGTGCTGGTACTTGATACAGCTCTGCACTGTCAGAACAGCCTGATGACTTCTTGTGATGAAACCACATTCTGCAACACTACAGCATGTACTGTTCCAGTATCTCTGTGCATTCTGAAAGTATGGAAGTGTTACATACGAGTTACACTGGTCATCAGCACCTTAAACGATAGTCTTTGGAGGAGAACATGCCTGTGACCAAAGTCTGTGGCAGCTTTGCAAAGTAAAACAAAACCCAAAACACTGAGTTTGAGCCCTCAAGACAAACTTAGAAAATCCTTCTCCTGTTTCTGCCATTCCTTTTTTCTGAGGTTATTTTTCCTTCTATTATAGAAGGAATAGCTTCTTCCCAACCCACTCCCCCTAAAAAAAATTCCTGTAGAAGAAAAACCTGTGAAATGAATCCACATATAGGAGAATGCAAACCATTTACATTATGAAAGTTTTTGATTATAAAATCTTACCTCATCACAATCTCCTTCAACCATAGCATAAATAGCTTTCTTAACCAAGTTTGTACCTGAAATATAGATTTCAGTAAGTGTCAGAGTTGCAATGCAAAAGATGCTCGTTTATATATGACTAACGTGTGCTACCTACATGACATGACACCTGGGGAAAGCAGGGAGGAAAGAAAGTAACAAACAAGAAGTTGCGGTCAAGTTGTAGCCTCAAGTTTGAACATTAAAAGAATTCATGAAGTTATCCAGAGACTCAGCTTGAGCACAAGATTCTTCTAACACAAGGATATTAGAAACAGGCTTCCATGTTTAACATAGTGTTATATATAGCCTTCCAAGATGTGATTCATTCTTTTTTGTTGCATTTAAAGTCAGAATCTGCTGGCACATCCTTGAAGGACATTCATCTTCCGAGGGAATTTCCTCTTACTAAAACAAATACTTCTATTAGTAACAGAACTTATGAAACCACTTTTCTTGTGGCTTGCTCTCATTTGGATTTGCTAGTATCTAATAGCATGGTTGAAGCCCATCCCTTCCCCTCAGCCAAGCATTAATTCAATTCTTTGTCATTACTTTCCATCTATTTCACAACAGGTTCTACAAATGTAATATCCCTACCTGTCTGTAGAATTGGGGTGAAATTGAAAGTTGATTTCAAAGTTATTAGTGGAAAAAACTGCTGTTCAATGAAATTGCATAAATCTCACTTCCATAAGAAGGCTAAGGAAAAGGAAAAAAAACCCCAAGGAATCTAGAGAATGTTTTAAAGTAGTCTCAAAACTTTAATCAATTAAGATTTTTCACTGAATGTATGACAAAACTGTACTACATTTAAAACAAATCTTCAGTTAACAGCAGACTTTGAGAAACAGTGAGGTGGCAAGCGCAGGAAAAAGTCAACATACATAATGCTAAAGTAAGCAAGGCTTTAAGTATAAATTCTATTTATATAATTCTAAAATAATGAACTGACTAAAGCGAGAGAAAAATCTTGCAGAGATCTTCATAATAACAGCATTAGTTTTTATTTACTTATGAATCCAAGCACCTGCAATTAAATTATGGCAGACTCCTTCATGACTCAGCTAAAAGGAAAGGAGAGACTGATTTCTCAGAATCCTCTTCCCTCTGCTCCACTATAAAAACCAACAATGGCTTCAGAATTGCACTGAAGGAAAAAAAAAATCCACACATGCCTGAATATTTATGATAATATGAAGAGCTTCAAGTTTTGTGGAGTTTTTTGGTGTTTTAAGAGGAGAACAAACACAATGGCACCATTCTGCAATGTAACACCATGTTTTTTCATTGCAAGTAATTTTGCCTTTAATCACAAAAGTATGACCTGTCCAGTGTGAATGAGTGGTGAAGCACATTTCTAGCCTTTAAAGCTGCATTTTAAGTTAAAAATGTTACAAAATGTAATTAGGTAATAACCAACACACAAAAATTTCTGTTCCATAAGAACAGATATTTAATTAACCCAACCAGGATAACTGGTGTTAAAATGAAAATCCTTTGTCAGGGTAAAACTGATCAAAGAGGGAGGGCAAACTCCCCACCAAGAGTGATTTCTTTTCTCATTTAACCTCCCAACAAGAAATCCGTTTCAGTCATTCAAAGTAGCAACACACAGCTATTTTTCTTCACTTATTAATACAACAATGAGCTACATACATACTCCCCAAAGGGCAATATATGTATAATTGATAGAGGAAAGCCAGGGGATAAGTTCACTGAAAAAAGATTGAACATAACACAGGGCACATATGAAAATGCAAAGCAATTCCCACTGTTGTTATTTGGCAGTGGTAATAGGCAGAGGTAAGGGGCTGCTGACTGCCTTTCTTTTTAGCTTTATCATATCCCAACTGGAAATCTCAGAATATTTCAGGTTATTTTAACAAAATTTAAAACCGCCAGGTCTAGAAGTTCCATTCTGCTCACATCTTTATGCCAGCTATAGTTATCCCAGCTATCGGATTTAAGTAAGAAATAACAAAAAAGGCTATTCTTACCAATTCCTTTTCTTCTGTATTTGGAATCCACTGCTAACATGGCTATATAACCTCTGCGGAACATCTTTTTGTGCATATCCAGCTTGCAGACGATGGCACCTACACACTCCTCACCTACCATGGCCTTAAAGACAAACATACACGTATGCATTCTCAGTTTGTGATCTACAGTGCTACCAAAAGCAGTAAACCAGTTCATTTTCAGTGAAACAGCCACACAACATTTGTTTGCATAAAGCTATTAAAAAAATAACTAAATACATTTTAAAAATATCTCCAAAGGTATAAATAACATTAAAGGATTCTTATTTCTTGGTTACATTCAAGTAAAGTTACAGTCAACTGACAGCCAAAGAATTGTTCTGGAGAGAACCACAGTTATTCCATGAAGTCTACAGGCAAGAACATGCGTGACAGAAAAGGGGAGGGAGAAGGGGAAAATACCAGGTTAAGGCATAAATCACCCTTTCACATGAGCTACCACAGAGAAAAAGAACTCCATTCCCATTTTAGTGATCTGAATTTTTGTGTACAAGGGCTGTGGTAGATAACATGCTTAGTTTGTGCCTGGTTTTAATGTCAAGGCCACAATGGATCAGAGAAAAATGTTGCAGGGTTTAATCTTCAGAAACTGTCATTTTCAGATACCCATAGAACAAATAAAAAAGCACACAGTTAATTTCACACATTTTAACTGTTCAGAGATTTCATTTGTTAAGAGCTATGCACTGCCAATTAATCCCACCAGTATTGTCACAGAAAGTGTGGTCAAGGAGATGTAGTTATTTTGAAATATAAAAAACCCCCACAAAACAAATCCAAAACCAACAACTCAACTCCTCCCCAAACACTCATGAAACCACTTGCACAACCACTATGTTCACCAAAATTTACCGTGAAATATATTCGAGAAAGAGCACATGAAAAATTAAGTCATATGTTAACTGAAGGATTAGGCAGCATGAGAGATTAATGACATTATAACCTGCAGCTGTAAAACTGAATAATGCTGCAGAGCAGGAGAGCATCCAAAGGGAGAATGAATTACTGTTCATTCAGGAAAGATTGACAGAGATAAAATAAGAAACTCGTAATTGTACATATGGGTACTCTGACAGACCTGTATCTGCAGAGGGGGACTTGCCTTCAGCTCAAGTGTAGCAACTAAACCAGGAGTACAGTGTGTGATTGGCACAAGCATGTGCTGGCACCAGCACTTCTGGATAACCCAAATTTACAACAGTAAGACACGTCAAGTGAAAAGGACTTGCCAGTACTGTCAGGCCTCAGTGCAGCCCACCTGTGAACCCAGTGCTCACTTCTCCAAAGCCTATGGTATATGCTCTATAGCCTCCCAATCACCTGAACCTTTTTGTATACTCCACAGACAGAAGATCCATTCATGGCACAAACCCACAAGCACTTTTTTTTCCCCCAAGAAGAATAATATCTTCTAGTATCTCTACCTGGATGGTGGGTTATTAACCAAGTTAGCTGGAGCTGTATCAAAGGTGAAATGAAGCAAACTGAAGTGTATCAGCTGCAGTTCCAAAGCTCTATGACACAACGTGATCCTAACACCATCTCTAATATAGTTTAAGCTCATCAGGCAAATATAATTATTGCTAAGTTTTTACTTGGCAGGAAACCACATTTTTTTAGCAGTATCCAAGAACAACCCTGAACAATCTAAACAAGTGGTTTTAGAACAAGATCTGCAGCATGATCTAAACGGACTGAAATACACAGCCTCTAATCAGCCTTTCATTTGTTGCTAAGCAGAGTTTATTCCACAGAGTTTATTCCACAGCTCTACTTGTCCTAAAACTGTGTATGCAAAGTGTCAGCTCAAGGCAAGCTCTGTATCTCGGCTCAGACCTGAGAAAACCAGGGAGTTAAATAAAGAGTATCATCAGACAGACTGCTCGTAACATTGCTATAATTATGCAGAGTACCTAGATGTAATCTTATACCCCACTAAAAAAAAAAGCAGACCACAAACTAGCATGTTATAGTTATGCTTTGCCCTGAAGTGAACACGTGCAGACTGTTGATGGTAACAGTCATGCGGAGAATTTTTAAGATCTATTTTTTTACATGCTTCAAGAGTAGTGACATTCTAGACATTGCATATCTGTGTTCTTTCTTGTTCAGGGCACTTTTCAGAAAAGCTATGTTCATTAATCATCTATTTAAAATGCTAAATGAACAGCAAAGAATTTTGTTTCAGTGATCAAAAGAAGCAAATACCCACTGGTTTTACCACTGTTGACAGAGAAATGAATAAAATATGACTTTATTACCAGTTCCTCAAACACTTAAATTTACTTCTCTGTCTTTAGGCAGGTAAGCCTGCCAGTTAATCTACAGTTGTTCCACTTACAAAGGGAGTGCTGCAATTCCACCTCAATTTGAGGTTTTTTTGTTGCCTTTCCTCTCTTTTCTCCTTCTCTCCAACCTTATCTAAAGCTGGAAATGAACCTAGAATGCAATGTAAGACTTTGTAATTTAATTCCCTGGAGAAGGTTAAACTGTGTAAATAATAATAAAAATAAAAGCTACAAAACCAGAATAAAATAGGGAAAGTGTGGGGGGGAGAGAGAAAAAGCAGTTCCCACACAACATCACTTATGAGAAGACAATCATGAGCCAAATTTTCTTTTCAGTTACATGAGAGTACTTCTAAACATACAAGTTTCTGCAAACAGAATTCAGTCCAAGTTACTTTTATATGTTATAAACCCTGCAGAGTACTACAGGATTTACTTCAATCGTAAGTCATTAGCAGGATTAACATACATGAATTCAAATCCAATATTTGCATCAACTCTGTTCTTATTCATAAGCTTAAATGTTTAAAATAAACTAGATTTTAATCTCTTTGTATTGCAACCATGTATTACTAGAAGAGTTAACACAGAAATGTCTGTAAATCAGCAAGAACATCATTTTTTTTTCCACAAAATTCAACAATTGCCATTAATTTCATTAGCAAAGGGGGCATTGAGTCTGTCAGCCACAGCCTGAGTATGAATGTCACACCCAGATCCTGTGACACTTGTTCCCATTTATAGAAGATTAAAACAACCAACTAGCCCCTGAAAGAGAAATATTTTGCGATTCAAATGCAGTAGAACCTGCACTACTGCAACACGGCTTCCCTTCTGCACATGCACCAAAATCCATCCCAAAGTATCACAGAAACAGCTCCGTAGGAATCCTTCGGCTGACATTTAGCTCTCATGTTACTGAATGCCATTAGAGGATACGTTTAGGATAATGACTTTAACTCAAAGCCTGGCTGTTCACTCAGAGCTCTTCACAACACTGGGGAAATTGAGAATCCGCTCTGCTTCCACTCTGTGAAGCTGCACACAAGTAATTCCCTCCTGTGCAAGGGCATGGCCAGAGCAACTACACTGCTGTTACATACTCAGTGCTGCAACGACTGAAGTTTTCACAAAGCCTCTGACCACGAGAAGCAGCACAGCAAACCTGGGTCTGAAACCACAACCATTCCTAAGAGGAAACTGGAATACAGAGCGAGTTTGCAAATCGGGAATGGATGTTACAGATTTTTGTCCCTACGTCTGCCACGAGGCCAGGAAGACTTTTCCCAGACAATCTCCTAACTTTTCTGGTTCTCCTTTTATGCCCCAAGTTTTCCGCGACTGAAAAATAGGGGTGATGTCTTACAGTCTAATTTCAACATGCTTAGACTCTTGAATAAAAGCCAACTTTATTATTTTTTTTTAAAAAAAGCAAAGCATTACTATAAACCAAGATCTTAACTGCAGTCACTTAGGATTTACAACACATCTAAAACCACTTACATGGAATTAATAAGTTCTTTTTAATCTTGTGAAAGTTTAAATTATAAATGCTGCTATAGCTAGTGGCAACGTTAAGGACCCAATAAAAGCACAGATTTTCCAGATTTTTCTTAAAAGGCAGCTGAGTGGTGCAGTATTGTGAATTACAGGAGAGGTTACAACACTCAGACAGAACTTTGCTTTTATTGCGTCCTGTCTTATCCAAACTTTGGCACAGAGCAAGGTTTCCTAAGCTCACCTCTCCCACGCTAAAGTATTTTGAAAACAATTTTCTGAAATATTTAACGTATCATTTCTAACTGGAAGTTTCAGAACTTTAACGCTGCTAAGACTAGAAGCTGCCAAAACACTTTAAAAGGAAGCTACAAACTTCAAAGATGCATTTACAACCCATATGGGGACAAAGCTGAAGCAATGCTTAAAAATGCTTCACGTGAAACAAAAGATACCCCCGTCCTCTGTCATTTTTTGACAGAGGAGTGGTTATCATAGGTCATTTGAAGATAAATTGGGCTGACAGAGCTCCTGGGAATAAGGGAAAACCAGGCATTTAGAGGGCATCCACACCTGGTGCACAGTGTGCACCTGCTCTTCCAAAGACAGGCGACACCTGAGTTTCAGCACAGTTGCAGTTTGTGGAGGAGAAGGTTATTACCTTGCAACGGCTCTCCTCGGATCATGCTGCAGCATAACACAACAGAACTGATCAGCAAGCATTCCCAGCTTGGACACTAAAGTCAGGAAGACCATTACACAGACAAATCTGGTGTTAAAATGAAGAGGTCCTGAAGATTTCCAGTGTCTCTGGGTTCTTTTAAAGTAGAATATGAACCTCTGGAGTGTACACTTAGGAAGTGGTTTGATACAGCAAAACTGTGCTGGTGACTGGTTAGGACTGGTCCTCTGCTTTCACTCCAGCTGTGTGTTCTCACACCTCTTCCCTTGCACCAACACCTGTGACATCCCGGAGCCCTAAACCAACAGAAACTTGACCCTAAAACATATCCATACACACACTTGTAAATATACGGTGGTAGTGGGAGGGCTATCTCAGCTTCCCAAATCAGAGGAACACAAGGGTTGGCACAAGCCAGGAAGAGGCAGCTGAACAGAAATGAGAAGCAAGCAGCCCTTTGGGTTGCACGAGGCATTAGAGCACTGATGCACCTTGGGAAGGCCAAGTCAAAACTCAGCAAGTTTCAGAGCCACGAGATAATCATCGACACGAATAACGTTAATAATCCCCCCAGAAACCAGCTCTGCATTGTCAGGTATCCAAAAATGCTGGATAGCAAAGTCACGGTGTTTAAGACGGTTTACTGAATAAATATCAGCAAGGGACAACTGCTGATCATTTACAGAAAATACACACATCATCTTCACAGCTAAATGGTGTTAGTGCTTTCCCTTCACATGCTGAGAACGAGAAAAGAGCCCGTGACAATGCAACGAAGACAGGGGAGTATGCACTGGAAGATTTAAAAATATGGTGAAATTCAGTAAAGGAATTGATTGAACCCCAACAGATATTTTTTTCGAATACAATTGAATTGCAGCCTAATACCTCTCCCAATCAAAATCAAAACAAAACCTGAAACCAGAAGGATGTGAGGCCACAAGACATTAACGACAAATGATTCTGTGAGATCAGGCACCATGCTTCTGTTCACCATCCTGACACTGCTCTTGCTAATTGGAATATGCAGTCCCCGACTGGAAATAAATATTTTAAAGAGACTTATTAGATAGATGTAGTTCAGGAATCCATTAACAGCAGGAACCATTTAAATTTTATAGAACAGAAAGTCTTCAAAGGCAACCTCTAAAACACAAACCTTAAATGTATTAAAACCAGCCACAAAAAAAACCCCATCAAATTTGAGTCAACATACTGCAAGAGCTTCAAATTATTAAGTAGAAAACAATTTGCTAACAGCTTTAGACACTCATAGCCACATATTATCCTTTGCTGTTTTATGCACTTTACATTGTTTTACCCTTAAAAAAATAGATAAAAGTTTTGTGGATTCTTTAATGTTATTAAAAAAAGAAGCTGCCACTACAAAATAAGCTTAAGACACTTTCTTTTCCTCGAGTGCTATCTTATTCTTTGGATGCAGTTGTTAAAACTGTTAGAAATCATCTGGTTCAGTGCTCTGTCATACAAGTTGCCATTGCTCTTTTCATAACAAAATCCTCAAGCTGCTCTCTGATAAAAAAAGATAAAGATTTTAAGTCTAAACAAATGCATTGTGAACTAACAGCACCCAACATTGCCTTGGCACTACCAGCGACACACTTGATGCTGGAAGTATGGACACATGTAGTTTACAAGCATTTTTTTTTTCCAGTACGAGGTAAATCAGTCACACGCAGAGCTCAGTGCTTGAAAAATACCATTCTGCTCTGATCAGCACCCTTATAATGGCAAACATGACTTTGCACTGAACAATGTTTTCAAATATTTTCGTATTTCTGTTTTGTTCCAGAAGGTAATGCTTTGCTCAACTTCCTCTAATCCTACTGTATTCCCTCTTCAGGGTTTTAAGAGGCATGGTTCTGAAAATCCTCCTATAAATCACATAAATCCCACTATAAATTATTCCAGACCCTAAATCAAGAACATTCAGTGCGTTTCAGGCCAGATGGACTCCATTAGCATCACCTCCCCTACTCATAACCTATGAAAATTTTACAGATTCTCCTGAATTGGAGGGTGTCTTGGCTCTGCCTAAATCAGACCTTCCAAAGAGGCGCCCAGCCTTGATTAAAACATCAAGAGAGAAGAATTCATCATTTACCTTAGCAAGGAAGTGCTGTACACTCCCATAAACGTTCTGTTTCACAGACCTAAGTCTTCCTACGAGTAAATCAAACACAGTCAAGCTCCCACTACACACAGACACCCATCAGGCCAACTCACACTCAGTTTCATGTACCTGTGGGCATCCAGCATCCTAAAAACACACTTTTTGACTGAAACAGAAGTTCTTCCATAAGAAGTGCTAAACATTTGGAAAGACAGGGGGACAGCTAAATCAATATATATAATCAATATATAAATACAGCAAGACAGCCTAAGCAGCTTGAGAATTTCTGTGTGCTGCCCCACACTATCACACCTGTAAGGAGCAAAGTAGTCATAGTTGTCTTTTTCCAAGCTAGTACACAAAAAAAGTCTACAAAAACCCTTTAACAGTGTCTCTCCACATATCACTTCACATTTATGTGCTAGCCATGCTGGCCTGTTTTAAAACCATTGTGCAAGAATTACTTAGCACTCACAAGACACGAGTGGGCTGAGTACTTTCTTTTTTAAATACAAACCCAGGAACTGAGACAGAACGATAAAATGAGCTACCAAAGGTCACAAAAGTCAAAGTCAAAACCAAGATTAGAAGCCTTGAATTCCTGGATCCCAGCCCTGTGCTCAAACTCTTTCCCCACTGCTTAAAACATCTATTGACAAGTATAGGAAACTCAGGTGTGTGCTTCACATGTATGTGTACAGGTCACAAGGGGACTTCATTAGGAAGACAGGTACTTGCAAAAAAGCTTGGCCTTATGCACAAAAAGATTATTAGGAGTATTTTCACAAATGTCAACCCTTTAATCCTCTCCTCCCCAGCCCCAAACCACTCCCAATTCCTGCCCTCCCTGCCCCCTCTGGCACTTACCAAAAAGCAAAGTTGTGGCCAGTTGTGGATAAAATACCTATATGTGTAAATGGAGTAGGGTTCAGACAGATCTTTGGTGATCAGTCTCATGATATCGGGCATCTGCAGCTCTGACTCATAGCGGACGTATTGTATCGTTAGGTCCTCCTCGGGCTGAGAGTCCGTTCCTGAGCCTTTCAAACTGCAAGCTGCTGCTAAGGACCTGGAGAGTAGCAGCAGGGACTCCTCCTCCTCCTCCCCTCCTTCATCCCCCTCCTCCTGCTCTTCCTCCTCCAAGCCAGTCCCTCCTGCCAGTCCATTGCGGGCTGCAGTCTTAGCAGCAGTCATAGTTGTGGCAGCAGGCTGGCTCCTGTCCCCTGGTGCTGCTGCTGGGGGAGAAGGAGGAGGAGAGGGTGCAGTCCTTCCCTGGGGGGGGAGGTGGTTGGTAAGGGGGGATGAGCACGGTGCTGTGGTCGGGGGCGATGACTGCTGCTGCTGTCCAGAGCCCATTGTTTTGCTGGCTCGCTTGTTCTCCAGCCCCTCGGGGGCTGCCCCTGCCTCCGAGCTGAGGATCTTGCTCTTGAGGGAGGCCCGCAGGTGCCGCAGCTCGGGACTGATGAGGCCGTTGAGTTGGTGGTTGTGGTGCGGGGGATGGTGGTGGTGGTGGTGGAGGCGGTGCTGCTGCGGCCCCCCCTTGCCGCCGTCGCTGCCTCCTCCTCCTCCTCGCTGCTGCTCCAGTCCGCCCTCTTCCTCCTCCTCCTCCTCTTCGGCCTCCTCGTCCTGGGCCCCGGTG
>VZRW01001872.1:420224-460023 GCA_013398125.1 Aegotheles bennettii | reverse complement strand
GAGGTCCCTTCCAACCCCTAGGAGTCTGTGATTCTGTGATTCTGTGATAAGAGGCTGGAAGCCAGGGCTTCCTGCATACAAATCCTCATCGGGGTTTATCCTGCGGGAAGTGCTGAAAGTCATGAGGGCTCAGTGCTTGTTGTGTATCCAGTGTGCGTGCTGCTACTCAGACACAACACCAGGTACGTTTTACCTGTGCCTGTGTGATAACCCTGCTTACACTACGAGTAGCACTCAGTCAGGCTTAGGCCACATATTGACTATTATATGGCACAGAGACATGTGAGAGTAGATCGGGAAGATCAGGAATTGCATTTTCCTGATGTCTGGAGGGTGTCCAAGTGTCTGCATCAGAATTGGTCGGGTGCTTCAGCACTGTGAGGGAGCATCAGATACTGGAGGCAGGGGCCCCAGCTACCCAGAAGCTCTCAAACCCTGTGTCTGCAGGCTCACAGCCCATCTGAGCTCAGCACAGCCGTCGTGCTGAAGGATCCTTGATTATTGCCTAATTTGAGCCTAGGGAATCAGCCATAACGAGGAGGTGATTGAATGAATCATGCCTCACTTTCTTTTCCCCAACACAGCAATTCCCCCACATTTGTTCATTACTCAGACTTGTTTGCCAAATAATTTATGCACATAATTTCAGGCCGGTAATTCATTCATATGCAGCCTGGTTGAGTATTTAGCAAGTGAAATGAGAAAAGCAAGATGTTTTGTTTGGGCTCACAAGTTTTTGTTTTTTTTTTATTAAACTCTCAAAATCATGTCGTAGGGGTGAATGCTTGTGTCAGTGAATTCAAAATGTAATTTCTGCATTTATCCACCAACACACACATATATTCCTGGTGTCTTCAGTTGCTAGTAAATATATTGATTGCAAAGCCTGTGAAAAGGCAGCACAAAGGGAGCCTAAATGAAACCAATGATTTAAAACAATGAAACATATGAAAAACTAACCTGTTCTATGATCTTTCAGTTCTGCGTGAAAGAAAAAAGGCTACACTGAAATCTGGCCAAAAAGCAAAGTGATAAAATGAGTGCTGGACGTTTTCCAGCATCCTCTGAAACATTCAGGGTAGAAAATGTCAGACTTGCTGAATTTGAATCTTATAAAGAGAAAAAATAAGCATCAGAAATGTAACCAAAAAAAATCTTATCAACACAGTGGTGCTCACCAGAGGACTGGGAAGTGGTAAACTGGTAAACCAGATTTTAACACCATTATGTCATGATATAAATCTATGACTCGGCCCATCTTGAGTACCTCAGTTCCAGTTCCCTTATGGATATAGAGGGGCTATATATACAGATAGACATATAAATGTATAGGGCGATGGCAAAAGGCAATAGATAAGGCGGAATCGTGAATGACAACAATTTATGTAGGTTCAAGAGGCCAGAGAGAAGCATTGACTGAGGGCTTCTAACTATCTGCCACCATCTTTGGCTCAGGAAGTTCCCAAGAGGCAAACTGATGGAGGCTGAGATAGCATCAGAGGAAACACACTTTATGCTCATCCTGTTCTTGTCCTTTTCCTTGATGTTCACTTTGGCCAGTGCCAGAGGCAAGATTAAAAACAAGTGTGTGTTGAATCAGTCTGATTCAGTGTGGTTATGATGCTGGGTGATGCAAGGGGTACCCTGGAAACCACAGACCGGCAGCTCTTGTTCCTGTAGCAGGCAAATTGGCAAGACGTATCATCTGATTTTGCACTAAGATACTTGGAAATATTAGAGACCAGGGGAGATCAATCACTACAGAAAGGTTTTTAGCATGTTTATTGCAATAAATTCTTTAAGAAATGACATTATCAGGGGATAAAAGGGAGTTTTTTGGGTTTTTTTTAAAGATAGGAAAGAAAATACAGAAATAATGATAATTTTTCACCATGGAGAGGTTATCAAGCAGAGTTTCCTAAAGGTCTACTCAAACTGTTCGGAGTATCTGGAGCTGGAGGGGATTTCTGAAGTGTCACAACTTGCCAATAGCACCCAATTATGTGGGATAGTCAAAGGTAAAGATTTGTGCCAGGGAGGAGAATAGACCCCAATACCTGATGACTTTAGGGTAAACTCCAGGGAAATCCTGAGTTGATAAGTAACAAATAATAAATATGCAGAAAGTAATTAACTATATATATGTAATGATAGACTCTAATGGCTATTATTTGCTCAGGAAGGAAATCTGGGTAGCAGTATTGTTAGTTCTATGGAAACAAAAGTTCAATTCCCAGCAAAACTGAAGAAGATAAAGAAGAACCTCTACAGAGAAAGAGGAGACAGAGCCTGTGTCCTAACATAATCCACGTTTTTAAAAGACCATCAGAATAACTAATAGGCATTTAACACTCAGTTATTTGTCAGCCTCATTTATATTTCATATGTTGTTAAATTAACTGTTACTGTAGTCCAGAGTTGTTGACAGCACAACCTCATCTGTAAGGTGTAACTCAAGACATTTGAAAGCAATGTATATTTATTTATATGGAAAAAAAATTACCATGGTTAGTTTATTGGCTACAATATTTGACTCTTGTATGGGTGAGGGAAAGAAAAATGCTCCAAATCCGTCCTTTGCTGGGAGAGGCAGGTTGGAGCTGGGAAGCCTGGGCAGAATATGTTCCCCAAGTCTGCTGCACCCCAAAGTACAGTGAGAAAACATTGAAGTGCACACACAGAAGGCATCAACAACCTCCTCCCACAGAAGGCCCACAGAAACAACTCTGCTGAATTAGTACAACAAAAACTGCTAAAAATGAGCTTCTCTGAGAAGCCACATAGGTGGAGAGCCAGGAAACTGCTGATGATGAAATAGCCAGGTAGCTTCCAAAACGTTCTCTGCTCTAATGTTGTCATAGCACGTGTATGATATTCAGTCCTCCCACCTACATGCATAAGAAATGGTGATGCCAAGACCAAGGAACAGATAGGGCAGGCCACCAGTCCCATCTCGGAGAGGATAGACAGTGGACCAGGAGGAACCCTGGCCTTCAGATCAACAATATGTCATTTTGGTCCTGGTAGACTTGTGAGCACTTTTTGGACCAAATGTTTATCTTGACTGTCTTATTTTGCCTGGATCCCATGCAGAGGAACGGCTGTATTCAAGTAAGCTGGTACAGATGGCAGCTGCCAGCAGAGTTTGGTCTTCATTCTCAAACGGCAAATGACAGGGAGCTATTGCCAACCCGAATCCATCTTCCCCATCACCTTTGCTTTGAGGGAGCTCAGCTTTGCACCAAGCTCAAGACTTAGCAGCATGGCTTGATTTTCACAGTGGCTCCCAAACAGCACCATCCAAATACTCCTGGACATGGGACTGTTCAGTTCCAAATCAGACCTCAGATCCTCAGTGTGAGCCCACCCTATCGAGCCGGGTGTTGTGAAAGCTCTCAACCCTATGCAGGTCAGGAATCACTTTTATTGGGCTGGTACATACATCACTGTGAATTTAAAGGCAGAGAGCTTTACTTCAAAGCTCCTGCAATCAAAAAACCTCTTACTAATTTGTTGGACCTTGCAGCTGGTGTTGGCTGCAGAAGGCTGCCCATCTATGCAGGAGGCAAAGCCATGCAGCCACCATTCTGCCACCTCCTACTTCTGGCAATTACCAGTACAGGCTGATCCAGAGGACACTGGCAAAACAGAGAGCTTGCTGAAAGGGGCTGGAGTTGATGCTCAAACGATCTGAGATCAAGACATGCTCAGATAAGTGACTGATACATGGATGTGAACAGTCCTGCATGGAAAGCAGGTCTCAAACAGCACGAGTCAATTTCCAAATCAGTTTGGCTTCCCCTAAAATAAGCCCCCAGGTGATACCTTACCCCAGAGTGTCATACAGACACGCATCGTATCCAGACAGTGGAGGTGAGATTTGCTGACCCAACACAATGTCTATGAACACTGACAGCTAAAGCTGGACTTGACACCCTTGGCTGCCTTTACGTGAGCTGAAACACACTTTTTAATCCTGCAGTCCATGCTCATCTCACAGCCACTGACTGGAGCAGTTCAGATGGGTCTTGCCCTAGAAATGCCTATTTATAGTGAAGAACCTGAGTAACCAGCTCAGGTGAAGTCAGCAGGACACCCCTTAAAGATTGGTGAGAAGAACCCCACCCTGCGGACACAGGGACCCATATCCAGAGTTTACAGCTTTAAAGAAGATCCTTGATGGCCAGTGCTGGATGCCTGGAAATGAAAATGTCCTTGGGGCAGGAAACCCCTACCCAGACATGTAGCAAAAGACAGTGCCTGCTCCAAATTCCTAGTTCTTCTCTCCAAGCCTACAGAGAATGATAAAATCATAGAATCATTATGGTTGGGAAGAGACCTCCAGGGTCATCAAGTCCAACCTTTAGCCCATCATATTCCTAACCACTGGACCATCAGACCATGGCCTCAAGTGCCTCATCAACCCGTTTGTTGAACACTCCCAGGGACGGGGACTCCACCACCTCCCTGGGCAGCCCATTCCAGTGCCCAACCACCCTCTCAGTAAAGAACTTCTTCCTAATCTCCAACCTAAACTTCCCCTGATGGAACTTGAGGCCATTTCCTCTCGTCCTGTCATCAGCAATTGGGGAGGAGAGACCAACACCAGCCTCACCACAACCTCCTTTTAGGTAGTTGTAGAGGGCAATAAGGTCTCCTCTCAGTCTCCTCTTCTCCAGGCTAAAGAATCATGGCTGGTCCTTGATGAGAGAAGGACCAAGACTCTCCCAGGACACCTAGACCTTGTCTTAGTAGTTTGGGCAACCCCCAGTTTTGCTGGGGCAGAGTGGGTGCAAGATGGGGGCAGCAGTAATGGTTGGGGGCTGGGAGAAGCAAGGTGGCCTCCAGAGAGGATAGTGATGATTTAGGGGATCCTGTGTGGGTAGGAGAGTAGAGCCACCACTTTTCTTTTGAAGATGAGGAGAAGAGGTTTTAACCTTGTCTTAGCAAAACGCTAATGTTTTCCCAAAACTGTGGTCCAGGCACACTCTTGTGGCTAGAGAGAGCTAGTGCACAATTGAGCAAGGCCATCTCTGCACACAGCAGCCCGGGGGAGCTGAGGTGGCCTGGTGGTTTGTCCTGCCTGCTCGGGGCACAGGCTGGCAGAGGGCAATGAACTCGCCCCACCGAGAAGGCACCAGCTAATACATTTCAGCCACTGCATCCGGAATGATCGAGGCTACTGGAGTAGCCCCCAGGATGCTCTAAGAGCCTGCGTGAGTACTTTTATCCCGTTTGGCTCTGTGTAGGGTGTGTGCCCTGGGGCAGTTCATAATTTAGCACGGTGGATATCAACCCTTCTGCAATAATGAGCCTGGTTCTGGGGAGAGGGACACCCCAGCTGCAGGACCTAGGGGTGGGGGATTGGGGTCCCCACTCAGTTAAGAGGGTTGGGATTCACGGGGCATCCTGCATGATTTTATTTATCTTGGGAACAGGTGGCTCTGCCTACGCGTCCTCCCCAGGTGAGAAGCTTTGGATGCTCTCCACCTCGTACCCCATGGCCTTGGCAGTGGGCCTGGCTGCACTGAATCTCCTCCACCTCTGCTTTCTGTGGCTTTGCTGAAGGAGGCTGCCTCTTCACTGCCAGCCTGGATGAAGCCCTTCAGTCCTGAGTGATGAGAAAGGTGTTGGCTCTTGGCTCTATGAAAGTCAGAAAGTCCTAAAGTAGTACTGAAAGTGGATTTTATTTGTTTTCCTTTGCTTCATGCTTTGGGGTTTTTTTTTGCTTGGCTGTCAGGACACACAGGTCCCATCCAGAAGGCTCCACAATGTACATTATCTGAGGTCCTAGCAGCATCAGTGACCATCAGTCTGAGCAAAACTTCCTTTTCCCTACTTTTTGGCAGTGCCCAGGGTCAGGAGGGCTTTGTCCCCTCCTGACCTGCTTGCCACATCTCCCTGCCATCTGGAAAACCCAGAGGCTGTGGCCCTGCTGTGCCAATTATATGGGCTGTGCTGCTCATCCAACCTCTCTGCTTCCAAGAAAACCATCTTGGTACAGCTCTGATCTGTGGTTTCTCAGAGCCACCTGTGTAAGGAGAGGGATCCCAGTGAGATGAGTAAGAAAAGCTGTCTCATGCTTCTAGTCTGAGCTACATATATACATGAAAAGAGATATATGAATGGGAAATAACTGGGAAATTACTTTAATTCTTCAATATTGCTACCCAAAGGTATTGCTGGTTGCTTCCTATCTGTATTTTACAGGTATCCCCAGATGACCCCTGAGGTTTTGGATGGGAGCTGCGCTGTGCTGGGCACTGGTGAGGCTGCACCTCGAGTGCTGGGGTCAGTTCTGGGCCCCTCACTTCAAAAAAGCCATCGAGGGGCTGGGGGGTGTCCAGAGAAGGGAACAGAGCTGGGGAAGGGCCTGGAGCACAGGGCTGATGGGGAACGACTGAGGGAGCTGGGGGTGTTCAGTCTGGAGAAGAGGAGGCTCAGGGGGGACCTCTTGGCTNAGCTTTAAATTGCAGCAGGGGAGATTCAGGTTGGACATCAGGGACAATTCCTTCCCTGTGAGGGTGATTGGGTGTGGGAATGGGCTGCCCAGGGAGGTGGTGGAGTCCCCGTCCCTGGAGGTGTTCAGGAGGCGTCTGGATGTGGCGCTGGGTGCTGTGGGTGAGTGGGGATGGAGGTGGGGGTTGGACTGGGTGAGCTTGAAGGTCTCTTCCAACATTGATGATTCTGTGGTTCTGTGTAATCCTGTGTGACTCCCCCCCAGCGAATGGCCACTGCCACCACCTGCTTAGCACTGGGCATGACTCTGCTGTGCTCTTTGCAGTAAGTTCCAATCCTTCCCAAGCCCTTCCCTCTTCTTCCCTGCTCCCTCCTGGGTGTGGGGGCCAGGACTTGTGTGAGTAACAGGACAGACTCTTCTGCCCTGAGGATTTCTGAGCTGACTTGTCCCACAGAGAGTAGAGAGTCACCAAGTCCCACTTCTGTGGGGAGATGCCGTTGGAGCTGGGCTGAGATGCAGCAGCACCCGGAGCAGAGGGCAAATTTGGGGTCCTTTAGCTCTGCCCAATTTCAGACCTGGTCATAGTGACTGCAGCTCGGGCTGGAGTCACCTCCCCCAGCTCTCCTGCCCTAGGACTGACTCTGAGTTACAAACTCTGTGTACTTCGGTAGCAGGTTGTTCTCTGAGACACCACCAGGGTTGGTTCCCTGGATCCCCTTGCTCCCATTCTGCCTTGTCATTTCACAAAGTTGCAGTTAAAAACCACCCCCAAAAAATAAACTACCCAGACCAGCCCCGGAGTGTTTGGTGGGGCTGTGAGATGGTATTATGGAGAAGTGGTTGGAACAAAGCCTGGACTGGTTGCCTTGTGACGATACTGTCAGAAAATCCCAGAGACCTTGAATCTCCTATAAGGTTTCTAAATATTAATTTTTTATTTTCCTGCTGATGGGAAACATGGCATATTTGCATTTTTGAGCCTGAATAGTTTTAATTCATTTTTTTTTATTGTACAAGCTGAAGAGGAACATTTACTTTGTTTTCACTGATTAGTTATACAATTATTCCTTTCAGATACCACATGAACCATGAACCATAATATTGTATTCTTTGCTAATACATTTTGGCAGAGGTATTTACACGAAAACACAATACATAAATGTAATGAATTTTACAAATGAACACATTGGTAATATAAAGTAATCTTTTTCTTTTTTTTTTTATTTTTCATACGCCAAAAATTCATTAAACTTTTCTCAATTAGCAAACTGACTTTTCTAAATAAGCTGCTGATTGAGCAAGAGGCAGTCACGCAAACCGGCTGGATTTGATAACGTTGGATGGTGCCTGTCGCTGGGGAGCACACGAGGGAGAGATTATCTCCACCAGCCAGAGGCAAACGTCTTCTCCTGGATCTAACACCAGTTGAAGGGGGACCGCTTCCATCTGCCCACCGGTGAGAAGTCCGGGTTAGCTAATACCTACTTCTTCCTAATATCCAAGTTTAGGTTGGAGATTAGGAAGAAGTTCTTTACTGAGAGGGTGGTTGGGCACTGGAATGGGCTGCCCAGGGAGGTGGTGGAGTCCCCGTCCCTGGGGGTGTTCAAAAAACGGGTTGATGAGGCACTTGAGGCCATGGTCTGATGGTCTAATGGTTAGGAATGTGATAGGATAAAGGTTGGACTTGATGTCGCTGGAGGTCCCTTCCAACCATAATGATTCTATGATGCTATGATTCTATTCCAAAGGAGAATAATCTTCTGTCTAGGAGGTGAAATGAAGTCCTGGACCATATCCAGCCTGCTGTCCTGTATCAGCATCCATGCTGTGGCCAGCCAGGCCAGGGAGAGGATGCAGCTGGGAACAAACCTGGTCACTTTTCAGCTGGATGAGGGGACAGATGTGGCTGCTCACATCTCTGCAGCTGCACCAGGAGGAAGAAGGCCCAGACGAAGTGCAGACAAATGTACTGCAAAATCCTTTTTCCCGGATTCAGGAGCCTGTAAAAGTGTTAGATTTATTTATTCCCCCCCCCCAGGTGTGAGTCTGAAACACATGATTATCTCGCTCAGCTCAGGTTTGCTAGGCTGGGTCTGGGAGAGTAACCAAGAACCTGTTTAATGATGACACGAACTGTTACACCTTGAGAAAATAAACTCATCCTCCTTCTGAAGTCACCAAGGAGCTCTAGTTTTTATTTACAGGCTTTAAAAAAATAAAAATTCTGGTTTATCCTTCTTTTTTCCATGCTTTTAAGAGAGAATAATTCCTTTTGTGGACTCATTAAAATATTCTCTGCACAAACCAGTGAATGATGCTGCAATCTTGGTCTCACTGAAGTTAGTGGGGAGCTTGCTACTGGCTTTGTTGGGAAGATTTGGCTCTGGTCAAGTCTTTTTGTTGAAGAGGAATAAATCTGTCAGGAGTAGAGTGTCTCAGCACAATGAATACCTCCCCAGTGCCTTTTACATAGATCATACTGTTATATCATGTGCCTGACCTACTTCACTTTAATAAGCTCATCTGTGTGCAGTGAAAGATAAGCAAAACCACTCTTCTGACACCAAAAATCCATCCTGTCTATCAATATGTGTGTGCTGCTGTCTGCGGGGGCTGATCTGCTGCTGATCAGGGCTGGGTTTCCCTCTCATGCAAGAAAGACTTCCACTGGCACCCAGTGAGGCTCAAGCTGGGAGGACTGGACCTTATTACAGCAGTGGGAAGGACAGGGCTGGGCATGGAGAAAGAGCAAGGAGAGGGATTAATGGTGGGATTTAAGAAATAGATCAGGGTGGTCCCTGTGTTGGGGTATGCAATGCTCAAAAGGGGCTTTGCAGAGACCACAGGCTCTGCGTCCATCTCCTCCTGGATGGGCCATGTGCCTGTTTCTCTTTGAAAACTTTATCTTCAGGGCAAAACTCCCCAAGGCCACCGTGGCTTCTGCTGTCATGGGACAACCCAAGCTCTTGCTCCTGCAGAGCAACCTCATGCATTGGTTTCCCACCACATTAACAACAGGCTCCAGCCAAGCATGGGTAATCCCACCTCCAGCATCTGTGCCTCTGGTTGGGCAGACTCTTCTCTCTTACCTGAAAATACCAGGTTCCCTTTGAAAATCCAAGCCTGTCTTGGGAGAGTTGCCACCACAAACTGTGCTAGATATGTCAGGGTGGGTGTTACGGCTCTCATCATTAGAGGTGTCCCTGAGACAACCCCTCTGAGTTCAAAGCGTTTCAGCAGCAGAGGCTGCTTCAGCTCCCAAAATAGCTTCTGCACAGGACATGGTGAATGGCAAAGCTCATTACCTGGGTCACCTGGTAAATGCCTCTGGGAGAGAAAAATCCTGCCTGCTATGAAATGCCCTTGACCAGTTTGAAACTTGCTTTTCCATGGATAGACCTGGCTGAGCATCACCAAGATGAGCAAGTAGAGTCAGGGTGCAAACACATGGTGCTTCCTTCCCTCTTTCTTTTATTTTTGCTTTGCCAGTGAAGCCGGGTCAGTATTTTCCCCTTAATCCCATCTTTTTTTTTAAATTGTTCTCTTTGCTGTTTTGAAAAGCAGAGTGTGGGTTGGAAAATAAATAAATAAAGCTGGTAGAGTGGAGGAGAGATATTTGCTTTCCATGCACTCCCTATTTGGGAGACACAGGGACTTTCCAGATGTTGCTTTGGTTGCCTCAGCCTTGAGGATGAGAGGTAGAAACAAGAGCATCATTACACCCACTGGAAAAGAGGTGTTGAAAGGAGTCTGCGTTAGCTTCATTCAGGCTCTGATCCCTCACTGACTTACACCACTTATCCTTATTTATCTTCGCCACCCTAGATGGCTGTGGAGCAGTGGTGTGACACAGTGGCTGCTATAGCACAGTGTAACCCTGTGGCTCAGGGCCTGATCCTGGCCCAGTTGGGTCCATTGGACAAGATCCTGCCCACAGGCTGTGGCAGGAGGATGCTCCTCCAGCCTGGAGATCTTCACAGCTTGTACTGATCCAAGCTTTTTGAAAGGTCTGAGGCTGCTGCTGTGGAAACTCTGGTCTGTGAGTGAACACAAAGAACCTTCCTCTGGAGCTGGGGACAAAAGGAGCAGCAACTCCTAGATAGGAGTGACACAGAGAAAGAAATAAATTGCTGATGGCCTTGGATGGAAACAGCTGCTTGCAGGGTCACATCCACAGGGCAGCTGCATCTCTCAGCAACCTGGCAACAGTGGCTGTGACTGTCAAGCTGCTTCTGGACCCTAACAGTCACATTTAGGAAGAAACATCAGGTTTATTCATGCGGAATGAGTTTGGGTCCCTGTTCATCCCAAAACAGGAACTGAAAATTAAGTGTGTCTTTGTGTGCTTTGCCAAGTGGGGCTGGAATATCCCCCTCACTTATGGGATCTGCTGGATCAACACCTCATTTTCTCACCAAACTGTGGTGCAAGGTAGTGTGGCACCAGCATGAAGACAACTTGGTCCATCTTTGATGTTAATGTGCTGAAGCAACTTTGGAGATGAATTTAACCCTTTGTGTTTTATCAGTGTCAGAAACCACATGAATCCACAAAGGTTGGTCGTATTCCTGGGAAAAAGACACCAACGTATCTTCGGGGTCAGCAGCGCCTTTGTTTGCTGTTAGTGATGTTAATATTTGGTCCTGTGGGACATCTTGGGTTCATGTTCTTTCTAGTTAATAACAGCCTTTGTGTAGTCTTCCCTTTGCTGGGGGGAAAGGCTAATGCAACACTCACTGCACTCCAGCTGCTGGCTGGGAATTGTCAATAGGTCATAAATAAATCTACCACCGCACGGGAAAGACAATGAGATTATACATCCTCCTACTACTGCCAATTACAGTAAGAGCAACAATTATAAGGTAGCACTCCTACAGCTACCCTAGGGAGAAAATGAGAGGAAAATGTTCCATTAGCCTAATGAAGAGAGTGTGGTAGAGCTGCAGTCAGATTTTCTCACTATTAGCCCCAAACCGCGTGCCACTAACACATAAGGGAAGCAGGAGTCATAGGGTAACAATTAAAGTTTCTGACAATTAACCCCTACGATGTACATGCCTCTAACCTGATGAGAAAATTAAAAAGAGGCACGGTTACATTTTCTCGCCATTAGTCCCCAAAATGTACAATGTGGCATTTGCCCCTGACAATGAAGGTTTCTCACATCTGAGACCTGGGAAGTGCCGTGTGCGCTGCACATTTGGTGTTAAATGCTCTTGGGAGCGCTGGGGTGACGAGGAGGCATGTGGAGATGGCTTAAACCTCCTCTCTTTTAACACAGAGGGAAGAGTTACCGCTACATTTCCTCATTAGCCAGAGGAAAGGATGGATTTGCTGGTAATTTTCTGGTGTCCAGCCCCTGCCATATCCCCAGAGGAGAAAAAAAGAAGAAAAATCAGCTTTGGAAGTCGCAATGGGAAATGTGGGAAATATCTTGCTGGATTCATATAGGCTGGTAGTACAAAAGGACAATCCGAGCCCTGGCTTACAGCATCCACTGGCCTCCCCAGGAGCTGCTTCTTTTCTTGTGGGGTCATTTGGTCAGAGCAGTTCAAGGACTGCAGCCCAGTATTTACCGAGGTTTACCAGAAGTTTCCACGGCTATTTAAGGCAAGGGAAAGAAGACAGAATCCTGAATACCTGCCTGTAGCAAGTGTTAGGTGTGCTGGTTTTTAATGGGGACCCCTAAGGTGTGTTGCAAAGTCATAGAGCAATTTTCACATCAAAAATTTGGGAGTAAAATTAAAAACCTACACTAGGGCAGATCCAGGACCTCTCTGTATTTTTCATTCCTGCTGTTGCCTCTGTAACAAATCAGTATTAGCTTGAGGATCATAGTCAGGAGCCACGTTGGCATCTGGCTGGGAGATTTGGCTTGGGATGTGGATTGGCTTTATTTCCACACCCCATAAAATGTGAGAAGGGAAAAATCTGGTTTTGGACCCCACACAGGCTCATGGTGCCTCAAGGCCACTCAGCCTGTAACATAATTATCCTCATAAAGCTGCTCTGTAGAGGATGCCGAGACCTTCCTGGGATCACCTAAAGATCTGCCCCCTCAAGGGGTACAACAGCCTCCCCTGTACCACAGGGGCTCCTGGCTGGTGGGAGCCCAGGTATCTTTGGTCTGGAAGCCATGTCCTGGAGCAGGACCAGGTATTAGTCCAGGTTTAGCACCATGTTGACAGATCTATAGGGTCTTCCACCTGCAGTTGCCTCCTGTCCAGCCTGCACAGGTCTATTTGTACTGAAAGTCCAGCCCTATATTTGAGGAGGGTTTGTGGCACTTTCTCAGCAGAGGCTCTTGAACTCACCCTTGGGCTGAGGGCTGAGCAAGTGCTCAGCTCCCTGAACTATCCCATCTCTGCCATGAAAGGTGGTTGTAAGGGCAGCTTCTTTTGCTGGACACGGTTCCCAAGCACAGCTCAGTCCCTGGATGTCCTGGGTCTGCCTGTGGGTCTCATACTATGCATGAGACCCTGGGCACAGGCTGAGGCCAATCACTCTTTCATTGCCAGTCCAAGCGGTGAGATCTGCAGTGCCATTCTCTTCCTCACTGGGGCTGAGATAACCACCCTAAGATGGCTCCTACCTTGACATTTTGGGGAACAGCCATGGCGTAAGCCATGCTAAATCCCTTGTACAGCTTCAGATCATCCTCCTTCAAGCTATGCTGAACCACAGTTTCTCTAACTTGCTGCTCAGCAAAAGGCCAAGCACAGGTTTTGCAGCATTGCCATATTCTTTGCTGTGCCTACAAACACAAATAGACTCTCCATCTCTCTCTTTCCCTTTCTTTCCCACTGTAAGCTCTCTGCCTTTCTAAATGTCCATCATTGCTACAGATTTAGCACATTTTCAGTAACTCACTTCTGAGGCTTAAAGAGAACATGGCATCCATACAACTACCTAAAGGGAGGTTGTAGTGAGGCTGGTGTTGGTCTCTTCTCCCGAATTGCTAATGACAGGACGAGAGGAAATGGCCTCAAGTTCCATCAGGGGAAGTTTATGTTGGAGATTAGGAAGAAGTTCTTTACTGAGAGGGTGGTTGGGCACTGGAATGGGCTGCCCAGGGAGGTGGTGGAGTCACCGTCCCTGGGGATGTTCAAAAAACGGGTTGATGAGGCACTTGAGGCCATGGTCTGATGGTCTAATGGTTAGGAATCTGATGGGATAAAGGTTGGACTTGATGTCGCTGGAGGTCCCTTCCAGCCATAATGATTCTATGATAATGATTCTATCCATTCATTCATGTGACGCTGGGAATGAGCTTCAGGATGGGACTTTCAGAGCCAGCAGAGAGGTTTAGAAGCAGAAAAGAATGATAGCTAAATCCTGTGGCTGCTTTCAAGTTACCTGATCAGAGGGTATGTCCCAGCACAACCCCTGGATGACTTCCTGCCAGAGTGACACCTGCCCGAGCGCTGCTGGTTTTGAACCTTGATTTTGCTGGAAGGAAGATGAAAACCTGTAAAGAAGATGGGAGCCACGTGGTCTCCAAATTTGGCCCAGCCTGGATCATGTGTATGACCACGCTCAGCTGAGCATAGAACATGAGAAAGTGTAGGTCCAACCTGTGATACCAGCTGGGCTTGGCCAACCTGAGAGCTCCCCTCACTCTGTGGATGATGGTGTTGCCCTTCACCTGCTCCTCAGGGTTAATGCCTTGAATTTGATTGCTTTAGGGATGGGTCTTTTGCTTGATTCCCAGTATTATGGAGTGGAGGGATGAATTAACAGCAGTTGGAGGAGTACTAATATGTAAAAAATCTCAAATATCCACCCCAATATCCCATTCATTGACAAGGAAATTCATAGCAGGATGGGAAGCTGGAGCAGGAGGGAGCTGGAGGAGGAAGATGGTGGCTCTGAGACCACACTGGTCTCCTCCAGAAAATCCTTTCCTCACTTTCCATGAGTTAGAAGTGGCGGGGCTGAAAACTTCACTGCTCTGAGTGATTTGTGTAGTAATTTCAGAGCTGACAAGCACTACATGGCAAATCTGAATTCTACTTTCAGCACCGTTAGGAGATAAGGAATGGTGATTATTATAATTATGATGTGGTTACTTTATTGGTTAAATTAACATTTCGTTGTTGGGGTTGCTGTGCAATATACAATATTATTTTACCTACTGTGCCTTCAAAGTCATCTTGTCACAGCAACAGCATGGCAGCATGGAAAAAGCCTTTTAACAAGTAGGTAAATACATGCCTTTGGGGAAGTCAGAGCGATAATTATGTCAGCTTCAATACATTTGACAGTGAAAAAAAAAGGCTAAAAATAAGTTGAAACAAAAATGATAAAAAATATCGAATGCTTTAAATGAAGTGACTGGAATTAAAAGGGTGTGAAGAATTTAATACAGTGACCTTACTCTCTGGACCAGGTGTCAGTGGTCCAAGCATTCACCCTGCTGCGGTTGCTTTAAGCTTACAGGGGTGTGTAAAGGGATCCTACACCCATTCTACAGGGATAAATAAAGATTTGTTGCTAATCTCATCTGAAATGGGTGGAACAGTTGATAAATGATAAATAAAGGCACTATAAGTGATAAATAAAGGCATTATAAATGATCGTGCCTTTGCAAAAGAAAAGCAGTGGACACCTTTCCCATCCGTCCTTCCTCAGTGCATGATGATGCTCCAGGTTTCATTGCAGAATGTGGTTTAGCTGGACACTGACAGAAGGACCTGAGCAAGTTGTTTAGGTTGAGCTTTTGTGAAACTTGCTGGTAACATTTTGCGAGACACAAAGCAGAGATGCTCTCTCTGCTTTGCTCTCTCCTGCCAGTTTTGCCAGTAGAAACTGAGTATATCTGTCATGGCCCCTCAGTTGAAGAAGGACAGGGAACTGCTTGAAAGAGCCCGGTGCAGAGCCACAAAGGTGATGAAGGGAGTGGAACATCTCCCTTACGAGGAAAGGCTGAGGAAGCTGGGTCTCTTTAGCTTGGAGAAAAGGAGACTGAGGGGTGACCTCATCCATGGTTACAAATATGTAAAGGGTGAGGGTCGGGATGATGGAGCCAAGCTTTTTACAGTGACGACCAATGATAGGACAAGGGGCAATGGTTGCAAACTGGAGCACAGGAGGTTCCATGTGAATATCAGGAAAAACATTTTCACTGTGTGAGTGACAGAGCACTGGAACAGGCTGCCCAGAGAGGCTGTGGAGTCTCCTTCTCTGGAGACATTCAAACCTTGACTGGATGTATCCCTGTGTGCCCTGCTCTGTGTGGTCCTGCTCTGGCAGGGGGGTTGGACTGGATGAGCTTTCGAGGTCCCTTCCAACCCCTGACATTCTGTGATTCTGTGATGGTCCATGCTTTGAGACTGCACCATATCCCAGAAAAAATCGGAGAAGAGGGAACATGGGAGTGCAGTCACAGAAAGGATGTTTTATGCCAGTTTTCAGCCATTAGAAGAAAAACAAAGCAGGATCTCTTTGTAGACTTGCAAGTCCAGCAGCAGTAGCTTTGCTGGCCAACATGGTCTCATTGCAATTCAATCTAATGCAGCTTCAGAGATCAAGATGGACCTTGGCCATCATCCCAGATCTTATGGCTGGCATCAAACCTCCAGTATAGGTTGGAGCTGTTATGGGTTGTTCTAGGCTTTGCTGCCCAGGAAAAGCCAGAGTGAACCTGCATATGTTTGCTGTAAGGTGCATCTTGTTGGATTGCTTTGGGTCTTAGTGTCCTGTTTCTTCTGGAGTGTGGGGCAGGAGAGATGTTGTGCCTTATAGAGTGTTCCCTTTTGGGACCTACAGACCAAAGATCCCTGCCCCAAAATGCTCTTGCCCTTCGTGACTGTGTTGCCACAGCCCCTGCCTAGCATCATGACCACACACCAAGGCAAGATGCACAAATGTATCTTCTCTTGCTGGGGCAGAAAGTGCTGGAGGCTCTCAGCTTTCTAGAGAAAGGCAGTGCCTGGGCATGCAGGTCACCAGCAGCTTCTCTGGCCAAGAGTACCCAACACACAAATCCTACCCCTGGGGTCTGTGCCAAGCCTAGGACTGGGCCAACACTCCCCTGAATCGAGGATCAAGGACTGGCTGCTGCCCTCTCCCAGATGTCAAGGAGAAGAGAAGGAAACCACTGAAAAATTGAAAAAAAATTCTTCCAGTGAACAAGCACTCCCTTGGCTCTTGTCTGTGGGCCAGCAGGCACGAGCGGCAGGAGAGAGTAAAAGGATTTGAGGCTTAGCTTTCCCAAATAATTGACAAGGACAGAGCTGGATTTGAGGTCATTACTGTGGAAAACATCAGCACCAGACCTGTCGCTGCTGTGTGCCCCGTCACACAAGAGCCGAGGAGGAGGGTGGCAATGGATATTGTTCCTCTATAGCAGCTGTCCCCAAGCTTTTTAGGTCAGACCCCTGGAGATGGTCCCAGTGCTTGGACATCGGAGGTCAGAGCCCTCCCCAGACGCACGAGCCCTGGCGCAGGACCCGCTGCGTCGGAGCCAGCACTGCCACGTGAGAGAGGAACTTACAGCTTAATCACTGTCATTATTCTTCCAGTGGAAACCATTCACTTGGGCTCTAACTCGGCATGTTTCCCTTTTCTTTCCCCAAAAATTTTATTCTAGAGATGCATCGGTGCGTTATTATCCATAAAATAAAATCCGGGACCTGGGTCAGAAGAAGGATGTTTCATGATGTGCATATGATTTGCCCGTTGTCTCCACTCCCCCAGCTCAGCTTCCCCTCCCTCTCCTTCTCCACTGCTTATTTAAAGTCAAAAGGTTCAGTGGAAATTGCAGCTATGAACATGCAATTATTCTTTTTACAAGCTAACGAATATCCCATGCATATGTGTTCACTATATTCAATTACACAACCACTTAAACAATACCCACACACTAGTTTGCATCTGTATAAAGCTTTGATTGGACACTTTGAACAGATTGTTTGCTGTGTACCCTGGTCTCCATGAAGGAAAGCAGCAGGACTTTTGCATAAAGCACATGTCAAGTCAGCCATATGCATAAAATGACATTATTTTCAAGAGAACTTGATTTGGAATTAGGAAAAATCCCCCATACTGTGCTTTTTCCTAAAAAGAAGGAGTCCTGGGGGACGAAAGCTTCCTCCTGAGTGTAATCTTCAAAACCTGAGTTTCTTTTCACTAAGCTGGGAGTGGGAAATATGACTTATTTTTTTTTAACTCATAATAAAATGATTGTTTTCTCTAGTTTTCCCTCGGAACGGCGCGGTCCATCCGGAGCAGTTAAAGATGAGACTAATCTACCTCCAACAGTTCAATAAATAAAATGTAAATGTTTGTCATAATAATGCCTCCATTGTCAGCACCAACCCAGGATTTTTCAACCTCTGACTCCCGGCGATGACCGGCTGAGTAGCAACAGCCGAGTGCTGAAAGAATTTTTCAACAGCAATTTGCTTGTTCCAATTTGCTTTTCAGGGCTGTTGATCAGGATTGCTGGCCAGCCTGTAAAAGGATCTCGTCCTATTAATTTGGCCCAGCCTCTCCTCTTGTTCTGGTCATATTTAGTTTCTCCGGTAGTTCCAGTGAGTAAGTTAATTGAATTAGAAGTGCCACCAGGAGCTTGCCTGAGGATCTACGGTTTCATGTAGGAAAGCGGCTCCCTTCGGCTGCAGAAACGGATACGCGCACCTGTTGAGAAGGTGAAGAAATGTCTGGAGATGGCATTCCCCCAGTGATAGCCCCCCAATTCTCTTCTCAAACTGGTTGGACAATAAAATTCCCTTCAACTGGCACCAGTTATTCTCCAGCCTGCTCCTCAGACAAACACAAGTGAGACTGAGAAGCACAATCGATGCGTTAGAGCAGGGATTGGGAGTGCAGCGACTTGAGCAGTGATTTTGTAGGAATGGATTGATGTCGTTTCATGCTGCTTGTTCTCTCTGCAGCTTGAGGCCAAATGTGTCTGTTTTAGCAACATGAAATGTTATTTTTTCTAATTGCTTAGTCTGCAATCTCAGTTCACTCACTGGTATCAATAAATACAATGATAGCGACTGGAGTCTGACCTTGTTTCTTCTGGCTTCCAGTTAGGCTCATGGACACACTTTTTCTGCCAGTAAGTAGATAAATGAAAACAAAATCATAGCTCATGCTTGCTATTGCATTTTTAATGAGGTTTGGGGTTGAAAAGTGCATAATATTGTGCTCCCGAGTCTTGCAGGTGTGGCATCTGAGAACTGGAAGAAACCTCGGAGAAGTCCTGCAAGGGGCAAAATAGTTTCATAGCAACTGGGGAATATAATCCTGAGCTCATTTCAAACCTTTGCACACCTTGTCGTAGTCATCAGAGGTTTTCCCAGCGTGATGTACCTCTGCTCACCTGGACCATCTCATGGAGCTGGGGTGACCTGGGCTGAAGATGTGCCTGGGCTCAGAGGGGACAGGAGCTGCTGCACTATGAAGCTGAGAATGAGCCTAAATATTTGTAAAGACCAAGCTTTGGTAGCAAAGTCATTCCAAACCCTCTCCCATCCCCAAAATTAAGCTACCCCTAGCCAGACTGTGAGGAAACATCTAACTAGAGGAGTAATAAATGAAAAGAATAAAATAAAAAAGACTGTGATGGCCAAATCCAAGGCAGCAGAGTGAAGGAGTTTGCAATACTCAGGAGATATAAAGGTGCAGCAAACCAGTTGCACCAGTGAACCAGTGACCTGCCGGATGACCCACAGGACATATATTAGCACCATAAATAAATGACAAATAAGAAGCCATCCCCTTCCTGCAAGGCTGGTTTTTGCAGCTGAAGCTCTGGTTTAGTGTCACCACCGGGGGGCAGAAAAGGCCTTTGAAGAATATCAGGCTTTCCCGTGACAACTGCAGTGTTGCTGAAGAAAGTTCTTCCTTTATTAATATATCCCTGCCCTTCATTGCAACTGGGAGGTTGATGTATTGTACATTATGTTTAAAACAGAGCTCTGTTTAAGGCATTTGTCCTCTAGAAATGCTGCTGAGGGCTGAAAAGAGAAATTACCCTCATGCTAGGGATGTTGGAGTTGTCTTCTGGTTTCGAACAAACGTCTGTTTCTTAAAAAAATTAACAACAGATTGCTCTGATTAATTAGGAAATAGGTTTTAATGTAAACAGAATAGGATATAATCCCATATTATGTATTTGATGAAAGTTTACTATCGTTCAATTTGGGAAAAGCAATAAATGAAACTGATAAATGCCATTAAGATATTTTATCTTAGCTATTTCTCATCTTATTTATACTATCTATACATATACATTGCATATGCATGAACACAGACACACACAACCACTGCAGAGAAAGAACACCCCCCTCCACGTTTTCTTTTTCCTTAAAATTTAAGTGATGCAATTGAGGCATTTTCTATATCTCGTATAAATACAACCCAATCTTCCTAAATTATTTAATGTAGTCATTAGCTGAATTGAGTCATCGATTATCCCTCACCAACAAGGCAGTATAGACACCAACACGGGGCTTTGCTTTGATTGCTTGTGGTCACTGCCTCGTATTTTTTCTGCTATAACATTAAGCAGACAACAGTTTGAGCTGATTTTCAAAGCTGAATTTATTTCCTTCACTGCCTCACCGTGGAGTTCATGTAGTCAATTTAGTAACTATAGCAAATATTCTAAAATCTTCCCTTTTTATTTTTACTGACTCATAAGTACATGTAACATTATATTTACCAGGAAGACCCTGAAGCCTTGCAGACTCTCACGTTACTCCAGATTTTGGCATTTCTTAAAAGGGATTTCTTTCTTAAACCCACTACACTGTAATGGCTCTTAAGAAGCTGTTACTGTCTCAAGTGCAAATCCTTCTTAGTTTGTGTATTATTGACCTGATCAAGGGTGATGGGAGCCTTCGATGAGCCTTTTGGGGGGATTTTACAGGCAAGGAGTCTGCAAGAAAATGCTTGGGAAATTTTCATAGGAAATGGGAGTAAATGAGGAGGGAATGCAGCTCGGGTGCATTCACATTCAACTTCACATGCAACTACTCACGCTGTGGAGCAGCTTTTTAAAACTCAAAGTATTTAATAGAAGAGAATTTATTTAGTATTTAATATAAGTATTTAAAGTATTTAATATAAGAGAAACCCACTGACAATGTATCTGGTTTAAAGGTTGCCTGTGGAATGCAGAAATGCCCAAAAATGCAGCCCTAATTCTGCGAAGACATACGAACACAGTTTCCCTTTAGGAAATTGATTTTAGCAGATCTTATGGACAAAGAATTTGTTTAAGCAACTATGCCTAATATCTCAGGATGGGTAAAGTCCTAAAAGTGAAATAAAATAATTTTTCTCCCCTCTCTCAGGCATATTTACATACAAAAAACCCCTCCTAAAACGCAGAGAGTTTAAAGTGGGAATCCTGGCGGCCACTGTAACCAAAAAGAAATCCCGTAAATGATATTGTTCAGCCTTTCCACTTGCAATAAGAAAATACAGCTTTGTGCCCAATCCAGTAATCAGCTTCTCACGGGCTGACCCAGCTAAGCCCCGGATCAGGACCGTGCTCCCATGGTGCCGTCTGAGTTGCTGCAGCATTTTTGCAGTTTACTCTTCTACAAAATGATGTCATAATTCCGCCAAAAAGACAACGTAGAGGTGAAGGAATAAGCAAAGAAAAAAATATATTACTGCATATGTCAGGCAGCCACAGATCAGGGGGCTGAAATTTTTTATTTTAGCGAATGACTTCTGTAATCTGTCGTGATGTATTTGCCTTCACCAGCAGGTTTTGGCACAAAAATATTGCACCACACGTGTACTCGCTGGAGAAGTGTAAAAGGGATTTTTGGCAAAAAAATGATTATTTAATGCAGTCATCAGCCGAATCGAGTCAGGATCAAACCCCATTTGGTATTCAATTGACTTTCTAACTTAGGAGACAGGACTTTCCATCTTCAAATACTGAAATAATACTGTATTATTACTGTACTGTAATAATTAATAAAATACGTCAAATACCGAATAAATAATTGTTTCAGATCCCAAGGAAGAACACAGAACAGATTAAAACTGGAAAATGCCGTGCCTTGTCTGCTTTTTCAAAAGCAGAGATCTTCCACACGCGCCACGCGCTAATCTGAAATAAAGAGGCAGCTTTGTAAGAGTGAGGGAAAACCTGGCTACAAAACAAGGTCTGGGGTAGGGCACAGCAAAAAAAAACACAGTTAGTGGGAATATCTTGGTTTTGAAGGCGCTGTCTCAGCCATTTGTGCCATTTCGTCAGGACCAAACCCCATTTGGTATTCAATTGACTTTCTAACTTAGGAGACAGGACTTTCCATCTTCAAATACTGAAAATAGATTGCATTCTTGGCCCTTCGCTTTGAACGGTTGGGGAGAATAAATGCACACCCTGGTCGTGTTCTAGTGATCTCCCTAATCTTGGTTGCACTTTGTCAGGACGAGGTAACTGGTAGTTAAGTGAAATACCTTAGATCAAAGGGGGATTAATCGCCAACTGAATCCTTGCTGAATAAACCTGTCATTCAAGAAAATTATTTCCACTGAACTTAGCAGAGGATTGAAGGTATTTGCATAACAGGGACCAACGTACTTCAGCCAGGTTAAAAGGTTCAGAATTCAGGCAGTGTTTAGCTTTTTGGCTCCTTTTCCTTTCAGCGGCCCTGTACAATGGTTTTTAATCTGATAATACAGCTAACTATCTAAATGATGTCAGAACAGGAAAGTATTGCAAAGTTTGGCTGAGGGATGGATCAATTTCACTTTCAGTAACTCCTAAATCTGATTTGTTGGAATTTAAGATGTAATCCTTAAAAAAAGTCCCTTTAAACCGGAGGGCTGTTTATTAACATCCTTTTTTTATTTGACCTTTGTCTTAGAAGCACCGGGTCTCGCCTGCTGCCTTACCCAGGGCTCCTTGGGATGGTTCTGTACTGGTTTATACCCGCGGCTGGAAGCGATGCCCGCGGACCCGCGTGCCCACTGCACATGTGGATCTGTGCAAACACACAGATTTTCAGGCTTTTTTTCTTTTCCTTTTTAAGCCTGTCTTTTGGAGGTCACGCTGGATTCGAATGTAAGTGAGACGGAGATAATTAAATAACGGGACCCAACAGGCTGCCATCATTTTCCATGATCAGCCCTCGGAAGAGATTTAAGCGCCGCGGTCTTGTTCAGGGTTTGTTGTGTGGCTGTGGCAATGATTTTAAACCATACGATTTATCCCTGTTTTATGGCAGTTGCTTTTTGCTGTGACTTTTCGTGGAGAATTCATCTCTTGAAGAGAGAAGAAGGGCTCTTCCAGGGCTGGAAGGCAATGGCTTTTTAATCTGCGCTATAAAAATTGGGAAAAAACAGTTAAAAAAATGTAGATTTCTGGGGAAGGCTTTATCCTGTCTCCCTCCCCAGCCTTCCTGGGGTTCATTTGAAAGCGTTTCCACCTCTCCTACCTTTTGGGCATATGGATGGATGTCAAGCTACATGGCAGACGTCAGGTTTCATAATCAGATTTTGACAATAAATGGAATTTAGCCACTTCTGCATCTAGCCTACGCCTGACACCATTCATTCTTTCAGTGGGCGCAGTTCATATTCATCGCAAATTCAAAGCATTTTTCAAGTTAAAAAAAATCGCAAAGAATGGTTATCAAAGAAAATGAATAAAATCCATATTGAGATAATTTTTTAGAAAATGATTGAAGTTTTAACCCAAGAAAGGACTCTTAGAGTTTCTTATAGCTTAGAATAAGAACGTGTCAATCACGATTAAGCTTCTGGAATTGGAATCCCTTTGAAATGCAGCTGTTTCTTCTTTAATTGTGGCAGCGGACTCAAAAGAAAAGAAAGGTCCAGCCTTAAAGATGAGTAAGGAATACAAAATAGCTCAGGATTAGTTGTGGAGTTCAAAGGTCGCTAATTACACTAAGGAGTTCCCAGACACAGGGAAAACATTAAACAGGTCACCTATCAAATGGGAAACAGACTTTGACTTAAAAAAAACAAAAAAAAGAAAAAAAAAAAGATCCTGAAGAGATAGGTTTCTAGAGAAAATCAAAAACGACCAGCTGATCTTATTGGGAAGAAAATGGGTTGGGTTTAGTTCTCTGCTGTTACGTGTTGCTACAGATGGCATCAAGCTTTCCAAAAATTATCTAGAGGTCAACCAGGTTTCTAGGAGGCTCCGAAAAAGCAAGAAGGGGAAAAGGGAGTAGGCATTTGCCTTAAAAACATCTGATTTTTAGTTGCATTGTGGGTTGTGAGTCCTTGAAAAAAAACCAAACCAACTTCTTGAGGGCTGAGACCTTCTCATCAGCATTTGGATTGATTTGTTGTGGATGAGCCATCTATGCAAATGGGATGCATCTTGGATGGGAAGCCTTTTGGGAGAGCCCTGCAGCCCCTTTGCAGGCAGTGAGGTGAGGTTCGGAGTACAGTGGGCCACCCCTTCCCCTGGGAGAAGCCCAACTCCTCTGTTTTCCAGCCCCCATTGACTTGGGATGGACTTGTTGGACTGTCATCCCTCCAGACATCCTGCACATGCAGCAGCCCATCATGGACCAGCACGCAGATTCCAAGGATGCTGGTTTCTCCTGAAAGACTCCTGGGGACATGCTGCTAATTGTCCTGTGTTCTGGAAGGGATGCAGGAAGCAATGAACCTTTGGTTCTTCGGAACTGGGTGTGGGTGGAGAGAGCCAGTGGCTTTATTGCCAGGCTGCTCACAAGAGAGATCATTTTTAGGATGATATTTTTAGGAGAACAGAACCTGTTTTCTCTCAGATCTTGCTCCATTGCATGAGTCATCACCTTATTCCTGTAAAAATTGTCAGATTGGGGCATTGAAGGGCAAAATGAGATTTGTGGAAATAATGAAGGAAAATTTTAGATAATTAAGGAGATACAGCTATCCAAGTGGCCTATCCTTTACAGGATCCTACTCATGCCTAAGGAATTTTTAGCATTGATATCAACCGGAGTCAAGATTGAGAGTTAAAACTCTGTTCCCTGCACCCAAATAACTCGTGGTGGCATGAAGGGTACAGAGTTAAGGAACAAGCCCAAGGTGCCTCTGTGGGCTTCCCACAGGCAGCCACGTGGTGCTATAGCAGCTCTTCTGAGGAAGCTTGCACTTCCCAAACTGTGATCCACAAAACTCTCATCTAAGGGCTCCTTCGGGATTGAGGGCTGCAGGGATTTCCTGCCATGGTGCTCTCAGGATGGACACGGCTTTGGGTGGGCTTGGTTTTCTCCACCCTAAAAAGTGCTGTTGATAATACCTTGTGTTTTCTCCATGCTGACTGTTAAGTTCTTGCTGCACAGCGTTGTCCAGGTTCAGATCCCAGTCTGAGGACTGAGAAGCCAATGGGTGATGGGACAGCAGGAGGCAATGGGGGAGGTGGTGACAATAAGATAAAGCTTGGAGAACTCCAGCCATGGGAAAGGGGGATAATAGAGCCAAATTTCAGTATGTTCAGAAAGCTGGTAAGTGGGAGCCCGTGGGCAATAAGCCAAGGACACAAGGCTGCCTGGGGGAGCAGGTGTTTACTGAAGTGTTGGCATCTTCTGAGACAGGACCAGGAAGCCCACCTTCCCTTGACTGGAAACCCAGGAGAACCTTCCCAGGCCCTTCATAGAACCTTCTCAGAACCTTCTCAGGTCTCTGAGAGAACAAGGTGGTGGCGAAGGAGACAGCAAAAGTAATGAAGGACAAACAGGGACTTACAAGCTTTGTGGTGACTTTAAATTCAGCAGGGCTTGTACAAATAGGATAAAACATGGCAAATTTCTAGGATAGTGTGAATAAATAGAGGAAAACTGCCACTGAATGTTTAATGCCTTTTTGTTTCAATGTTTGCCCGTTAACAAATGGTCAAAGTAGTTAACACTGGTAAAAAATGGGGTAAAATCATGGAGGAAGGAAGCATTAAATTATGTAGAAAAGTAACTGCTTGCAATTTATCTGAAGTAAGAGGATTTACTCCAAAGTACTTGAGGAAGCATCCTGGAGCAGTCAAATACCTTGGGACCCTGGTGGGAGAAAAGGGCTTCAAGAAAACTAGAAAAGCCCCAAATTACTGAGTAGTGGTAAGTAACAGCAGGCACGGATTTGACAGTATCAGACCATGTTAGGTGGTTCCTAACGTGGTTCCTTCTGTAGTGAGAGGAACAAGCCCATGTGAAGCTGGGGGGACACGCTTGCTGTCTCACACACAGACACTGGGGATGCTTTTGACCCTGTCTCCCAATATGACTGGCAAGCTCAGGAGATAAGGTTGAGATGACTGTGGTGAGAGGGTGCTCCTGAGGGCCTGGGAAGGTTCTCCTGGGTTTCCAGTCAAGGGAAGGTGGGCTTCCTGGTCCTGTCTCGCTTCTGGTATAATTCAGGATTTGGAGGGGGAGGAGTTCACATGGCACCTGAGGACATCCCTCTCCTCACTGTGGCAACTTCTGTACAGCCCCAACCCTTTGGACACAGCACTTTGAGGGGGAGGCAGGCTACACCAGGGCTAGCAAGTAGATGGGAAGATGTTACATCAGGGGTAGCAAGAGCAAGGGAAGTTTAGGTGAGAAGCTCAGGAGCCCTCAGAAGGTTCAGGGTCTGGGCATTTTTCCTAGAAATTGTGGCCATGTGGGCTTGTGGGAATCTCACCAGTGCCAGGTACTCCTGGTTTTTGCTCCTTGAGCATTCTGTGATTACACTGGTCCTCCTGGCCACAGCAACACACACACAAGCCACACACCAGGTCTTTTTGACACTCTCTGGCCCCCTTTTCCTCTCACCCTGTATTGATGGCATCTGTTCTCAGATCCACACCTTTGCACCTGCATTACGATTTGAGGGGGCACAGGCAAAATTTATGGTATCAATATGAGAATGTAGAGAAAGGGTGAAGTTCAGGACCCTGAGGGATCAGAAGGGGGTGCAGAACGAAGAAGGGTCTATATTCTCCCCCATCTCCTGACATACTCTATAACAGGGGGATGGGAAGTCCACCGCTTCCTGCTCCCTTCTCCTGTGTCGCTTCGCCGTGCTCAGTTAGGCAAGAGAGAGGATCCTGCCCTTTGCCATCAGATCATAGAATCATTATGGTTGGAAGGGACCTCCAGGGTCATCAAGTCCAACCTTTATCCCATCAGATTCCTAACCATTGGACCATCAGACCATGGCTTCAAGTGCCTCATCAACCCGTTTTTTGAACACCCCCAGGGACGGTGACTCCACCACCTCCCTGGGCAGCCCATTCCAGTGCCCAACCACCCTCTCAGGAAAGAACTTCTTCCTAATCTCCAACCTAAACTTCCCCTGACGGAACTTGAGGCCATGCCTCTTCATCATCACATGCTCTGGAGGATGCAAATCCACCGGGTGCTGGGAAGAGCTCTGGACCCTTTTCCCACATCGGCTCTGTCGCGAAGAACTTTTGGGCACTCACATCAGTGTTTATGGAGATCAGGTTTTGTATATATACTTGTATGTTTGTTCCTTCTCCCGCCTGTTCCTCTTCCTTTCCTGTTCTATTAAACCTGTCCTAGTTTTAACTTCCAATCCTGAAGTCTCTTTTCCTTATTCCCCTTTTATTTTCCCCTGGGAGCGTAGAGAGCAATTCTGTTCTCTGCCTTGTGGCTCACCCTGACCACTAAACTGCGACAACCTGCTAGTGCTGGAACATCAACTTGTATTTTTGTTAATATTTTTTTCCTAAGACATTCATCAGGGTTTGAATGAAGGTTTCAGCATCTTGTAATTGATGCTTCTCAGCCACTGCTGCCTCTGTGAACTTCACCAATGCAAATTCTCTATTTCCTTCCACACCTTCCAGAAAGTGTTAAACAACACAGTCAGGCTCCAAAACACGTTCCCCATTGCCACTCCATTTGGAAATGTCAGCCAGTTTTTACTGTTTAATGGGTTGTACGTGGTCTTTGGATTAATTTAATTTCTTAAAGGTCTGGTACATCAATTCCCTTTGCCAACTAAACGTGCAGTCTCATCTAAAAAGTTTGACAGTATGCATTTGCTTTAAATTCATGTTAATTGTCATTAGTTACATTACCCCAAAATTTTAATGAAATAGAGGAAGTTAATTTTATTAATGAAGCAAGTTCTATATTAACTCCCTATTTATACCCACTATTTTGTTTGGGAAAAATGTCAAGTTGACAAGCCAGTATTTATGGAAGTCCTTCTGTTTATTCTTTTCAAGGGTTGGCATGTTAGCTCTCTTCTAGCCCTCTGAAATGCAACACTAAGTCTGAGGAACTCTTTGGCCACCTCTTTTGAAAGTCTTTGTGCAAAGCTATCTGCTTACAGTCGATACCTGTAACAAGATGATAGATACAAGCACTTCAAGCAGCAAGCACTCTTGGATCAAAAGAATATTCTTATTTTTTCCATTTATTACAGAATATTTTTAAGCAATTGTTGGATTACCTTCAAAAACTTGATTTTTAAAGAGCTAAAGGAATACCACTGACACAAGGCTTAATCACCTTTAGAGCCCACCAGAAGACTGTTAGATACCACCTCTGCCATGGAGTCCTGAGGCTCATGTGAGCTCTCAACCATATCTTCCTGATTTAATTTTGAAGTGTTTTCTCTCCTTCTTAAAGCACAAAAAATGGTGAGAGCACATAGAGTAACAGTGAAATTGTCTGGGAAGCTACCAGGGAACACACAGAAGGGTTTAGTAAATTATAACTCCTTGAACTCTGGCATCCAGTGTTGTGACCCCATTTGCTGCCCAGCCCTGGAGGCACCTGAAACGTCTATACACATCGCTCGTTTCTCCATGCCTTCTGTTCTACAGGTCATGTCTAAATGTACCTCAATCTTGATAGACCCGAGCTGCTAGCAATCTAGTTTACTAAGCTTACTATGCCTACTACTAAGCTTACTTTACTAGTTTACTAATATTTATGAAGCCTCCATGAGAATGAGCCCTTCCCAAAAGACAAGTGTAGCCATCGGGCCAGGAGAAAGGCTGCATCTCGCTCCTCTCCACCAGTGTGGGTGTCTCACAATCGTTGCACAAGACTCTTGGATTAAGGTGTGTGCCAATTTAACCTGATCCGTTTTGCTGCCCGACTCGTTCATGGGTGCTCTCCAAAGAACAAGGCATGCTGCATACTTGAGCCTGCCAGAGAGACCTCTGCCACATTTCTAAAAAAAAGGTAGACACGGTCTCCATTCCTCACTTCTCTTACTGTAGAGCTGTCCCTGAGCAGGGGCAGAGCACCGCAGCAAGAGCATGCTAGTTATAATCCACAGATTCATGGAGCTAGCCCTTGTAACAAATAAAAACAGGTGATGGCTTGCATCAAGTTGTAGAGAACTGCTCAGGACTAGAAAAGAACCACAACCCACCTCCTCCTTCCAAACCTGCATCGACTGGTATGCACCAAGTCATCTAAAGCAGCAGCCTCCTTCCATTCCTCAGCAATGCTGCTCTCCTAACCTTGAGTTAGAGACATGGACAACTGGGAAACAAAACAGAAAATGATTAGGGAAGGACCCCCTGCTAGTAAGTGCAAAGGGATTTTCTTCTAATGTGCTGTGAATTTTGACAGTCCCAGAGTTTCATAGCAGTTCCTGGGGAAATGCTGGGAAGAAGAAAAGCCATTCTTCCACGGTGCTGCTCTGCAGAATCGACAGCTCCCATCTTCTCCATGGGTAGGTGGAAAACAAGCACTGCACACTGAAATCCTGTGGTGGGAGCCCAGCATACAGAACATGACCTTAACACTTCCAACAGAGAAACCCCCTCTCCCCACTCACACTGCGGTGTCTGGGCGTGTGGACGACTGTAACAGGAAGGGGCTGGATCCTGGGCAAGATCATTAATTCACCTTTTGCCTGCTGATCAGTTAGACATGACTGTAAAATGGACACACCACCTGCCTGAAATGGGTCAGTGCATAGATCTGCTTTGTAAGCCTGCATAACAGTTCCAGCTGAACGCCATCCTTCACATTAACACACCCACCTTTTAAACCATTTAACCAACCAATTACATTACTATCTCAATCTAAGTATTTTTTTTTTAAATTACAGGTTAAATTTTTTTTCCTTACATTATCACTGATCTCATTTATCACACAGCATACAGTTAAACAAGAGGTACAGTGGGAGCAGCCGGCACACTCGGCTATTAGATGGCATTCTTCTCTTCTTTTGTGCTGCTCTCCAGGTTCTCTCAGTTTTTCACCAGCCTCTCAGAATTTGTTCATTTCCTGATAACTCTCTTAAAGTCTGTTTCCTGTGTTCCTGCAGATACCAATTTTCTTCTTAAAATTAGAGGTCTGCCTCTCTAAACTGAGACCTTTTCTTTTCCACCTATTTTTTCCAGGGAAAATGGCTCAGTGATGTTTTTTGGAACCTCCAGCAAACTTAACTGGTTTTGACTGCTCAGAGTTAGTCTTGTGATTTGAAAAAACAGGTTCACACCTCTGGATCCTCACTAACACGAGCTTTCAGAGCCATGCAGTTCACAGGCAGGTATGAAAGGGAACTCACCCTTTCTCCTGACAGGGGCCATAAAGACCCCTGTAACATCTCTACTTTTAGAAGTGCAGCTCATGTCATAGCCCCACGCCCCCCTAAAATTCTTGTAAATTATTGACTTGTTTGTATTCTGTATGCATCTTGTGAAAATAAAAGAACTCTTGCTTTTAACTGTCCTGTTAATCTGGGGTCTAATCAGATTCTTGTGACTTCACGACAGCAACAAGACACTAAAAGCTTCCATATCCTGTGAGCTCTTTGGTTTACAAAACCAGTGAAGTAACTGGAAGTCTTCCCAGAAGACATGTCCAATCATACCAGTCTTACACTGCATCACTAGGTACTCATTTTGTACCAGTCAATGGTAGAAGGGAAAGTAAAAGTGGCCACAGCAAGTACATTTCAAATTGTCTTCTCTAAGCTATTATCCAGGGCTAAACAATTTAAAACCAACTTCTGTTTGTAAGAGAAGTGACTTCTTTTTCCTCAACAGAAAGTTTGAAGCAAACATACAAAGTACAAATACTGGGTAATATTTTCAGTGTATCACGACGTTACTCTCATTAGCTCTCTGTTTTCCTTAAATACAAAAATAATTCACAAGCAAATTAGTCCAATCAGGTTTTGTACACCATAGGTGCTGGTGCTTTGGAATTCCAGATGTAGCAATCAGAAGAAATCAGTTCCCGAGCTAACAAAAAAAAAAAAACAGGCAAGAAAAATAAGCATTACAGGGTGCCTTACATTCAAACATTCCTTCATCCAAGTTGAGAGACTACTAATCCATCCTTATTAGTTTACAGAAAAGGTATAATGGCTTCCTTAAACCGTAAGAATCATTATTATTTGAAAATTGTTTCTGATAATGAGACATCTAAAGTCTTAGCTTCAATTACCTTCACTAATGTATCAGTCATGAGCTTAAAATTCAAACAAAGGTTAAGTCAAAAGCAGGTGAATGGCTTGGATTTTGTTCAATGAATATCAATTGCATACTCCACATAAAACACACACTATGAAAATGTTTCTTTTTTTGTGTTACAATTTAGGACTGAATGTGACCTGTTACAAAATTTGCAGTGTAGATCACAGTTTTCAACAAGCACCTACAGACTTCTGCTAACATGACTGACAGAAGTTGCAACATTGACAGCACCATATAAAAACTCCGGAGCTGAGTTCTGTAGCCAGGTATTGCCAATCCATGCATCAAGTCTCTGACAAAAGTGTCCTAAGCAAGAGGCCAGACTACAGAGAGGCATCCTCTGCACCTCGAGGAAAAGTCCTATGCAGAGCATAGGAAAACATCACGGGGCAAAGGAGAAAGTGTCCAAGAGAGAGTTTGACTTTGTAGGTGAGTACTAAGAGCTTTTATTTGCAAAGGAGATACCAGTCCCTACTCCGGGGATGCTTTGAGCATCACCAAAATAACCCCAAAACAAAACCAAAGCATAGAACAAAATTTCTGGGATGTCCCAAGCAAACGAAGAAAATGCTCTGTCCAACTTTAGCTACATAATTTTAGTCACTGACATCCAGTTCCTAACTTCAATACACAGTTTCAGTTGAATAAATGACAGTTTTTACCAACTCACATGCAGTAATTTTGGGTTTTCCTGGTGCAAAGATCTGAATAGAATGCTGGTCTACGTAACATCCAGTGTGAAATCTGGGATCCTAAAATACAGCTGTAGGAAGAGGGAAAACATGATCAGGTGCATATTGTCATGCTCACTGTGCAAATCCTGGCAGTCTGTGTTACATCCTCCTGGTGTGCAAGAGTACTGCAAAATGACAAAATGTCAAATCCTGTATGCAAGAAAACAGAAAACTCCTTGCTGAGAACAAAAAGGCTCACAATTATGTCTGATTTAAAATCAATGTATCCCCATAGCCAATTTAAGATAATAAAGAAATGACTACTAAGACCTCTTTTCACAGAGCCTGTGACTTACTTTTACATAAGCAGTGTTCCCAGTGCACACATAATCAGTTGGGTGTTCTTTGCCTGCAGTGCCAAAAGACACAGTTCCAGTCAGAGAAACTTCCAAAGATTTGGGGAACTTCTGTTCTAAAGCCAGAAACAGCATCTGTGAGAAATTACACAGTTCTGCCTGCACTACAAAAAATTGACTGGGGGAGAAAGTAGGAGTGCAAGGGTATTCTGCTTACCAATGATCCAAACCAGCAGGCTCTTCTCTCAGGACAAATCCAGTTGGCCATAACTAATTTTGTACTCTAATTGAGCGATTGGGCCCCTACAGTATGACAGAGGAGAAATAAAACCATTGGAATTAGTATTATTTGGGATTTGCTAGCACCTGTTTTCTTAAAGAACACAACAAATTGCAGAAAGACATTATTTATGTGCACACAGACAAATGATACCCATCTGAGCACACCATTAATTTGTGAAAAGAAATTACAGAGCAGGAGGAAATCACCATGGTCTTAACATGGTAATCATAAAAGAGCTGTTGATATTTTACTGTCTTTAGTTCACTGATAGTATTTTACCAACATTATGATCAGCATCAGCAACTTTGTATCATTTAATCTTTCATGATAATTATGTGACAGCATAGTTGTTGTCAGAGAAGCTTAAATGAAAACGATCGTTTTAATTTTAAATAACTCTATTTTTGATAAGCTGATCTGCAGCTAGGATTAGCAGTCTTAAGGAAGGGGTAACCCTGAGTTGGAAGTGATCTCGAGACTTAATCCACCTGGAGGATTGTGGCAGTGTTTCACGTGAAAAAATACCACAGGGAAACGCGATGCTCAACAGAAGTGTTCAGAACATTGTCAAATATTCTGGTGCAATTCTGTATTCTGGAAATTACAAGAATTATAAGGGGGTTTCCCAACATTTGCAAGGTTGGTGTCCACTGGTTCTACTTTGATGGAAATTGTAATTGTTATCGTCTTGTAATTGTTATTGTCTTGTTATATTGACTCCCAACAGTTTAATTTCAGGAAGAACACAGAGAAATGGAAGAAATTAATTTAGGATTTTTTTATTCTTACCTGTTGAAAAAAGGTATATGAGCTTCACAGTACTCAAAAGAATTCTTTATGCTGTCATGAAGCTTTAAATTAACTGTTATTTTTAACTGTGGTTCCTCTTCAATGAGTTGGTAACAGCCCAAAATTGGTGGAACAGGAACCTGAAGAAAGCTATATTAATTCTCAAGATAAATTAACATCATCATCCTAAAATCAGTTACATACTGTTTTAATTGCTGAAAGTACTTTAAAATGTAACAAATGCATTAACTGCTGACTGTGCCAAACTCTTCAGACTGCTTGAGACACACAGATTTGTGGTACATGCACTTGACATCTCAGCCTGGGTGTATTTTGTCCAATTCAAGCATCTAAGTGGTTCATTTAAAGTAAGAGGAGCCAAACCGAGCAGTCAAAGGCACTGGCACCTCCTGAACAGTACTCAGATGACTCAAGTCCTGAAGTGCCTTCCAAGCAATTTATTATATAAAAACCATCTTACACACCTTTATCAGATTGAAACTCATTCAGACACGTTCAACAACACAAATATTTTTATTCCCATTTGAAGACTGGAAAGGATCAGGGATGTTATTACCTGGGAAGTGTAGTAACACAAGTTGAACGATTCTGAAGGAGGAATGAAGGGAAATTTGTAAGGTCAGCTGTAGACAGAACCATCCAGTAGCTCGGCACTGCTAGACATCAGCATGGCAGGGTCAACAGAGGTCACACAATGATGGACCACGATATCTTGGAGAGGAAGACCATTCCTTGGGAGGTTCAAACCGAGGGCTACGTTTGGCGCAGATCCCTCTATGTCATGGAAAAAAATGAAGACAAGAAGTTACTCTAGAATTATTTCCCTCAAGTCAGAATTCGATGCTCAAAAATGGAATACAAGCATTAACAAAAATCACACTGGAATTTTCAAACTTTAGTACTGACAACTATTTTCCAGACCAAGTCCCTTTCCCATTTCTGTAGCCTTTCCCACAACACAGCCCGTGATGCACTCACAGCTAAACATCTCTCAGTTGAGGAATACTCTAATGAGAAACCAGCAGATAAGCAAGCCAAGGACTTGCTGTGCAGCTCCATCACTGTGGTTCCACATCAGCTTTCTCATGGCAACCACGTGCAGCCCATCCATTGCCTGGTCCATGCGTGTGGCAGCTCAGCAGTGCATGATTACACCGGGGCTTTCTTCTTGTGTCTCTGCAAGATGACCCAGCAACTTGTTCCTCCAAGAGCAGGAACTGTTCACCTACATAATCCCTACCAGCGTGGCAGAAATAACCCAGTCTTTGGGTTGGCTTCCTTCGGAGATGAGAATCCCAGCTCTTGCAAATAATTAAATTACCACAATCTTCTTTATTAGGGCTTTCTCTTAAAACATTGGCACTTACACATACAGCATACTGTGATGATATAGTGCACTTCCTAAGCGTAATTCAGGACAAAGAATGTTAAATACATCAACTACAGAAACCACAAATTTTAACATATTTTGTAATTATTCATCTATTTAGTCAACATTCCCCAATTTTAGTATTAAACAAGGAAAACCATTGTCACACACAAAAACATTCAAAATAATTATACAGCCAGTTTTGTCCACCAGATTCTGTATCAGCAGTTCTTATGTCAGCCAAACAACCAGCATTTGTGGATTCAAATGTTGTTGCAATAGAATAAGGTAGGATGGAAGATTAAACCTTCATTTGGAAGGAAAAATAATTAAAAATGCTCACATAAAGACACTTGTAGGAGATTCATTCAGAAATTCTGTTTCTAATCATTATTTAACACATTGCTTATTAGAGAGCTGGAAATAAAATTGGTGTTAGCACTACCATTTCTTAGCCTCTGTAGGCAAAGACTGTATGAAATTGTTCTATTTCATTTAAAACAAGAAAAAGTTGGGAAAATACAGGCAATGTAGCAACTGCTGGAAATTTGAGTCCCATAAATAGTTACTGAAAAATGCATGAAGCAGGAAGGAAAAAACCATTACAGATTAAAATTAAAAATCCTGCTAATGCATCAGTCTAATATGCAACAGCTCATTACATTTTGAAATATTGCAGCATTAGAAATTCACTGATCACATACCCAAGTAAAATGCCGGTATTTACTTTTCCAGTGTGCCCACACGAAAAATACTTTGGCCAGACTTGCACAAGAAATGCTCTCACCTTGCAATTTACAGTCCCATAAATTTGCCACGTGTCCACCACATCTCTTTTGTCCTATTGCATGCACTTGACTTTTTCAGTGATGCAGACGTTGACCTGAGGTTTGCCTTTATATGTGTTGGATCTCCAAGCTGGCTGATTCTCATCTGTAGGCATCTCCTGAATGTCATCAAACAAGGTGTTTAAGCTGCATATGTTTGTGTTTAAGGGGGTGCCAAGCAGACAGGCCTGGATAAGCAAATTTCAAAGGTGGCCTATTACGGAATCACAGAATCCTAGGGGTTGGAAGGGACCTCGAGAGATCATCCAGTCCAACCCCCCTGCCAGAGCAGGGTCACCTAGAGTCCATCACACAGGAACGCATCCAGGCGGGTTTTGAATGTCTCCAGTGAAGCAGACTCCACAACCTCTCTGGGCAGCCTGTTCCAGTGCTCTGTCACTCTCACATTAAAGAAGTTCTTCATGAGAAGAACTTCCTATTTCTGCAATCATCTCAGCTTCGTTTTTCTGACTTGGAGAGATGTAGTCCACAATGCCTAGCAGAAGAGTCAGTCCTCGTGAGAGCCCAGCAACGGTGAGGAGAGGTGGCCATGGCTCCAAGGGCTCCTCAACTAGTGGAAGACACGCGTAGATCAGACCACTCTTCTGAAAAGCAAGCATGGGCCAGAGATCTCCACCTTCAGTGTGAACTGAATATACCAATGAGTGATTGATTTGAGTACAAATATCTTGGTGCTCCACAAAGATATGGCCATCTATGAGCCTCAGCTCAAAAAGCAAGGCTTTAAGAAAAGCACTGTCAGATGGCACAGGCACATGTGTTGCCCCTTTGAAGGTCTCAGCATGTATTTCAATGGTGGGGTAACGCCTACGACATGAAAATAAGAGTGTCTTAGTGCTACTCATCTTCTCCCACCCAAAATATCATACCAGGAGCCCACAAAACAGAACCATGCAATCTCTCTTCTGGCCGTCACAGCATGCAAAAGCATTATAAAAATCTTTGGAATATTGGTATCCTCAAGGATGGATTTCTCTTAGGTATTCAAATAACTCCCAAAGGTTCTAAAAGCAACCTCGTGCAAGTGGAATCCAGCTGTGTGGAACCCAAGAGTGACAGGATCAGCACCTAAATCACTGCCAAAAAAAGTATCTCACAAGTAGTTAGGATTCATTCAAGCAGGTGGATTTTTATGGAAAACTTTCAGCAGATACATTCACTCATTTTCTAAAATAAAACACAAAACTGTCTGTCTGTCTACCCCTCCTGCTGCACAAAGCTGTAGGATGTTTAAGTGACACTAATGAACCCAAGCATGACTCACATCAGCACAGAGAAACCTCAACAGCAAAATGTTTGGAAGAGGTGAGATGACACTGAAGACCAATCTTCAAATATTTAAGAAAACGGATGTCCTACCTAATAAAATTCAGCTACAACAGCTTTTTGCCTAGATATAGCATGCTACTGCTACAGCTCTGCTACTCTACTAAATACTGTAATTTACGAGACAGTATAATGGAAGTTACTTATACACAGGGTTTTCATTGCTGTTATGAGCAATTGATCTGCAGCAGCTGCTGGAATTGATTAACAAGACTAAAAATCTTTATAATATTCTAATTTCTAAAAAATTAGAATATAATATTCTAATCTAATAATATTTCACTGTACATAAGTCCCAATTTTTCCAGCAAGAGCTGTGTGGTTTTGGCAAGGGAGAGCAATGGATGCCACACTGCAAGTGCAGTCTATGTGAATTAAAGCTTTTATGACCGCTTAATAATTTGAGTGTTTAAGTGTCACAGAGACACAAGGCTTTTGTCTATTTTAAATTGCTATTTTGCATCAACGTATGTATTTAATTCCAAATTTCTAGAGATAATGCTTGAGAAAAGGCATACCAGTTTAATGCTATGTCTGGGATTTTTTCTTCTGAAGCAGTATTATTTTTTAAAGAAGAGAGGGATGAAATTCTTCTCCAGCTAACCTAAATCTATCAAGAGGAACCAAAAAGTCACCTTTTAATAAATAACTGGGAAAAGAAAAATTACTACTTCCACTAACACATTGGTTTCAATCCTTTTTTTGGAACTACAGACTCTCCTGAGTCTTTTACATTAAGTTTGATGTCAGGCCAGCTATTCTACATTGTTTCTTGGATTCCCTTAGTTATTCCTGGACTCTCAAACTGCCTACCACAGGTTACTCACCAGGCAACTGAGTTAAATAACTTTATGAATCACCTTGCAGCAGGTCTGTTCTCAGGCTGCGTGTTTATTGCACTCAGAGCCACGCTTACACACAAACATGGAAGAAAAAATGCAGATACATAAATGCCTTCCTTTACCCCTCTTTTTGTACCATATTTTTAAAGACACATTGGCAGTCTGTTTCTTAAATTGCCACTGAACTTGTAATCCCAGCAATGTGGTGCTTCGTTTTATCTATGACCTCCATATGTAGCACTCCCCTTCTGCTCCTTGAACACTTGCCTGGTTCTTATCCTGTTGCCTTTAAGTCCCACCTACACCATCTTTTCTTAACTGAGTAGCAGCCTCTTGCTGAAGGCAGCTACACTTCCTCAGGTTTATTGTCAATGACTGTGCCTTTTTGTTTGATTCTTAATCAGGCATCTACAGCTTCTCCTTTTTTTTTTTAATTCAGCAAGCAAAAAGCAAGCATAGGCAGAGAGGTGCCAGAGCTATGAGATCTGTAAACAGGATACAGATGACACTAAAATGCCTCCCTACAGTCTCACATCTATTTTGAAGAGCAAGGAAACAGAGTGGTTTTGCAGTGTGAAAATTTCTGAGGACTTGCAGAGCAAGGTTGCTGATAAAAGGCTGCACGTAACCTTGGCAAGCAACTCTTATTTTTGGTTGATGTTTTAAAACAAAAAGTAGATATTTCAGTCTAGTTTTGTCTTACTTATGTCGCTATCTGCCTGCTCCACTTGCTGAAGCCGTCCCCACACCACAGCAATCTTCTCCTCCTCCCACTGAATCCTCCCAGCTTTAGCTGAGTCATTAGATGATTGCTTAGCCCTTCAGATCTCAGTTTTTCAGTATCCCCCTTCTAGAAAGCGATGAAAACTTAAAAAGATGAAAGTTTCCAGGGCTGAATGAGCTTTGGTGATTCAAGAGAGGGACCGTACTTGTTGCCTGAATTAAGTTATGATCAGCTCAAAAAAAGTGGAATGCTTTGATGTCCCAGATGTCTTCTCTAAGGTTAAAGATCAAGGCTCACGTATCTCCAGCTGAGTGCGTAAGTCCCGAAACCAACAGTTTCCATGTGATCCAGCATTCTTTATATTGTCTGTGCGCTTTGTTGAATTTAAGATCAGTTAGGAGGATAAACTTGGGGTTTCCACGGCCCTATTATTCCCTCTGGGAACTTGAAAGATCTAAGTCTGGAAATCACTTGAAGTATCAAGTATAGTTTGCCCTTTTCAAAGGAGTGCTATTCCTTGTGTCTGTGTGACAAGTCACTTTACATATCCCTGTCACCAGCCCCCCCCTTCCTCCCTGGTGATTACACTCTCAGATTTTTTGGGACAAGGCTTTCTCTTTCTCTGTGTTTGTAAATGGGAGGCCTCATCTCTAGTCTTGTAGGTAATACAAGGACTATAATACTAATCCTAAAACAATCAGAGGAATGTCCAGTGTAGAGATCTGTCTGCACCTGAAGATGGAAGATAGTCTACTTACTGGTGGGTGTTTTTGCCTCCTTCTAGGTTCTCTAGGTTTTACTGAATTCAGACCAGGACTGTAAAGCACATCTATTATCCAGGTTTCAGTATTTTTCATTTCCCTGGCCCCCAGTTGTTTTTCCTCTCATTCTTTGGAATTGAGTCCTCCAAAATCACAGTGAGCACAAGGGAATGGCAACAAATTTTGCCAGTCCAACAAAAGCAGCCTGCCCAGCTCAAACCATAGAATTGCTTTGGCTGGAAGAGACCTTCAAAAGCTCATCGAGTCCAACCATCATTCAATCCAGGACTGCCAAGCCCACCACTAAACCAAAGTCTGACATAAAACTCTGTAGGGCTTCTGGGTGTTCAAAAAACGGGTTGATGAGGCACTTGAGGCCATGGTCTAATGGTTAGGACTATGATGGGATAAAGGTTGGACTTGATGACCCTGGAGGTCCCTTCCAACCATAATGATTCTATGATTCTATAATAACAAGTCCTCCTCTGGCCCGCTAACTTTTAAAAACTGTCTTTGTATCAAAAATTAAAACCAAAGGGGAAAATACTGAACTTTTCATGCAGTTCCAGACCAATATGAGCAGAATATAAGCAGAATATAAGCAGAATTCATGCTTTGTGCTTTGCCCGCTGTTCACCTGAGCGTCCCCCAGCCACCACCTCGTCCTGTGCCGCGCTGGGACCGAGCAGAGCCAGGGGAAACCTTCACAGCCACCCGCAGAAAGAGGCACGGGGAGAGGGGAGTCAGGTGCAAGAGGCAGAAGCTGTAAAAAACACCCAGATTTAGTTAAAAGCCCAACCCAGGCACCTCCCAAGCCGGGTTCCAGGCGGACAGCGGTGCCGGGGGGAGAGGATGGGGACCCTGTCGGTGTTTTTGGGGCTGTCCCGGGCCCCGAGGCGGCCCCGGCCGCTCCGCACACGCCGCCGCGGCCCGGCGAGCTCCCCCTCCCGCCCTC